>JBBDGP010004412.1:0-122500 GCA_037952835.1 Lithobates septentrionalis
GACTATTTTGAAGGAGATAAAGTACTTTCTTGTAAACAGAGCTAGTCTCAAAAAGTTTTGATACCACCTCGTACATATAATCAAATAGAACACCCCACAGAAGGGTGGAGGCAGTGCTGTTTTTTGACCGTCTTTTCATTCGTTTAGGGGCAAGCCGCGCTGCCGAAGATGCAGAACGTGAACGGAGAGAGCGGGAAGAGCGTCTAAGACACACACGGAACCCCGCAGCCCGAGGGCTACCCTCCACTGCTTCAGGTAGACTAAGAGGCACCCAGGAAGTCACTCCACCAACTCCTCTCACTCCAACCTCCCACACAGGTATGGTGGGGCCACTGCCATCGCTCTGTTTTTCCTGTTTGACTACTTTTGAGGAAAGTAATGTGTCCTATTCATAACGATCAGTCGAGTTTTTTTTTTTTTTTTTTTTTTTTTTTTTTTTTTTCTCTTCACTTAAACTTTATATCTTGTTAGGCCTGAAAAGGGGCTTTAATACAGTCTTGTTGCTTCCTCAGGGCTAGGCTGATGAAAGAAAACGCTCAGTACAGGTGAATGTTTACCAGCTTTCTGTCTGTTCCCTATTGCAGACAGTAAACCTATTTGATCATGTTTGATTAGCTCTGAAAATGTTTACCTGAAAAAGTGTTTCATACAGCAAGCTCTGTCTTTCTGACTACAGGGCTCTCCATCTCCCCAGTGGCAAAGCAGCCCTGATTAAAAGTGAGGACAGAGTGCAGTTGACAAGGCAGAAGAGTCTGTGAAGAAAACACTGCTCTCTTTTTAGCCAGGTCTAAGAAGTAGAAAAAAAAAATAACTCACAGCTAATGGTTGCTGAAATCGGCTGGAAGGGTGGAGGCAGGTCCAGTCACCAGAAGTGCTACACCCCCTTCTACCCTCAGGGTCAAGTAAACTTGTACGGAGTCATCTGTGTTGTCTTAATGGGACCAGCTTCCCGTAAAGCACCATGCTATTGTTCCCACCCAGTGGTTTTGGCTTTCTAGATTTTAAGTGCACCTCAAGTCAAAAATGTCAATGTTTTCTTTGTTATATGGGTTATATCTAGAAATGTTAAAGCGGTTTTTCCAGTCATTTTTTGGAAAATTAAAAGTCAACAGCTACAGATACTGTAAGGCCCCTTTCACACTGGGGCGGTTTGCAGGCGCTATTGCACTAAAAATAGCACCTGCAAACCGACCCAAAAACAGCCGCTGCTGTCTTTCCAGTGTGAAAGCCCCGAAGGCTTTCACACTGGAGCGGTGTGCTGGCAGGACGGGAAAAAAAGTCCTGCTAGCAGCATCTTTGGAGCACTGAAGGAGCAGTGTATACACCGCTCCTGCCCATTGAAATCAATAGGACACCGCGGCTATACTGTTGGCAAAGCGCCTCTGCAAGGTTTTTAACCCTTTCTCGTAAAACCACCCCCACTAGCGGCCAAATACCGACGGTAAAACACCACTAACAATAGCAGCGCTTTACCGCCGCCCCCGCCCCAGTGTGAAAGGGGCCTAACTGTTGACTTTTTTTTTAAATAAAAGGACATTTGCCTGCCCAATCATTCAGCATTGTCATCACCCAGGTCAGTTCTATACCAGTCTTTGGGTCCCTGGCCCGGCATGTTTATTGTGGGGCTTCACAGCTGGCTCCCCGCTTCGCTGTGTAAATGGTCCTTCAGGTTGCTGGAACCTCTGTTCCCAGGAGGTTTTGTGGAAGGGGGTAGACTTCCGGTGGAATAGTCTAGACCAGTGATGGCGAACCTTGGCACCCCAGATGTTTTGAAACTACATTTCCCATGATGCTCAACTACATTGCAGAGTACATGAGCATCATGGGAAATATAGTTTCAAAACATCTTGGGTGCCAAGGTCCACCATCACTGGTCTAGATGATTCCAGGGAAAGTGGGACCGGGTACTTGACAAACCTAGGTACCCGCTCCCCCAAAAATTGTAAAACTGTTAGAGGAGGTGGGGAGAAGGACATAAAACAACTTCCCCCTTTTTTTATTTATTTATTTATTTGTAGATTATTTTCTTCTTTAACTGTAAATAGGCGGTACCCTGAAAAACTTTTTTGCCTGAAAATTAGCCGGGTACTCCTGTGTCATGAGCTTACTGTTCTCCTTGCTGGAGAGAATGCTGCAGTGCAGGATCTCCTTGCTTCATTCATTGGATCTGTGATTTTGGCACCTGATGCTTTTTGCTCATTATCCAACCAGTCCATTCCCCAGGGGGGCAGCTGTGACAGGAGGAAGCTAATCTTTGTTTCTGTACTAAGATGGCCACTTCCATACAGACCGTGCAGAACAAGGTATGGTATGTCAGTAATGGTAAAAAGGGAGACCACGGGTAATGCTGGCGACTAGTTCTTTGCCTTCTGCCTGTCTCCTTTTTGCCACAGCTGGTATAGTTAAGGCCATCTTTAACCACTTCAGCCCCGGAAGGATTTACCCCCTTCCTGACCAGTGCACTTTTTTGCGATTCGGCACTGCGTCGCTTTAACTGACAATTGCGACGTTGCACCCAAACAAAATTGACGTCCTTTTTTTCCCCACAAATAGAGATTTCTTTTGGTGGCATTTGATCACCTCTGCGTTTTGTTTTTTTGTTTGCGCTATAAACAAAAAAGGGCGACAATTTTGAAAAAAAAAAAGCAATATTTTTTACTTTTTGCTATAATAAATATCTTCAGAAAATATATAAAAAAAGAAAATTTTTTCCTCAGTTTAGGCCGATATGTATTCTTCTACATATTTTTGGTTAAACGCAATAAGCGTATATTGATTGGTTTGCGCAGAAGTTATCGCGTCTACAAAATAGGGGATAGATTTATGGCATTTTTATTATCGCTTTTTTTTTTTTATTAGTAATGGCGGCGCGATTTTTATTGTGACTGCTACATTATGGCGGACACATTGGACACTTTTGACACTATTTTGGGACCATTGTCGTTTATTCAGTGATCAGTGCTGTAAAATTGCACTGATTTCTGTGTAAATGACACTGGCAGGGAAGGGGTTAAACACTAGGGGGTGATCAAGGGCTTAAGTGTGTCCTAGAGAGATTCTAATTGTGGGGGGGCTACCACTGACATGACAGCGATCACTGCTCCCGATGACAGGGAGCAGTAACTCCCTGTCATGTCACTAGGCAGAACAGGGAAATGCCTTGTTTACATAGGCATCTCCCCATTCTGCCGCTCCATGACACGATCGCAGGCCCCCAATCGACATCGAGTCCGCAGGACTCGCGGGCACAGTCACAGAGTACATAGCGGGCACATGCCCACAATGCCGCGGTTTAAAGGGGATGTACCTGTACGTCCATTTACCCAGCCGTGCTATTGTGCTTGACGTACATCGTCGTGCGCTGGTCGGCATGTGGTTAAAGGAGAATTTTGGTCAAAGCTACTCTGGCTCTGCTTTTCCCATTGATTTGTTCTGCACTCCTGTGACCCGTTTTAAGCCAACAGGCTAGCCCACTGTTGGTTAACGCAACTAAGCCGGTCCAGGCTCTGGAAAGATCCAACTTTTAAGTCGGAATCCACCCAGATGCCTGGACCAGTAGCTGTCTCAGCCTCTCGGCGAGCTGCTAAGAGCCTGAGCCAGCCACTCCGCCTCCTCCACAGCAGGAAGCTCCAGTGAGTGCTGGAGGGACAGAGCATAGAGCTGGTGACCGACAGTCACAGGCTTCTGCTCGCTGAAGACCGAAAACTGAGAGATCAGCAGTCTTTGATCGCTCAGTTCTCAGTCTTGGAGGTGGCGGGGGACGGATGCAGAATTCACCTAGGGTAGTAAAAAATCGGTGTATCTTTTACCTCCTGAACTTCTCTTTTAATGTTACTTCCGTCGGCAGTATAGCTATATATAGCACTGTAGTAAAATGTGGACCTTGGTAAGATCTTTTAGATTGAAGTTCATTTGGCCTGCCTCTTAAATCTGTTACAGCAAACACTTCACCACGACCCGTTTCTGGCATGGAGCGCGAGCGCAAAGTCAGCATGAGATTACATCGTGGCGCTCCTGTTAACGTGTCGTCCTCTGATCTTACCGGCAGACAAGATACCTCCCGCATGTCAACCTCACAGGTACAGCCTGAGATCCTCCGGGGCTTGGCGGGGAAATAACTTGCTTATGCTTCTAAGCTTGCCGCCAGCAATGCTGTCCTTCCTCTTTAATTTATTTCCAGGGGTTGTTCAAAAGGGTGTGCTGTATAACTACTATGGGTAGTCTCTCCATCTTTGTGCATAGTTATATCCGTTCATGGGAGGAGCAAATGAGGCCATCAAAAGTCAAAGACTCTCCTGCAAACCAGGGCACAACTTTTTTTTTTTTTTTTTTTTTTTCCCTGTGCTGGTTTTGTGATATGCAGCTTATCATGAAGTCATCACTTTTTTTTTTTTTTTTTTTTTTTATAAGAGTCTCTGAGTACATTGAGGCTTTTATTTTTTGGAAAATCAGCTGTTCCCCTATTAAAAAAAAAAAAAAAAAAAAAAAGATTAATTTTCCCCATGCAAGTCAGAGAGTGAAAGATGAAGCCTGATTGGTTTTTGGTTGTCATTTGTTTCATTTTTTTTTCTTTGCTGCATTCTATTAAAAAAAAAAAAACCCAGTCTGCCTGAACATGAATATTTCATTCTCAGCCACTCCCATGAAAGCCATGGACAGCACTGCCTTGCATACCAAATGACAGTATGTGTCTAGTATAAGCGCATGGGGATGCAAATAGTAATGCTTCAGACTTTGTACATGGGAACATTAAACAGCATTGCTTATGAAGAGGTTTTCCAGGAAATAGTAAACTTACAGACATTGATCATCAGGCCACTAAACCATCTTTGTAATGGAACATTATGGTACAAATGTGCCTAAAGTGGGGACAGTGCTTATTAGAAACCCTCCGCCTCTTAGACTGGGCTGGGTTTTTTCCAGTTGACAGCCCCACCCCCCCCCCCCCCCCCCCCTTCCCTTTCAACTTGGGTTTTCGAACATCTGGTGTGATTGTGAAGGACATAGGCCTTCATTAGGATGATAGTACTTTGTAGGAACTTTTTTTTTTTTTTTTTTTTTTTTTTTTAATAGAATACCTTAGTCTATTTCCCTTTTTTTTTAGTTTTACATTCGCCATACCCACCTGTCCATTGTTTGTCAGGCTCTGCATTCCTTTAATCTGGATATATACCTGGATATATATGATATTCCATACCCTGCCTCTCTTGTCCGCCTTGCACTAAATATCAGCATGGCAAGGTTTATATTTTAGGTGCCATCTCTTGGATAACCTATGAATGCTGTGAATTGACACTGCTTTACTTGGCCAAAGTGTTTGTCTTTCATCCCTCGTCCATAGACTCTGCGTTTTGGTTTCTTCCTCCCCCTGCTCCTATAGTCTAAGCAGTGTGCAGGTGCAAAGCTCTTGAGTGTACAAAAGCGAAGGCACAAAATAGCTCCCCGACCCCACTTAGGTGCAAAAAATGGTTAACTCTTTACTGGGAAACCTTAACTTAACGTAGGATTCCAGCTAAAGCCCAATAGTCTTAAAAATGCCCCCCCCCCCCCCTCTCCCCCTCCTGACACCTATACTAGCCTGTGTAAAAAGATAGATATACTTGCCTATTTTCAGACCGGTCTGGTCATGTGATCCAGCTCCCCTGTGTCAGCCAGTGGCAGCTGCAAGGGAGAATAGGGACCGCTGACAACACTGCTGCACCATGGAAGCCTGTGGGTTACATAATCACTCCCAGCTTTCACAGCTGTTACTCTCTCCATTCCCATAGACACAGGGGATCATGTGACTGGAGCAAGCTGATAATGGGCAACTAGCTACATACCCCCCCCCCCCCCCCCCTTGTTCCTTTTTTTTTTTTTTTTTTTTACACAGGTAGTCAGTATAGGTGTTTGGGGGCGGGGGAAGTGGAGGGAGCAATTTTAAGACAAGTTGGGATTTAGCTGGAATTCTACTTTAAAGCTATCTGATGCAAGCATAGCCTATGTCCATTCAGTTGTTATGCAGCTGGAAGCCCCAGTGTGTCCTGGGTTATGTGACATGCTGGAACTTGTAGTCCTTTAACAACTGAGGAGCTTTATAGACTGATAACTGTTTCCAAATTATTTGCATCCCCAGTGAGTGCATGTGACAAAGCAGATTATATTCCTCATTGGGTAGATTTAGAGTGCGAGAATCTGAGGGTGTGGGCTGGGTACATGGTGTGGTGACATGAGAGCATGCTATGGGAGGCTGGGGTAGGGATACGTTGCTAGCTGCAATGACTGGATCTCCTGAGGAACTCCATTCACACACGTATCTTGTCATTGTAAACACATGGAGTCCCTCAGAGATCCTCCAATTCTCAGCCACAGCTTCACACTTTCTTCTGGCTGGCGCTCTGTGGGTGTATGCTAACACACAAAGCCAATGTACATTTTGCTCACAGTAAACTGCTAGGTTGTTGGGACAGTGACAAGCAGCTGTCTTTTCCCCACCTCAGAATAGCATTCCTTTCGAACATCATGGCAAGTAGCTGCTCGCCCCATTCCCGGCTGAAGGCAGCACTGGGTGAGTCTTGTTTAGAAAGCATCCCTATGAACTGCAGCCATTTTACCTTTTTTAAATGATACACATTTATGTCCAGTGATACATTTTCAAAGATAGACACTTTAAAGGATATATAAACCTAAGAACAAAATATGTGGCAGCTTACCAGTCCCTGGTGTGACCTAATCAAAGAACCTGAAAGCCAAAGAAACCTGCTCCATCCTTGCTATACATTGCGGATGGACATATCTGCTGTTGGACATGTTGTATTCTAACAGCCACTTCAGGCCAAATACCCAAAGAGTTGGCTTCATCTGATTGGATGCAGCTGTTCTTTGTATGAAAATGTTCCATCTGAGCAGTAGAGGTCCAACAGAGCCTCCTACATTTTCTGATAAAACAGCGGAAATTCAGAGTGTGTTCAGTTTAAGCACATTTTGCTACAAATGCAGATGCCAGTTAAGTCACTTTGGTAGCCCCCTTTTCTCTCTCCCCACCTGGGGAAATCTTTTCTCTAGATGCCAGTTAAGGCCCAGTTCACTTCGGTGCGACATGCGCTCAGACTTTGGTGCACATGTCGCACCCCATTCAGTGCAAAGAAACCATTCTAATAGGAGTGACTTGAGTTCCTGCACTACTTCTGGTGCGATTTTGGCACGACTTGCGTTGACTTCTATTAAAGAGTAATTAAGCAGAAAAGGTTGGGGCTTTAAATGAGACACAGGTCTCCATCCCTAAACGAACATGAAGCAAAGAGGTTTGGGACTTTAGATGAGGTGGGTGAGGTGAGGTCAAGGAGCAGTCACCATTGTAAAAAAATCATTTTATTAGAAAACAATAACATAGTATCATAATAGATATGTAATAACGGTCACATCATACAGTATATACACAATGATTAGTATATTATAAACCGAATGGAAAGCCCCCAGAGTATACAGGGCAGAAAATCCTTAATAGGTGATGCACCCATTCTAAATTGACACAATCACAAAAAAAACACACTGATGTGTTTAAAACCTGATACAGGGGTTGATTGTTTGGTGCATGGCGTAAGCCCGACGCGTTTCATGTATCAAAACACTCTTCAGGGGCAGTTTGCACCAAAATATGCAGAAAATCCTTAATTGGTGATGCACCCATTCTAAATTGACAGAATCGCAAAAGTTGTAAAAACACACTGATGTGTTTAAAACCTGATACGGGGGTTGATTGTTTGATGCATGGCGTAAGCCCCACGCGTTTCGTGTATCAAAACACTCTTCAGGGGTAGTTTGCACCAAAATCTAAAAAAAGATAAAGGTCAGTAAATAGAATTCAATGTGCATTGTTGTGGGAAGGGTATACGTATAAGGGAAGAGAAAGAGTCACTCATTCCCAATGGATACACGCATGCCAGTACAGTGCGAACCCCAGGAAGTCCGCAGGCCACCAAAAGGAGCCAAGTCCAGAAACTGAGGGAGGAGCCTATAGAGGGAGGGCCGGGCTGGGGGGGGGAGAAGAGGAAAAAAGAGGGGGGGGGGGAGAAAAAAGGGGAAAAGGGGAGGGGAAGGGGGAAAAGAAAAGAGAGGAAGGGAAAAGAGAAAAAGGGGGAGGAAGGAAGAGAAGAAAAGAAAATGAATAAGCGAAAAGAGTGTGCTAAAACTAAAATAAACATAAGGAGTGAATGGCGGTAAAAATCTGAGTGGAAAGCTGGGGGAACTAAGAAAGTTCCCCTACCTGTGATGCGTGAATGATGGCCAAATGTATGTGCCTGGTGAAAGACGTGGTCCTGGAGGACCGGTTAGCACAAAATGAGGGCCATTAAATGCACCCAGCCAGCCCCCCCCCCCAGGTTCCGCCCAGCGTCACATGGGGCAAACACCAGAGTGAGTGGAGGCCTCGTCCAGCCCAACGGCAAACGCCGCCCACAACGGCTGGGGATGCCGCCATCCACGTGTTTACCCGGATGTGAGACACAACGCCAATGCCTATTAAAGAAGTCTTATGCAAGTTGTGCCAAAGTCGAACTGGGATTCGGCTTCAAAGTCGCGGCAGTGTTAACCCGGGGCTTATCCCACCCTGAATATCAAACAACGTTTTCCCAGCTATCTTCTGTGTACTACAAAAAAAGGCTTCCTATGTGATCGAGTGGGAGAGGTTTGTAGTACAGACTAGGAGAGTCACACCTAGGAGGACAATGCTGGGCCCCCATTGATAGAACCATGAGTGAATGTTATCACCCTAGGACAGAAAGTGTTACTGACAGTGTAATCAGCTGAAAGCCTATAGGGGAAAAATAACCCTGCATAAAACAAATGCAGCCACCCCATCTAAGGACCAGTAAGCTGCAATATATTACTTTTTTTTTTTTTGGGTTAAGATTTAATAAAACTTGGTGTGTTTATCCGGACCACCAGATATGTATTTCTTGGGGGAAAAAAAACACCGGAACTCCTATAAAAAACTGGACAAAAGTGTACCCCACAGCAACCAATCAGATTCTAGAAGACCTATTAGTATAAGCCCCTGCCTACAGGACAATTGGCACCAAGAAGTCTCCTCCCCTCCAGGCTCTATTCTGGCCAGCAGGAAGTCTCTTTACCTGGTGGAAATAAAAGGTGTGTAGACTTCCTCTCTCTTTAAAGTGAGCCTATTATTTATTTAAAACTAAGGTGATGTTTAAAGCTAAACTCCAGGCAAACGTATATTTAAAAAGCCCCCACCAATTAATATAGTAAAATTTCTTAATAAAAAACTAGTACATCTACCTGGAATAAATACACATTTATTCTAGAACAGATGTGGGCCGAGACCATACAATGCGCTGCTCCGCGCACAGCTCAGTGTATATTCTAATAATTGTGAATAGACGGGTATGTTTATTCCGGAACAGACCGAGCAATAAAGAGCCCACTTTTTTTTTTTTTTTTTTTTTAAAGTTTAGTAACACTTTAACTGCGGTCACCATCCTGCCTTGGATGTCTATGTATGTAAATCTTAGTACTAGGTGTACAAAAAACAAATCCTTTGGCAAGTCAAACAGCTTATATGTGTGTATCATTTGAGTATTTGGCAGTTTACTGGGAGTTCAGTTTTCAGGCACAAGAAGATCCCTGCAATTCATTTCTTGTCTAGAAAATCTTCCTCTGTGCCCCATATGAGAGCACTTTGTAACCGAGACCTTAACTGATCCACGTGGGGCATGAGCCCTGCCTTGCCCGTTGGCTGCCTCTGCAAAGAGTACTTAGTGGTATTTAATGGGTAGAGCTTGTACCCAAAGTTGACATCTGATGTCAAAGTAAGTTTACCATGTGACAAGAGACGGGAGAGGCTTTTTTGAATGTCAGCAGGCACCTTTTGTTTCCTGCTTGGGGGGATGAATATGAAAAAAAAATATATATATATATATATATATATATATATATATATATATATATATATATATAGAGCTTCAACTCTTCTGGTAAGGCTGTCCACAAGGTTTAAGAGTGTGTCTATGGGGATGTTTGACCATTCTTCCAGAAGTGTATTTGTGAGGTCAGGCACTGATGTTGGACAAGAAGGCCTGTCTCGCAGTCTCCGCTCTAATTCATTTTAAAGGTGTTCTATGGGGTAGAGGTCAGGACTCTGTGCAGGCCAGTCAAGTTTCTCCACCCTAAACTCGCTCATCCATGTCTTTATGGACCTTGCTTTGGGGACAAAATGGCAAAGTTCTAGAAGGGGATTTTAACCTTTTCCCATTTTTTTAAAACACAATATTTCTATGACCGCTGTGGCTCTGTTGAGCAGTTTCTGTCATTTCCCGTCCTTGTACTACCATTCTACGGTACAGAAGGTGATCAGAACTGTCCCCCTAATGAGGGACAGAGCAATAAAAACACGAGAGATTCAAACCTTTCTTTGCCAAATCCAACATAATGAGTAAAACCTACATCTGAGTTTTAGTATCTTGGGTTTAGTTTGCGATTTTATAGCTAAGCTCATTCATTCAGATGAGGGGCCTAAACTTGTGGCAGAATACCTCAAACCAATCAGATTCCAGCAGGTAGTCTTTTATTTATAAATTAAGATCTAATTGGTTGCTGTGTGATATATATCCTCCAACCCACTTTTCCTTTCCTCCCACTTTTTATTCTTTTGTTTTTTGTTTTTTAATTGAAAGCAAGTAGTTGCTAGATTGTGTAGACTGGTTCTGTACCTAAGAGCATTGACCTATGACCTGAATCTGTCACCTTTACCGGCTACACTAGATTTCTCACTGCAAGGATTCTGGATGAACATTTGTCTCCATTTACTTGAAGTGTCAATAAAATATGCAGATCTGGGTTTTAAATGGTCATTATAGTTTTATTGTATTGTAACTGTACTGTCTGCTCTCATGTTGTAAAGCGCTGCGCAAACTGTTGGGCGCTATATAAATCCTGAATAATAATAATATTTTCCCTTCAGAAGATATAAAGTCTTGTGGACAGCAGGAACTTTACAATTTAAGAAAAAAAAAATACTGTTTATAGTGAGAGATTGGACCAGCACACAAACAAACTCTTTGCTTGCACTAGCTGTCAGCGCTGTATAAAGTTTATAAAGCTTCAGCTACATCCAGTAGACAGAGCTCTGTGTTCCCGCAACCCTGTCTGACTCCTGGAACAAAATTGGGTTAAGCACTGCTCAGCCATTCACAGGAATGTACTGTATGTATTTTTTTTTTTTTTTTTTTTTTTTTTTGAATGAATACAAAGCTTCCTCTGATTGGCTGACATGGAAAATGACATCATGATCCCCACCTCAGCCAATCGGAGGAAGCTTTGTATTCATTAAAAAAAAAATAGCCTCAGCTACATACAGTATACAGCGCTGTGGTCCGGCAGCCCTGTCCAACTTCTGGAACAAAATCAATTCGGGTTGAGCGCTACTCAGCCGTTCACAGGAAGTCTTTTTTTTTTTTTTTTTTTTTTTTTTTTTGAATGAATACAAAGCTTCCTCTGGCTGAGGCGGAGATCAGGATGTCATCCTCCACCTCAGCCAATCAGATGAAGCTTTGTATTCATTTGCATAATTAGAGGTGCACCGAATGGAAATTTTTGGTACCGAAAACTTAGGATGTACTAAACTGAAAATGACCATTTAAAGAAAATATATGGATGTTTTTTTTATAGATAATTGTATTGTATTCGACTTTTTAATTAAAGTGTATAAAGTCTCGTTTCTTATTTTTTTTTTTTTTTTTGAAAAACCAAAAAAAAAAGAAAATGTCATACTTGCCTGCTCTGTGTAATGGTTTTGCACAGAGCAGCCCCGATCCTCCTCTTGGGTCCCTCTTCTGTGATCCTGGCCTCTCCCTCCTGTCGAGTGCCCCCACAGCAAGCAGCTTGCTATGAGGGCACCCGAGCAGAGTCATCACTCCTTGTGTCCATTCAGATGTGGAGCTGCGAACTGGCCCCGTCCCCCTCTCTCCTGATTGGCTGACCTGACTTTGACAGCAGTGGGAGCCAATGGCGCCGCTGCTGTGTTTCAGCCAATCAGGAAAGAGAGTCTCGGACGGCCGAGGGACTCGTGGACATCGCTGGACAGAGAGGGGCTCAGGTAAGTATTAGGAGGTGCTGGGGCGGCTGCTACACACAGGTTTATCTTAATGCATAGAATACATTAAGATGAAAAACCTTCTGCCTTTACAACTCCTTTAATACAGAGCTGACAGCTGCTGCACATATTAGTGAAGCAAATGGGTTGTTTGGACCATCTTGGTCCAAACGAACGATCTAAAATTCTGTAAAACTTGGTGTTCGGCTCCAACGTTTCCCTGCACAATGCTGCTTACATTTCCTTTCGCAGCTTGGAGCGCACAGCACTGCGTGTTCCTAGCTGTGAGAGCCGGCCTGTCAAACGGCGCCAGCTCTCAACTAACCAATCGGCATGGTTTCTGACCATGTGGTCTCCATCACCACCTTCTTCCTTTTTTTTTTTTTTTTTTTTTTTTATTTTATTTTATTTTTTTTCATCCATTTTTCAACCTCTTAACCTCTGGTTCAGTATTTAAATTGTCCGTGTTCCAAATACAGGGGATCGGGGCTACAATGTACATCAATAGGAGGATGATTGGGGATGGGGTCTGCCAGGTCCTCCATTCTTCTTTATGAACCAGACTGCCCCTCCGAGTACATTGTCTGCCCCTAGTCACTTTATGTGGAGTGTTGGACAATGTAAGTACTATGCCAGAGACCTATAGGCCAAGAAGGTGGTAGAAAGACTGCTTGGAGGGGACACGGGTTTATACGTGGTCTTGGTTTTTCCCAACGTCCATGGGCCATCATGTTTCCCTGACACCATTACTTTATTTACATGTCCTAAAGAGCCTCTTGAGACTGGAAAGGGGGTTCCACATGCAATATGTCTACATCTAGTAAGAATGTGCTAGGTTCATATTAAAGGGCACTTTGTTAATGCACGGAAAAGTAACAGGATCACTTTTAAGGATAAGTTCACCTTTTGTTACATGTTACACCCATATACGCTGTGGCAGCTAGTGGGGGATCTGCTACCTGTCAAAAAAAAAAATGCGCCCATGCAGGGCTCCGCCCTCTTGGCTGCGTTTACTCATTCACAGTACTCTGAATCGAAAACTACAAGACCCAGCAGCCTTTGCGGCTGTCGGCTTGGAGTTTTCAATGACTTACCACGGAGCTGTGAGCGCTGTGGTAGTTCATTAACCCTTTCACGCTTAAGTCTATTTCTGACATTTGGTGTTTACAAGTTAAAAATCCATATTTTTTGCTGGAAAATTACTAAACATTATATATATATATATATATATATATATATATATATATATATATATATATATATATATATATATATATATATATATATATAATATATATAAATTTTTTTTAGCAGAGACCCTAGAGAATAAAATGGCGATTGTTGCAATATTTTATGTCACACGGTATTTGTGCAGCGGTGTTTTAAACGCAACTTTTTGGGAAAAGGGACACTTTCATGAATTCGAAAAAAAAAAACAAAGTTAGCCCAATTTTTTGTATAATATGAAAGATGATGTTACGCGAAGTAAATCGATACCAAACATGTCACGCCTTATAATTGCACGCACTTGTGGAATGGCGACAAACTACGGTACCTAAAAATCTCCATAGGCGACACTTTAATTTTTTTTTTTACGGTTACCAGGTTAGAGTTACAGAGGAGGTCTAGTGCTAGAATTCTTGCTCTGACGATCGCGGTAATACCTCACATGTGTGATTTGAACACCGTTTACATATGCGGGCGCGACTTCCGTATGTGTTTTCTTTGCTGCACAAGCTCCCGGGGACGGGGCACTTTAAAAAAAAAAGTAATTTTAAAAAAACAAAATTTTATATCATTAAATTGTGTTTTAAAAAAAAATAATTTTGATTTTAAATACGGCGCCATTGGCAGCCGAGTAAACAGGAAGTGACGTCGCTTCAGTGTTTACATTCAGGAGACTGTCACGAAGCTGTTTCTGGCTTCGTGCCAGTCTCTAGCCGCCGGAAGGTCCCCTCCCGCTCCTCCAGGATAACAATCGAGCGGCTTTTAGCCGCATTGGTTGTTATCTCTGGATAGCCGATCGCCCGCTCTAAAAAAAATGGTACCAGGTTGATGCCTGCAGCTGCGGGCATCATCCCGGTATAACCCCCGAAAGCCGAGCCCGCATATCTGTGTACGCTCGGCGGGAAGGGGTTAAAAGGTTTGTAAACCCTCTTAAAAAAAAACAAAAAAAAAAAAAAACATATACTTGCCTCCACTGTGCAGTTTGTTTTGCACAGAGTGACCCCGATCATTGTCTTCTGGGGTCCCCCAACGGCGCTTGCGACTCCTCCCTGCATCAATAAATTTCCTAGGAGAAGCGCTCTCCCTGGGGGGCTACCGTGCGGGCGCGCTCCTGAGTCCAGCATTTGCGTCCATTGACACAAAATGCCGGACTCGGCGCCCGCTTCATTGAATTTGATTGACAGCAGCGGGAGCCAATGGCTGCGCTTCCTTCAATCCAATGAAGAACCGAGAACCCCGGCCAGAGAGGTAGAGCATGCCTCCGGTGTGGGAACGAACGGGCTCAGGTGAGTAAAACTGGGAGGCTGGTCAGTGAAGTTTTTTCACCTTAATGCATAGGATGCATTAAAGCAGAATTCCGCCAAAAAAAAAAATTTAAAAGTCAGCACTTACAAATACTGCAGCTGCTGACCTTTTATATTAGGGCACTTACCTGTCCAGGGCACCCGCGATGTCCTTACCTGAAGCCAATATGTCCCTCGGCTCCCGGGTGCAGGCGCCGGCATGTTCAGTAAGGGAATCGGGAAGTGAAGCCTTGCGGCTACACAGCCTGGTTCCCTACTGCATAAGTCGGGCTGCGCGTCCTGACTCTGGTCCCTGCTGTCTTCTGGGACCTGTGTGTCTCCCAGAAGACAGGGGGGGGGGTGCGCCGGACATGGTGTAGATTGCCTTGGAATCTGCAGAAATCAATCGCCAGGAGTGGGAGCAAATGCCTGTATTATACAGGTATCTGCTCCCCCCTTAAAAGGACCGGAAAAGCGGAAGTTCCATTTTTTGGGTGGAACTCTGTTTTAAGGTGAAAACAGTGTTTACAACCCCTTTAATTCTTCCTGTCAGAATATATCGGGCTTCTTTGTACGAGGAAGCCGATACAGTGACAGATCTGCAAGGTGACCTGCATGACATCAGCTATCTGCTGATTGCTGGTGCAATGCTTTGCAGGCTCCTGCAACAAAAACTAATAAATGCACATTTTTTTCACCTGCAAAAAAAAACAAAAAAACTAATTTTTGTCAGAAGGTGAACTTATCCTTTTTAATGGCCATCCCACTGACAGGAGATACTTTTTGCTTCTCTGGTGCTCTGTTCTGGGAGCAGAGTTACCCAGAACAGTAAAGGAATCGTGTGACTTGGTCCCCTTCCTCCGGTGTGACTACAGTAGTGCGTTGCCTCTTCAGCACCTCGTAAGGTTGCCTGGGAGTAGGTGGGTGTACTAGGAAGCTCTATCTGCCCCATTACTGATATGGAGCTTTAAAGGCCTCTTCTCTTCACTCTAAGCAGCCAGACAGCGTGTTCGGACAGAAGCTGAACGCATGCAGCGGCTAGGGTCATCAATGAAGTGATCTGTCTTTCCCCTGCATGAGCGAAACAGAGGTTGACATAACGCGACCAATGTTTTTGTATGTTAATTGAACAACATTTTAAAGGAAACCTGTGCTGAGTGAAATATGGAGACTTGTGACCGGTCTGTCATGCTGGTTTTCTGAGTCGTGGATCGTCTGAAACCAAAAAGTCCAGCAAATCGGCTGAAGTCAGAACTTTGACCTGTGTACAAGTTTTGTGTTGAAGCCATGGAATGAGCGTAGCAGGAGGAGAGGACGGCAGTGCTGTATTTTCTCTAAGCACAGGTTCTCTTTAATGACAATAGTGGCTTGATGGAAATATTCATTTCAAGGTTTGTTAAAACCAGAAATATTTGATCAATTCGAGGAATTACGGGGAACTTTATTATTTTTCCACCATCCAGTAATCTGTGACGTGTATGCTCACAAGTGTTTTGTTTTTTTTCTTGTTACTTTAGCTGAAAATAGTGCCTTTATAGAGGAAAAGGCTTCACTATTTTCAATATTGGCTATTTTTGTCTTCAGCTCTGGGTACTTTTTCAACGTGGTGTGTTTTTTATTTTTTGTGGATTTTCTTTTTTTATTAGTTTTTGTTAATCGTTTGGTCTTAGGGGGTCCTTTAATGACATCAGCTAAATAATGATGCTCAATCTTCAAAGCCCAACTTGGTGTTCTTTTTAATAAAAAAATAAATAAATAAAATGTTTTTACTTTAATAACAAACATGTAATACCTGCTCTGTGCAGTGGTATTGCACAGAGTGGCCCGATCCTCCTCCTTCTGGGGTGGCGATCTTGGCTCCTCCTCTTCTTCTTAGGACTACCATAGCCAACTGCTGGCTATAGGGAGAGCGTAGTCTGCTCGCTCCAAAACTGTGCCCTCCGTAGACTTTCATAGCGGGACTTAGGCCTGCCCTCCACTTCCTCTTCACTGCATCTGATTGACAGCAGCAAGAGCCAATGGCTCCTGCTGCTGTTCAAAGTGGAAAAGAGGGGAGAATAGATGCAGCCGTGCACAGCTCTGATCTCTTCTCCTCTCTCTTCCCCTTCACACAGGGAAGGGGGGCACAGAGAAACGGAAAACGTTTTTTACCTTTTTTATTGCAAACAATGCATTAAGGTAAAAAAACCTTTAGGTTTAGTAACATTTTAAGGTACCGCATATACTCGAGTATAAGCCGAGTTTTTCAGCACATTTTTTTGTGCTGAAAGTGCCCCCCTCGGCTTATACTCGAGTCAAGCACTTTTCTTCAGCAAAGAATGACGTTTTCCGAACTGAATTTGGGGCCTCGTATCTCGGGGCCACTTGGTGCTAGGAACCTTAAATTTGGTGTGCAAACCCAGTGGAACTAGCACTACAACATATCCAAAGCTGGGGCTCCTAGCAACCAAGTGGCCCCGAGATACGGGGCCCCAAATTCGGTTCGGAAAATGTCATTCTCTGCTGCAGAAAAGTGCTTGACATTTTCTGAACCGATTTTGGGGCCCCTGTATCTCGGGGCAACTTGGTGTTAGAAACCCCGACTTTGAATATGTTGTAGTGCTAGTTCCACTGGGTTTGCACACCAAATTTGGGGTTCCTAGCACCAAGTGGCTCTGAGATACGGGGCCCCAAATCGATCAACTATGTCCATCTGCAGCAATGTCATTTTGGGACCCTTTTGGTCCGGAGACCCCAAATTTTGGCTGCAGCTAGGGGGCATCTAGGAACCCTTAACTACCGAGTTTGAAGTTCGGGGGACCTATGGCTGCAAATGGGCACAGTGAGGCTGCAAATGGGCATTGTTGACCCGCTTTTCCACTTACAGTAGCTGCGCATTTCTCACCCTAGGCTTGTACTCGAGTCAATAATCGAGTTTTCCCAGTTTTTTTGTGGTAAAATTGGGTGCCTCGGCTTATATTCGAGTATATACGGTAAGCTATTTAATTTTGGATAGAGAACAGTAAAGCCAGTCATAGACGGTGCGATTTTTCTTTGGTTGCCGAAAAAAAAATAATTGCTCCGTTCCCCCATCAACACAGGAATCTCTCCCGTGGAGATATTTTGGTCAGACGAAAAGATTCTCACGCTCTAGCCACAACTAAAAAATTTTTCAAAAACGGCCTAAGTTAGGATTCAGGAAGAAGATTATATATATATATATATATATATATATATATATATATATATATATATATATATATATATATATATATATATATATATATATATATATATATATATATATATATATATATCTCTATCATACTTACTTTTATTTATTTTTTTTTCTCTGATTTTTGTACCGATTTTAGTAATTCAGACTGTAACCTTATTCCTTTTGCCTTACAGATTCCAAGTCGGGTGGCTTCCAGCGGATTCCCTTCCACCGTGCACCGATGATCACATTCCTCTTGGAGGGTGGTTTAATGCATGGCTAACCTTTTTCAGTGGTTTCACTAGCAAAAAAAATCAATAAAAAATTGAAAAAAATAAAAATTCACAGCCACAACAGAACCCTGAATTAAAAACAAACCAAATGGAAAATGGAGCTTTACATGCTTTTTACCAAGATAATAATCTGAGCAATTACCAGCTGGCGGGACGGAGTTTGTGGAGTGGCGCGATAGCCATGTGAGAACTTTGAGCACCCGTGTGCAAGCGTAGACTCTTGACGCCAAATACAGAATTGCCATCTTTTACTTTTTTTCAGGGGCCCTTTTTATTCTGTACGTTAAATGTATTTTTTTCCTTTTTTGTGTGTGTGTGTGTGTGTTTAGAAAAAAAAAAAAATTACATCTGTCAGTGCCAGACTTTTCTGCTTAGTGACAGCAGTTTTGTAGCATGTAAGGTGAGCAGTTGGTAATTTTACTGGAAAAGTGTCCAGGCGCGGATGGGCTTCGTTCAGTTTTTTGTTTTTTGTTTTCCCCCCTCCCTTTAATCAATATTTAATTTTTTTTTTTTTTTTTTTTTTTTTAAATTTGTGTGCATTTTCCCCTTTTTTTAAATTTTTAGTTTTCCCAAGTAAAGTACATATTTTGTTCATAATTTTTAATTCTTCAACTTTTTTTGTTTTTTTTGTTTTGTTTTTTTATTGGGGTCGATAAAAGCATTCCTATGCATAGCTGTTATAGGTTTAACGCAGCGAAAATCGCAGCATTGGCGTTCATGGTGTCAAAAAAAAAAAATTTGTTACCTCCTATTTTCTACGGGAAAAAAAAAAAAAAAACGTGTAATTTTTTTTTTCCCCCACAGTCTTTGTTCTAAAACATATCACTGTTGTTGTATAGACACCATTTAGTTCCATATCGGAAGTCACGATCTTGTCCATTTGTAGATTTTTGAAGCCTTGGATAGTCTCGGATCATTGCATCGCCACTGTTCTCGAAGCCTCAAGTTATCACTGTAGCAAATAAAATTTTGAAGGCCACTTCAGTGTTCGTAGAGTTTGACATCAACTTGTCCCAACGTGCATCCCTCACGTACGATGAGCAGCAGTGCGAAACCCTCGGAGGTGCTGGCTCATAAGATGGGTTGCCCACAAGAAAAGGATGTTTTTTTTTTTTTTGCAATATTGACGATTGTCTAAATTTTGTGGTGGGTGGGGCTAGCGGGAGGGGGGGGAGGGGATGGGTTTCAAATGTTCGATGTGGTCTATTGGTTGTGTTTTTAAAAGGTTTAAATATCTTCTTCCTTCTGTAGCCTTCACAGCAATCCTTTTTATGGTACAGGAGTGTGTTAGGTGGGTATTTACAGTACTAAGTAGGGCTTTGTGTTCTTGTTGTAAGGGAGTTTTACTGATTATTTCTTAAAAATAACGTGAGGCTTGTCCCAGAAGGAGTTGTCCTTTGTATGCTAGTATAACCCGTAAGACTTTTTTGCGCATGTCCCATGTTCCTTGTACGATTCTTCACAGCGTGCTTTTTTTTTTTTTTTTCTTTGTAAATATCTATGAATGTCCTGTTAACTGACCGACTTTTCTAACCACTGTACACAAGATCTTTGCGTCGTCTATTCCAGCCGAGGGGAGCGCTCCTTCCCTCGTTTTTATTTTTGCCATAAAACGACCGAATGTTTTCCTGGGATCGGGAAAAAAAAATTAATCCTGTACATTGATACTTATTGCTCAAACAACAATTTGTATCACTACTGTATTTGTGTACTTTACAAATTGTGTAAATAATAAATTCGTAACTTCTACGTTGTCTGTGTAAAATGTTTTGTGCATGGCTGACGCTAAAGGGGGATTTTAGTATTTTTGAGGGGCGTTTACAGCTGTAAGTATTGGAAGCCTGGTTCCATTACTGACATTTTTTTTTGCAAACATATATTTTATTAATTTTTTCGAAGAAATCGGGCAAAGCCCGGAAAATACAAAACAGTAAGGGGGGAGAGGGTCGCCGCCTCCCGATATTGTAACATTATAATACATCTTACAGACATAACAAAAAGAGAACTCTGTCCCGTGGTATTATTATCCCATTTCTGACATTTTAACCTCTTCGCACCTAAAGGGTAAAACAAATATTAATGCCTAAGCACAATTTTGCAAGTTTGACATACGTTTAGTAAACCTGTACATATCATCACAACTTTGTGCATCCAGGTGGACTATACCATGTTTTTTTTTTTGTTTTTTGTTTTTTTTTTTTTTGTTTTTTTCAGGACAAATTGAGTTTTTATTTGGTGGTAAATGGTAATGATATCTCCTGTGTGTTTTTTTTTTTTTTTTTTTTTTTTATTTATTATTATTGAAGGAAAACTGTCCCTCCCACAAAAAGATTTTATTTTAAATGTAACTGTATATTTCTTGCTATTTCCATAACCTACCACCAAAGACCAACCCAAAACAAAATTCTCCTTCTCCTGACAATTTCAGCAATACCACATATGTGTATGTTGTTGTTTGTACCCGTAGTACAGCCCCGAAACAATAGTGTGCATTTTTGCTTTTTTTTTTTTATCCTGCCTAAAACACACTAACTGATACTAATTAAAAAATATCGACCCAAACACTAAACCTGGGGCTGACCTTGATCTAGGGTTTTTTTATTTATTTATTTATTTTTTTTATTTATTTTTTTTTATAAAATGTTTTATTTTATTTTTTTCTTTACACTTTTTTTTTTTTTCTATCTCCAAGGACAATGAAAGATGCAATGTATCTGTCTCATCCATTCAGAGACAGAAAACACGGGGACGGGCTTAACAGTGACTGATCACAACAATCAGGTGACCCGGTATCGGGAGTTCCGGGTCCCGATCGTTAGAATGGGGGCTCTCGGTGAGACCCCAGTCCCTGTGCTGGGACACACAAAGGGAGATACTCAAATATGCAGCCCCATGGGGAAAAAAAGCCCAGTCTAGTGGGGCTGCATATTTTTCGTACGGATGGTGTGAAAGGCTTAAAGTGTTAAAGCCCAATTCTAGCCAAAACATTTTATTTTTCCCTTTTTTTTGTAAAGAATGGGAAAGGTTGGCTTTATATAGCTTTGTCCTTGGGAAAATTACACCTTGCATCCTATTCCGGAGTACCCACATTATAGAGTATAAAAATGGTAATAAACACAGCACTATCATTAGCATGAATCACAATAACATAAGTGGCAGTATTAGACTATGAACGCAGCTCAAGCTGGGGAAACCAAACTTCCGCAGTCACCAGGGAGAAAGGTGCAGGCTGCCAAAGGTGCTCATCCAAAGTGATGCATGTATAAAATCAAAGAAGCGCCGCACACCCGTCCCAGCTAAGCTAGTCTGCCAAAGCCACACCCCCTGACATGTTTCGCCCCACCCACCAGAACTTAATTATCGGGTTAATAAAGATCTAAAAATGTGTTTATCTTTATATCGCACAACTCATATTAACCCCTTCATGCCCAAAGGGGAAAACATGTTCATGCCTAAGCACAATTTTGCAACTTTAACATGAGTTGATAAAACCATACATACCATCACAACTACTTTGTGCATCCAGGTGGATTATATTTAGTTTTTTCCTGTAAAGATTGGGTTTTCATTTAGTAAATGGTAATGTACAACCCCTGGCAAAAATTATGGAATCACCAGTCCCTGAGGATGTTCCTTCAGTTGTTTAGTGTTGTAGAAAAAAAGCAGATCACAGACATATATAAATAAGCAATAAAACATAAACAAAAATGGGTGCCAAGTCTCTGATTTCTTATTGCAGCAGTGCTATGTGTCAGATGTCAAGACACATTAAAATAAGACCAGCGGTAAAGAAGGTTTAGGAAAGTTCAAAAGAGCTGTAGTCTGTGGGTATGAAGAGTTTCTTTCACGAAGAGTAATCACCGCGTGTGGGGGGATAACCCCCAGTGAGATTGCACTCACCACAAATCCAGCAAACACAAGCCTTTATGTTGTTGTCATTGATAGCTTTCCGTCTCCTCTATCCAACCACCAGATGTCGCTAACACTCTCGGTTAATATCGTCACATATAGGAGGAAATAAAGTATCCATATAGCGTAATATTGCTAAAGAAATTTTATTTAACATGCAAAATAACTCCCCCCTTTGTAAAACTGCGTACCAGATGTACAATAAAATAGAGCATTTGTAAAGTGCACTGTGCCTGTATTCCCGTCTCCCGGGAGGTGTTCCAGAGCGCTCGCTGTGTACAGCTGGTTACTTGCTTCCTGGTTCCTCTCTGGTGCGTGGAACGCACACGTCACTTCCAGTAGATGATGTCTCTGACGCGTTTCGTCACTTCCGGACGTCGTCTGAGGGCGTACTTCCGGACGTCGTCTGAGGGATCACAGACATGGCCAAAAACTAAAGGCATTTCAAATGGCAACTTTCTGGCTTTAACTAACACTAAAAGAAATCAAGAAAAATAATTGTGGTGGCCAGTAACAGTTAGATTTATAGAACAAGCACAGGGAATAAATTATGGAATCACTCAACTCTGAGGAAAAAATTATGGAATCGCCCTGTAAATTTTCATTACAAACACTAACACCTGCATCAGATTAAATCTGCTTGTTAGTATGTAGGTAAAAAGGAGTGATCACACCTTGGAGAGCTGTTGCAACAAGTGGACTGACATGAAGCATGGCTCCAACACCAGAGATGTCAATTGAAAAAAAGGAGACTCCTTAAAGAGGGTAAATCATCACGCAGTGTTGCACAAGATGTTGGTTGTTCACAGTCGGCTGTGTCTAAAACATGGACCAAATACAAACAACATGGGAAGGAGGTTAAAGGCAAGCATACTGGTAGACCAAGGAAGACATCAAAGCGTCAAGACAGAAATCCAATCATCCACAGTCCACGATTGCCTTTCCTTAGCCCATTGTAACCTTGTTTTTTTGTGTTTAGGTGTTAGAGATGGCTTTCTTTTAGCTTTTCTGTATGTAAATCCCATTTCCTTTAGGCGGTTTCTTACAGTTCAGTCACAGATGTTGACTCCAGTTTCCTCCCATTTGTTCCTCATTTGTTTTGTTGTACATTTTCTGTTTTCAAGGCATATTGCTTTTAAGTTTTCTGTTTTGACGCTTTGATGTCTTCCTTGGTCTACCAGTATGCTTGCCTTTAACCACCTTCCCATGTTGTTTGTATTTGGTCCATGTTTTAGACACAGCCGACTGTGAACAACCAACATCTTGTGCAACACTGCGTGATGATTTACCCTCTTTAAGGAGTTTGATAATCCTCTCCTTTTTTTCAATTGACATCTCTGGTGTTGGAGCCATGCTTCATGTCAGTCCACTTGTTGCAACAGCTCTCCAAGGTGTGATCACTCCTTTTTACCTAAATACTAACAAGCAGATTTATTCTGATGCAGGTGTAATGCCGCGTACACACGAGCGGACTTTACGGCAGACTTTGCTCGACGGACTTTTCGACAGACTTTACGACGGACTTTCTGAATGAACGGACTTGCCTACACACAATCCACCAAAGTCCGTCGAATTCGTACGTGATGAGGTACGACCGGACTAAAACAAGGAAGTTCATAGCCAGTAGCCAATAGCTGCCCTAGCGTGGCTTTTTGTCCGTCGAACTAGCATACAGACGAGCGGACTTTTCGACTGGACTTGATTTAGATGGATTGATTTAAAACATGTTTCAAATCTAAGTCCGTCCAACTTTTGAGAAAACAAAGTCTGCTGGAGCCCACACACGATCGAATTGTCTGATGAAATCCAGTCCGCTGAGCAAAGTCTGCCGTAAAGTCCGCTCGTGTGTACGCAGCATTAGTGTTTGTAATGAAAATTTACAGGGTGATTCCATAATTTTTTCCTCAGAATTGAGAGATTCCATAATTTATTCCCTGTGCTTGTTCTATAAATCTAACTGTTACTGGCCACCACAATTATTTTTCTTGATTTCTTTTAGTGTTTCTTAAAGCCAGAAAGTTGCCATTTGAAATGCCTTTAGTTTTTGGCCATGTCTGTGACCTGCTTTTTTTTCTACAACAATAAACAACTGAAGGAACATCCTCAGGGACTGGTGATTCCATAATTTTTGCCAGGAGTTGTATATCGCCTGATTTTTATTTTTTTTTTTCTTCATTATTATCAATGGTAAAAAAAAAATTATTTTTTTTTTGGGCTGTATATTTCTTGTTACCATAACCCACCACCAAAGAACAACGCAAAATGAATTCTCCTGCTCCCAGGGATCGCAGCAATTACTGCATGTGTATGTTTTGTACCCGTAGTACAGAAACAATAGTGTGCATTTTTTTTTTCCTGCCTAAAACAGATACTGATTTAAAAAAAAAAAAAGTAAAAATCCTGCCCAAAATATACTGACTCTGACCTTTCACCCTTACCCAAACACACTGGCACTGACCTAGATCAAACTTTCATCTAGGTATTTTTTCTTTACATTTATTTATTTTTCACACAGTTTATTTGTCTGCATGGTGAGAGAAATGTATCTTTCCGCTCCATTCACAGAGCGAGAAACACATGGGCAGGCTTCACAGTGATAGCCTGTGAAAGCCAATCAGAGGCCATCGTAGTGATCAGGTTACCCAGAATCGGGAGTCCTAGGTTCAGATCGTTGTTATAGGACCCAGGGCACCCGCTGAGACCCTGATCTCTGTGCTGGGGATCATCGTCTGATTTGGCACTCCTACAATGTGTGGGCTTTTTGGAGGAGCTGTCCGGATTTTAAAGTTATCTGGATGAATGTCAGTTCTGGAAGCGTGGGAGTTCCTAGGCGGACTCTATTTGCATGGTAATGCCACATGTGCTGTTGGCTTCTGTAAATGAAAGAACTGATATTCAATGAATGAAAGGGATGGTCCAGGGGTAGTTGGGCTGGGCAGGTAAGAGCTAGATGATGGGCATCCTCCAGTCAGAAACTAGGTGGGCTATGACTTGCTGCAGATTCTAAGGCTCCATTCACACCTGAGTAATTTGGATTGCAAGCGGAACCGTGGTTTTTCTTAATGACACCCCAAACCGGGGGGAAATTTTGCTGCGCTTGTCGAGCACCAAATCCCGTTACAATCATGTCAAAAATCGCGACCGCACACGCTCCTGGCTCTGTTGCCAAGATTTGGTACATGAGCTTCTTTGGAGTGGGGTGGGGAGGCCCATTCAAATGAATGGTAACGCTCCACTAAAAAAAGCTAAAAATAGTGGGGTGGGGCTTATTCAAATGAATGGTAACGCTCCACTAAAAAAAGCTAAAAATAAAATGAGCTGTCGCTGCAGATCGCTCAGGTGTGAATGGAGCCTGATGCACCTTGTGAGAAGCCATCCTATTCGTTCCATATAGCAACTAAAGTGAAAACTAGCAATGATAAGGTACATTAGCCATACACTGTATATAGTAGTCCTACAAATTCCTCCCATCTATGCTATACAGCCCGGGTAGACAAGTCTGCTGTGCCTACTGTATTCTGACAGTTGCTGCATCTGATTGGATTCAGCTGAACATTTTTCATCTGGCTTCGTTATTGAAATTATTTCAGGTACTTATATAGCACTGTCAATTTACGCAGCGCTTTACATATATATTGTACATTCACAACAGTCCCTACCCTCAAGGAACTTACAATCTAAGGTCCCTAACTCACATTCATACATACTAGGGACAATTTTTAGACCGGATCCAATTAACCTACCAGCAT
This sequence comes from Lithobates septentrionalis, assembly GCA_037952835.1. Lineage (NCBI taxonomy): Eukaryota > Metazoa > Chordata > Amphibia > Anura > Ranidae > Lithobates > Lithobates septentrionalis. The sequence goes on from JBBDGP010004412.1 coordinate 25,746, forward strand.
GTCTTTGGAGTGTGGGAGGAAACCGGAGTACCCGGAGGAAACCCACGCAGGCACAGGGAGAACATGCAAACTCCAGGCTGGTAGTGTCATGGTTGGGATTCGAACCAGCGACCCTTCTTACTGCTAGGCGAGAGTGCTACCCACTACACCACTGTGCCGCCCTCAATGGGTATCTGGCAGGAGGGGGCCCCATCAGTGCCACCATGTAGCAAATTTGGCAGGAACTGTTTGAAATTTGCAGGGTGTAAGGCTGGGTCCACACTATTGTGAATTGGATGCACATCCTCCTCCACATCCAATTCGCATTTCAGGAGACTGAAATGTGACTCTCTATAGAGCCGGTGCGAATTTGCACAGGAGTCCTGTGCATCTTCTGGTCCGTTTTCGGGTCTGAATTCAGGCTGAAATGGTGAATGGGGATGCACTGTGAGCCGTTTCATACTTAAGTGTGAACCCAGCCTAAAGTGCAAAGTTTCAAGCCACCAAACAGGCACGCTTCTTCCCACATTAAATACTTGGTGACTTAAAACAGACCGAGGATGGTAGTTTTCTCTGCTGATGACTTTAATTTTTTTTTTGTACCTTAGTTTCTGTTGCTTCATTTTCATTGTGTAACCTGAAAGTATGCGGTCAGAATATCTTGTAATTGTTATGAAACCTGAAAATAATCTGTAACTTCAGACTATAAACGGTTCTAATTTTGGTGTTCCTTGTTTCACTTTTATGCTAGTGGCCTTGAAAAGTGTTAGGTCCCACCACAAGTTTTGCTTTTATACTAGTGAAACTTTTATACTACCGACTCCTTAATGTAGAAAGCCAGAGCGGCTCTCCTGTGCTGGATCATGTATCTAGTACGTGATCCAGCGCTGCCGGGTAGAGGGTGTGCGCCTGCCGCACCAGCTGTCCCGCGACTTGTCCCAGCACAAGCTGATCAGCCGGTGCCAGGCAATGATTGACCACTGGCATCTGCTGATTGGCCTTGCTCCTGCAGGTGGCGACAGCAAGCCCACCTGTCATGAAGATCTGCTGTGTCCCTCAATGTACTTGGAGAAAAGAATTTTATGGCGAGTACAACAATCCCGTTTTCTAATTAAGGACTCGTTCACACCAGCCTGCATTCTAAAGCGATCCATTTTAGCATATAAGCTGTGCTTGGCATGGTTTTTTTGTTTGTTTGTTTGTTTTTTTTTACTGAAATGTCAAAATTACATTTCGTTCATTTTTATGCTCTAACTGTGATTTTATGTGAGCTTTTGGTGCAATGGTGAAAAATACTACAACCAAACCTCCAAGGCAGTATTGTGACTATAACAGAGCACGTGTCAACTGTTGTATGCAATGGGGGAGATTTACTAAAACGGGTGCACACAGAATCCGGTGCAGCTGTCCATAAGAACCAATCAGCTTCCAACTTTAGTTTGTTCAATTAGGCTTTGATAATAAAACCTAGAAGCCGATTGGTTACTATGCATAGCTACACCAGATTCTGTGTGCAACAGCTTTATTAAATATCCCCCAATGTGTTGATCTTTTTAGATCAACGCAGCTCAACTGAAGGCTTTAGTTGGCATCTACCATTTTAAAAATATAAAAGTATAATATATGTAAACAGTCACTAAAATCTCTCAAATCTTTAACCTATTGTTGCTGATCCAAAGATCACTTTCAGTATCCATTAAAATAGTATCTGGTGTTCCTGCCAAGAAGGTCCTTGTTCAAGAATCTACTGGTATTAGGTGACAACACTCTGTCCTTGTTTCCCACCTTGTCACATGGGATTCCAATGGAGACTACAAATGACTCATTCAACACACATTACACAGGCTTTGACCATCGTTATCATCAGGCTCCTTGCTGGTTTTGTAGCCAAATGCCGGAGCACTTAACATATGATCTGAAAAGTGGCCCTTTAAGTAGGGGCTTTCAGGCAGCCAGTCATGGGTCTGTGCTTGGACTCTGATTAGCAGTTGTTTTTTTTTTATAAATTAACCTAAATACAGTATCAAGGACAGGTCTAGTGGTTTTACATATGTATTCCTCTTGATTTTTGTTATCCAAAAGGCCCACATATAATTTTGGGCTGTGATTGCTCACCAGTGGATGCAGATGCTGTATTGTATAATGCATGCATGTCAAACAGGTTTTTATTTGGGCTTCGTGCAACCTGATCGCTCCTTTTTGGCCCTTTGCGGCTCGGAAATTTAAATTGAACGAGGCCCCAATTGATAAAGGCAACACTTAAAGTGACCCTGTAATTTAAAAAACACTTCCAAATAGGTATACCTGTTAAGGTTGAGAAGAAATATTTGCATTTCACTCGCCACTCCAGCGAGGAACCTGACATTTTTTGGAGTGCCGATCTCCTGGTCCCCCCCCCCCCCGGAGCTCAGACGTTTCTCCCACCAGGCTCCACCTCCCTTCAGAACAAAGTAACAGAAAATTGTATTATACTTACTGTAATTTTTATTTCCTGGTGCCTATCCATGGCAGCATACATGTGGTAGTATGCTGCCAAGGAGGCACCAGGAAAACAGAAAACTGTATCCTACCGTATTTTTCCTTTCCTGATGCATTTCCATGGCAGCATACTACCACTTGTATATGTTGCCATGGAGGCACCAGGAAAGTGGTTTAGAAGTCATCAGACTTTGGGAAATCTCTGGGTCCCTCACAATGCTCAGATGTTTCTTCGACCAGGCAACCCCAAGTTTGTGGGAGGAACCAATGGAAGAAAAGAGAGATGGACGGCCGCACTCCAATACAACACCTTTATTCATCTAAATCATGATCCATACCCCCAACTGAGGTACAGGTTACAGATGCAAATAAATGATGTGTTTCACACCTCTAGTGGTGCTTAATCATAGCGGGAAGAACCACTGACACTTTTGGAGTGTCAATCTCAGGGCCCCCACAGCGCTCAGTGGTTCTTGCCACCAGGCCTCAGAACAAAGTAGTGGCATAGAAGTTGTCGGGAGGAATCGGTGATTGACATTACCTCAAGTGTTGGTTTCCCAACCAACGTCATTGGAGAATTTCATGTGAACGAGATGTTTTATGTCCTCATTCTCTTGGATAAAATAGCAACTATTACTATTTTATTCACCTAAGTGCTATAATTTTTTTCTGGAAATAGGTTGGTGTGGCCTCTTGAAGATTATATCTACTTTAACTTATTCTTCGATTGTGACGTGCCTGATCTAGTGGAAGAGCAGTGGAACAGTTCTGTACTCGGAAATGTTTCTTGTCGCTTGACTTATGGGGTGTTGTCATAAATGGATGCCTGGCAGGCTGTTGTTGTTTGTAATCCTGGCGTGGTAGGCACCCAAGTCTTAGGCAATGTTTATATGAAAATACAGGAAGTGAGACACGCGATGTTTACATTCTACAATTTAAAATGATCATAAACATAATGACTACCTGCTGTTACACAGGATTTCATTATTAGAATACCCAGCGTGCATCAGTTACATGTAAAATATTTTCTTTCTCGTGCGTTGAAGGACACAGAAAAAAAAAAAATCATTTACTACTTATTTATTTATTTGAATTCAATTGATGGGTATACCACTGCCCACAGGAGAGTTAGACACTAACAACCAAAAATCTGTACGCCATTACAGGAAAACCCCTCCTCTAAATGGAATGCCTCTTGTTTTTTTTTTCTCATTTCTTTTTTTTCTTCAGTCAAGGTTCCTTGCTACGTTGCTACTTGAACAAACCTCTCCATAGCAGAAATCTGCATTGGCCTAGCTTTGGAGTGCAATACACAGCCTCCGCTTGATTGGACATTTACAAAAGGTTTTATTAATATGCAATCCCAACAGTTAAAGAGCAACATCTTGAAGGTTACAGAACATCATAAGCCAGATGAGACTAAATACAAAAACAAAAAAAAATGAATACTACTCCAGGCCCATACACAGTGTCCCTAAGTAGGGAACGATCAATTGACACAGTTCGAAGAACCCAGAAGATCCAAGGTGGGTTGCAGAAAACAAGGAAACAAGAGTGTCCCAACATAGGACTAGGCATGACTAAATTTAAAGCGGAGGGCCACCCTGGAAAAAAAATGCCACCAAAATTCCTAAAAAAATAAAAAAAAAAAATTTGGAAAAAAAAAAACAATTTTTATACTTACCTAAACCCTTGTTGCTAGGCAGTCTTCCTAATCTGCCTCTTCCTATTCCGCGACTTGTTCTTCTCCTCGATGAGCGGCCCCGTTGTCTTCTGGGAACTGTGTGTGTTCCCAGGACACCACGGGGCCATTCACAGAGCGCCGCGCCGCTCGCGTGTGCGCAGTAGGAAACTGGCAGTGAAGCCGCAAGGCTCCACTGCCTGTTTCCCTTACTTAGGATGGCGGTGCCGGGACCTGAGAGCCGAGGGATGGGTCGGCCTCGGGCGGCCGACATCGCGGGCACCCAGGACAGGTAAGTCTACTTATTTAAAGTCAGCAACTACAGTGTTTGTAGCTGCTGACTTTACAATTTTTTTTTAGCTGGCCGGAATCCCGCTTTAAAGCATTGTCATAGTATAATATATAAAAAATAAAGGAAAATTATCTCCTGGTGGCCTAATAGGCTTTTAAAGTGGATGCATGAAACAGATCCAATAGGGTGAAGAAGAAAAGGAAAAAAAAAAAAAAAAAAAACGTAATGAGGATATAAAGAAAAGAAAAGGAAGGGCAGAGGAGAGGAGTCCACGGGGCTAGCGCCAAAAAAAGTGCTAAATCGAGAAGGGCATTCTCAAACCTAGAAGGTTGGATATGTGTGACCCACGGTTGCCAGACCCAAAAGAATTTACCGTGTGTGTCTGAGAGGATAGCTGTCAACTTCTCATTCACCATGATGTCATTCATGCGATTCCTAACCGCCTCAAAACTGAGTACAGGAGTCTTCCATGTCCTCGCAATGGTTAATTTAGTTGCAGTAAAAAGATGTTGAGCCAGTTGACGCTCCGGACGAAGCAATTGGTTAGCCCAGAAGAGCCTCGTAAGGATCCCTCTTGAGGTTAACATGAAATATATTGCGAAGAACATAAACTCTGACCCATAACCTACAAACCCTTGGACACGACCACCGAATGTGTGCCATAGTGCCCTCCTGTCAACATCCTCTGAAGCAAAGTGGGGGATAAAATGGGCCAGTCTAACTGATGTATAGTACCATCTGTATAAAACTTTGTAGGCATTTTCTAATATGATGTTTTTGGAGCATTTTGAAAGTGCAGTAGTCCTGATTTGCCAATCCTCTGGATCAAGCTGCCTCCCCAATTCCCTTTCCCATTGGATATGATAAGGTCTCAATGGAGGCTTTTTGGAGGAGGTTATTGATGAATAGATTAGCGAGATAAGTCCCGGGGAGTGTGGATGGGCTCTGCAAAGGCTCTCAGAGGGGGTCAAAGTACACGGGGTAGGTCAGGATTTTATCAGCTGCTGAAGAAAATGTCTAATTTGCAGGTAACTCTAATATTCTTGTAAGATAACATCGTTAGAAGATCGTAGGGCATCAAACGTTAGTATCCTAGTGGGGTGAACAGAGAATGTATGTCAAGAAACCCACTGGCGACCCACCAAGAGAATTGTGCAGGGTTTTCTCACCCTGGGGGGAATATTGGCCAGTGGATAAGACAGAGTAAGGGGAGGTGGGGTGAGATCAAACCCGCAGAGTATTTGACTGAATCCCACAATCTAAGGGAATGGGCAAAACACGGTCCTAATATGGTTGGGCAATGAATAGGGGGAAGCCAGGGCAGGGAAGAGATGGGTATAGGGTGAGAATCCAGAATATCAATAGTAGCCCAAAGTGGCAGTTGGTATGTTTCATGAAGGTGGGCCAATGGGGCAACATTCACTGCTGTATAGTAGGCCTGTAGGTTGGGAACTGAAAGACCGCCATTGATCCTATGGGCGTACAAAACCCATTGATTGATCCGGGGTCGGGAGGATCCCCAGATAAACTTCAATAGTCTGCGTCGATGTATACGTAAAAGACTGGACATTTTTCAAACAAGACTTCTCTACATGACTCAACATCATTGCTAAAGCAGATTTTTTTTTAAGCAGTTATCCAGCAATTCCATCCTCTGCCTGGCATTTCTCGACGTTGCAGTGCTAGCCTAGAAGTGGCCTTTGGGCACTGGGTTCCACTTTAGCTTTCCAGACCTTGTTCTGGTAACAAGTTAAGCCTTGGAGCACATTCCAGGTCCAGATTCACAGGCCTCTGCACTTGCCCTGTCTTTGAAAACTCACGCCGTGTGTAGGCCAATCAGACTAAGCTTTGGGAATTAACTCACTGGTTGCACTGCTAGCTGCCTTTGAATTACCTGCTTTTTGCTGGTTTTACTGTGAAGAGTTAACACTGAGAGCTGATCCCTGCTTTTCAAAAGAGCCACTTAGAACTCCGATTTTAACTCCCTTCTTGCTGCTGGTCTACAGTAGACCTTAGTCACCTCCGGCCTTCAGACCCCCGTCAACTACCAGATGCCTAGGTTTGTAAGTACCTGCATAGTTGTATCACTACCACATAGTTAAACACATCTGTATCTAGACACAGAGGGGATGGTGCTACTAAAACTGGTGGCCCCAGCTCAGTGTCAATTACTGTTTGTGGGGACGTTTACACTGTACTTTCTAAAGGGCGCTGATGTCTGTAATTTGGAATCATGTTGCCCTGGGATTTTAGAGTCTAACGCATTGAAGTTCCCCTTTAGCTCTGTCCAGTGGGGCCAAGTCCTCTGTCTTGTCATCAGGAAACTCTACTGCAGTCATACAGGACTTTGTGGTCAAAACCACCCATTTCCTCGCAGGTGCTGACTGCAAAGACTGTAGGTGCACTCCCATGAGAATCCATCTCTGATCTCCCCACAACCTTGAAAGAGGCCGTTCCACCAGTCACAGTGACCAGCTCTGACTGAGTCACAACAGTTTCTCCAATGAGATTGGGTTTTGAGAAATCCCTCTCCTGCCATTATCCCAGGTGTACAGGCGACTGTTTTGGTCCTTATTGATGTAGTACATACTACTTCTGCAGCTGCAGTATTAACTTGCAGTCTCCAGCCTTGGGTCATTTGGAGCTCCTACAGCTGCAAAGACATCTCCACTACACTCGCTATTTGAGCTGAACTATATGTGAACTGGAAGCACCCTGAAGAGTCCTAGACCCCACCTGAACTGTTCCCCAAGACCCCTTTCACACTGGGGTGCTTTGCAGGCGCTACAGCGCTAGAAATAGTGCCTGCAAAGCACCCTAAAAGAGCCTCTGCTGTCTCTCCAATATGAAAGCCCTGAGGGCTTTCACACTGGAGCGGTGCGCTTGCAGGACACTAAAAAAAGTCCTGCTAGCAGCATTTTTGGAGCGGTGAAGGAGCGGTGTATTCACCGCTCCTGCCCATTGAAATTAATGGGGCAGCGCTTCTATACCACCGGCATAGCGCTGCTGTGATTTTAACCCTTTCTCGACCACTAGCGGGGGGAGGGGTAAAAGCGCCACGCTAGCGGATGAATAGCACCGCAAAATTGATGGTAAAGCTGCGCTAAAAATGGCAGCGCTTTACCGCCGACGCACCCACTGCCCCAGTGTGAAAGTAGCCTTTCGGAGGGAATTTGCTAAATAGAAGTCCTTAATATTTGAGGATCTGTCAGTGAGCCACCTTAACAGGAAAACCACTGACCAGTATAGGGCATGGGTACTTTAAGACCCCTTTCACACTGAGGAGTTATTCAAGCTTTTTTTTGCGTTACAAAAAAGTTCCTGAAAAGCTCACGAAAACTGCTTCCCAATAAAACCAATGGATGATTTCACACTGCGGTGAAAAAACTCCTGCAAGCAGCATCTTTGGAGCCTGTTTGGAGAGTTAAAAAAACTCCTCAAAAGCGCCCCACTCCATTGAAATGGTTGGAAAGCTCTTCAAAAGCGCCTTAAAAGCTTTTCAATTGCGCCTGAAAAGCTCTTCAAAAGCACCTGAAAAGCACCGCAAAAGCGCTCAGTGTTTTACTCGCAGTTTAGAAGCGCCTCAGTGTGAAAGGGGTCTTGAGGATTCCACTGTCTAGAAACATCAGTTTTTGCTACTCTTTGCTCCGCCCTGGCTGTAACCCTAATCTGTCAACTGGCAAAATCCCTCAAAAGAGATCTCTGCTGCCATGGTGGACCACTTCTTGGTAGGGCATGTCTGGATACATGTGCTTCAGTTATGACTTTTAGAAGTATCTAAGCTTGTGCCTTGTATGGGTCTCTTATTCATACAGATACACAAAGTTTAAGGTGCTGGGAAGTGGATGCCATTTCCAATGGTGGCTATGGGCTTCAAAGGTGACCTGTCACCTAACAGCTGTTGTGGAACCACAACTCCAAGCGTGTTTGACAGTTTCTGCTGGACGTCTACTTCTACGGGAGCTGGAGAAGTTTGTTAAACCTACATTCATCATGTGTGAGGATAGTGAAGAGCACCTGTGTTACACAGGTGTTATAGAACAGTGTTTCTCAACCCTGTCCTCAAGTACCCCCAACAGGCCATGTTTGCAGGTTTTCCTTTGTCTTGCACAGGTGCTTTAACCCCATCAGATCCACGCTATAGCTGAATGACGGCTATAGCGCGGACCTACTTTGCTGGGAGGACATCAATAGACGTCCTCCCCTTTGCATGCTCCCTGCGCCCTGCACGTTGTGATCACCAAGTCAATGACACTTGGGTGATTACCGATCCCGGCCCCTTACCACGTGATCAGCTGTCGACCAATGACATCTGATCACATGATGTAAACAGAAGATCGGTAATCTGTTTTTTTTTCTCCTCATGCTGACAGCGAGAGGGGAAAAAAAAGCCGATCACCGGCTTTTGTGCAAGGGACATCGGTCCCAAAGAGGAAGATGCACAGCCATCTCATCTGTGCCCACAAGTACCGCTTGCCAGTGCCCACCAGTATATAACAGTGCCAGCAATCAGTGCCACCTATCAATGCCCACCAGTGGTGCCAATCAGTGCCACCTAGCAGTGCTGCCTATTAGTGTCACCTACCAGTGCCCATCACTGCCACCCACCAGTGCCACCTATTAATGCCCTTCAGTGCCCACCAATGCCACCTATCAGTGCCCACCAGTGCTGCCTATCAGTGCTCATCAGTACCGCCTTGGTGCCAATCAATGCAGCCTCATCAGCGTACATCAATGAAGGAGAAAAATTACCTGTTTGCAAAATTTAATAGCAAAATATAAAACGGTTTTGTATTTCTTTTTTTTTTATTAGTCATAAAATAAAAAACCCAGAGGTGATCAAATATCACCAAAATAAAGCTCTATTTGTGGCGAAAAAAAATGATAAAAATTTTGGTACAGTGTAGTATGACCGCGCAATTGACGTTCAAAGAGTGACAGCGCTAAAAGCTGAAAATTGGTCTGGGCAGGAGGGCAGGGGGCAGGAGCCCAGTAAGCAAGTGGTTAAATCAGAGTCAATGGCTTGGTATTTTGGACAGCTATTTTATGTAAGAGAAATTCCCAAAACATGGCATGTTGGGGGTAATTGAGGACAAGGTTGAGAAACACTGTTAGAGAACCACAAGTCCTGCATGTCCTGACCTTTTATAGACTTCTGCTGACCTTTTATAGAACTGATATCCTGTATATATTGTATATATATAGAACTTGTACAGCATTGTATGCTTGACACTGCCCTGACGTGTGCTTCTTGACAGCTTCCCGATCCCCCTCCCTGTCCTGCCCACATCTGATTCCCCCATTTGTGTGCCTGGACCAACCCCCCGTTCCCCCTGCAGCGCTGCTGGCTTCCCTCTCCCCTCCAGCTGCTTTGGGTAGACAGCTGGGTGTTCAGGATCGAGAATGGGGGACAGAGTCGATAAATAATTCATTTACCGGCCCCTTCCTTTTTCTGTAGAAAAAAATGTAATAAAAAATAATTGTAAAAAAATTTAAAAAAAATTATAACATTTTTTATTTTCCTACGGTCACCAGTCAGTGTCCCTGATCACTGCCACTCCAGTTATATGATGACGTTGTACTGCACTGGTGACAGTATGTAAAAAAAATTAAAAATTTGGAAAATTTCTTCCTTTTTCAAAAAATTATGACAAAAAAATTACAACTTCAAAAAAACCCATAATACAGTGCCTTGAAAAAGTATTCATACCCTTTGAAATTTTCCACATTTTGTCATGTTACAACCAAAAAACGGAAATGTCTTTTATTGGGATTTTATGTGATAGACCAACACAAAGTGGTACATAATTGTGAAGTGGAAGGAAAATGATAAATGGTTTTCAAAAGTTTTTACAAATAAATATGTAAAAAGTGGGGGGTACATTTGTATGGCGCCCCCCTGAGTCAATACTTTGTAGAACCACCTTTCGCTGCAATTACAGCTGCAAGTCTTTTTGGGGATGTCTCTACCAGCTTTGCACATTTAGAGAGGGACATTTTTGCCCATTCTTCTTTGCAAAATAGCTCAAGTTCTGTCAGATTGGATGGAGAGCGTCTGTGAACAGCAATTTTCAAGTCTTGCCACAGATTCTCAATTGGATTCAGGTCTGGAGTTTGACTTGGCCATTCTAACACATGAATATGTTTAGAGTCGTCCTGCTGGAAGGCGAACCTCCGCCCCAGTCTCAAGTCTTTTGCAGATTCTAACAGGTTTTCTTCTAAAATTGCCCTGTATTTGGCTCCATCCATCTTCCCATCAACTCTGACCAGTTTCCCTGTCTCTGCTAAAGAAAAGCATCCCCACAACACGATGCTGCCACCACCATGTTTCATGGTGGGGATCGTGTGTTCAGGGTGATGTGCAGTGTTAGTTTTCCACCACACATAGCGCTTTGCTTTTAGGCTAAAAAGTTCAATTTTGGTCTCATCTGACCAGAGCACCTTCTTCCACATGTTTGCTGTGTCCCCCACATGGCTTCTTGCAAACTGCAAACAGGACTTCTTATGGCTTTCTTTCAACAATAAACAAAAAAACTGCTGCGCCAACTCAATTATGTCAAGCTGCCAACACTACCAATTAGACTAATTGTGTAAATGGATAGGAAAAATCAAAAAGTGTAGCGCTATATTATAAGTGTAAACATTAGTGTAATTCACCCATATATGAAATTGCAGTCAGTGCTGCCAATCAAACAAAAAGGAAAAGGCCTTATAACAGCACCTGTGAAAAAAAATCAAATAAAAATTGAACCACGAAGATCAATAAAAGTCCTTCTTCTGGACTGTGTGGTAGTGCCAAAACAATCCCATGAAAACGAAAAGACACGTGTACCATTAAACTTTAAATGAGATATAAAGCAAGTCTCTGGGTTATTAAACAGTTCATCTAAGCGTAGTCCCAAAGATGATCATAGAGCATGAATGTGGGTCACACAGCAATATATATTCACATCCAGAGTAATTCTTCTTATATTCAGTAAGGGGGAAGTAAAATGAAATGCCCTTACCAGAAGCGGTGGACTCACAGGCTGTTGGCAGTGAGTCATATAGGCTTTCACCGTTTATACGGTAAGGTTAAAGCTGTCCTCGGTCTGTGATGGAAGGTTCCGGACGACCCCACGACCTGCAATCTTCAGCGATAGGATCAAGTCCACCCCGATGAAGGAGCGCACCAGACAGCACAATAGGATCCTCTTCCGATAATCCCTCACTTGGTTTTGCTCGTATGTGATCGAGAAAAAGAAAAAAGGGTTCCACATAGCATAAAATCCAAGTAACCAAGGAATTTTATTGTTATGGTTAAGAATTCCAATAAACGACCAGTTGAAGTCTTGGTAGACGAAATGCGTCGGGTGTGTGACGCTACCACAGCCATCTGAGTTTACTCCGCCAGATTCGTTTTTTGTTCATATGAACTTTGATTTTAAACCTGATTTTTATACCGATACTACCGATACCGATACTAGTATACCGATACTAGTATCGGTATCGGCACCGATACCGAGCATTTGCCCCAGTACTTGTACTGGGGCAAATGCTCCAGATGCTTCCCCCGATACCTTGAGAGTCAGCAGTGATTGGCGCGTGGGGGAGTTACAAGCTTCTCCCCCCCCCGCAGCTTTCAGCTGCTTTAGTGAAATCTATAAAGCGGTGATCGGTGCTTGTAACTCCCCCACACGCGATCACCGCTGACTGTCACCGCATCCTCCATGCCCCCTCCATTCCGCTGTCCCTCTCCGTTCCGCTGTCCATCTCCGTTCCGCTGTCCCCCTCCGCTGTCCCTCTCTGTTCCGCTGTCCCTCTCCGTTCCGCTGTCCTCCTCCGCTGTCCCTCTCCGTTCTGCTGTCCTCCTCCTCTGTCCCTCTCCGTTCTGCTGTCCTCCGCTGTCCCTCTCTGTTCTGCTGTCCTCCTCCGCTGTCCCTCTCCGTTCTGCTGTCCTCCTCCTCTGTCCCTCTCCGTTCTGCTGTCCTCCTCCGCTGTCCCTCTCCGGTCTGCTGTCCTCCTCCGCTGTCCCTCTCCGGTCTGGTGTCCCTCTCCGTTCTGCTGTCCCTCTCCGTTCTGCTGTCCCTTTCCGTTCTGCTGTCCCTTTCCGTTCTGCTGTCCCTCTCCGTTCTGCTGTCCCTCTCCGTTCTGCTGTCCCTCCTCCTTTCTGCTGTCCCCCTCCGTTGTGCTGTCCCCCTCCGTTGTACTGTCTCTCTCCATGTCCTCCTCCTTCCTTTATTGTATGGACAGAGTCAGCTGACTCTGTCCATTCACATTACTGAAACATTGTACTCTCCTGTGATAACAATGTCTCAGTTTATGAATGGAGAGGAGCCGCTGTCTTCTCTCCATTCATTTTCAGTGCAGCTGAGGCTGCAGAGAAAGGGACTGGGGAATCTCTATCCTCTGTCGCTTTCTCTGTCTCAAGAGGGAGATATCTTACCAAAGCCCCCCAACAGGGCTGATTAAAACAAAAAAAACACAAAGTATTGCAATAATAATAAAAAAAAAAAAATTCTTGTAAAAAAATAATAAAAATTTAAATTAAAAAAACACACAGACAGCGTCCACCCCCTCCCCCCTAAAAAAAAAAGAAACAAAGAAAAGCATTGTAAAAAAACAAAAAAAAAATTGTAAAAAACAAAAAAAAACACTGCCACGTGACATTAAAAATAAAAGTATCGGTAATCGGTATCTGCGAGTACTTGAAAAAAAGTATCAGTACTTGTACTCGGTCTTAAAAAAGTGGTATCAGGACATCCCTAGTTTTAATCACCTTTTTTATGTATCGTTAATCAGTTAAGTGAGGTATAAACATCGCCAACACAGATGGTGCCCCTTGTGTGAGGAAGTTTAACGTTTGGGTGAATGTTATTTCTTGTATGGAAGACAGAGCTGGTCTATACAGTCCTAACTATGGAAAAGCATTTCGTGTTCACCTGTCTCCCGTCTGAATACCTAGACTAAAAAAACTTCTCAGAACTTTCCTGTTTACCTTTTTGTTTCCACTGATGCAACTTCAAAGTCGCATGATTTAGAGTGTGACTGTGCAACTTTGGTGTGGCTTTGAATGCGACTTTGATCCAAATTTACACTCTGGGTCAGAGACGCATCCGGAGTCACATCAGAGTGGTGCAGGTACCTTTTCATAGTCGTTGCAGCTTTGAGTCGCATAGATTGGGACTGGTGCTATTGAAATCAATGAGCTGCGACTTGTAATGGGACTTTGTGTCCAAAGTCGCATGGCAAATTGCATTAGTGGAAACGTAGCCTAGGTCACACTGAATGATCTTGATATGTATGAATTAGGACTGCAACTGACGATTGTTTTCATGGTCGATTGGTTGGCCGATTGTTGTTTTGATTGATCGATTAATCAGTTAATGGCCTTGGAAAAAAGTGTGGTGTATAATTTGGTTAATGTGTAAGGTTTGAAAAGGAAGGGCAATTTGTTCTTAGATATCTCTATGCAGTGGTAGGTGTAAGTGTCCAACTGTATGGTTGGGGAGCAGGGTGTCTGGTCAGCGCTGAGAATGACAGATGGAGAGATATACTGTATATGCTATTAGAGGAGATATACTGTATATACTATTGGAGGGTGAATCTGGTGGATATCATCAGACTCAGGGTCGGTTCACACAGGGGCGGCACGACTTGCAGGTCGCCTCACCGAGGCGACCTGCACACGACATGCACGGCGACTTGCAAAACGACTTCTGTATAGAAGTCTATGCAAGTCGCCTCAAGTCCCCCCAAAAGAAGTACAGGAACCTTTTTCTAAGTCGGAGCGACTTGCGTCGCTCCTATTAGAACGGTTCCATTGTACAGAACGGGAGGCGACTTGTCAGGCGACTAGGTCGCCTGACAAGTCGCCCCTGTGTGAACCGGCACTAAGAGATCACATTTTTTTATTTGTAAAACAAACAAACAATGTCTTCCTTAAAAAAAAAGTGTTGTTTTAGGAGTGTTCGTTCGATTTTCTAATCGTTAGTGGGGTCGGGTCGACGTTTATTTTCAACTACAGTAATGGGAAGATTTGGAGATAATGGGGAACTTCTTGGTCAAAGGAATTTTCAAACAGTGGATGTGGTTTTCGTTCAGAAATTACATTGGTTTTAAAAAAAGAATGTTAAAAACAAGATAAAATTTCAAACATTCTTTCATTCAGCGAATGTACAAAGATTTTTTCGTCTGAATATTCTTGTCTGAAAACTGATCCGTGTGGCCAGCATAAGGCTCATTACACACCTATGCAGTTTGCTTTTAATCTGTTTCTGCGGTGCTTTTTGCTGTGCGCTTTGATTTTTGCGCACGTGATTTTGCTGCGATTTGCGTAATTTTTTCTTTTTGGCCAGTTTGTTATTGGTCAGATTGGGGGACACGGGTTGCTGCAGGGTCGCATTGCATGCTTTTCTGCAGCTTCTCCATTGAAGTGTATTGAATAGAAGGGCACCAGAGGGAACATGGAGGTGGACCAGGTCTAAGATGTTTATTAATCTAATGGGGTGAGAAGGCTAGGGTTGGCCCTTTGTGGTGCAGGGAGGAGCGGATAGTCGCTACTGTAAGGGGGTTCATTTTTTTACTGTAGAACTGTGAAAGTAATATTTACAGTGGCGATTGTTTGCTTTTTTTGTACTATAGAGGGCTCATTTTGTTTTTTTTTAACCCCATTGTGTTACTGGCCGATTGATGGATTGTGAAAATAGTAATCGCTTAGTTTCATAATCGATTAGTTGTCGAGTAGTCGATTAGTGGTTTCAGCCCTAGTATGAATCTGTCTCTTTGTAAACTACTAATTGGGGATTGTGAGCTTCGTAATTAGACCTGTAAACACTGGCTGTATTGTAACTGCTATCAATCATATTGAAATTAGGTGTGCCTCAGTTGACTGCCTCCTGTACTACAAGCACGCATAGGGTCCTGATTATCCAAGTTTGTGCAAAACATTCTTGAGATAACAGAAGTAATAACCCTTCGTTAAGCATTTCTTTTAGGATACTTCAGAAAAGTCCGCGGGGGGGATTGAACTATTATTTAGTTTGGGAGATCTCCAGGCCTATTTTTTGAAGGACTATAGCCAGGACAGGGAAAATATTGTTCTGGCAAGTAGTGAAACAAAAGCAGCAACGGTGACAGGGGCGGTACCTGTCAACCCAATTCTTGGCCAGAGAGTAGCTACCTCTGGAGTAAAGGCAACCTGTAAAAAGGTTGGGGAATCAGTTCAAGGTCCATTGTCCGTAAAGGATGGGTAATAAAATCGCTTCAAAGAGGCCGTCTAACCGCGGGGAACCCTACCACTTGACCCAGAAGGAAGAGATGATAGATAATTATGGGCCTTGGGTTGTAAAATATATTCAAGATTGGGATCACTGGACTGGAAAAAAGTATTCTAAAAGAGGTACTTTTAAGCCAAAAGCTTGGGAAGCCCTGTGGTACAATCACCGCGGGAAGATGACAGGAACAAATGAAAGATGTGTGGAGTGCATGGATGGTAGAATCCATTCATAGAACTGATGATGTGAATATTTTTACGGTGGGAGTTAAGGAAAAAACACACCAAATGATGCTGAGGAGTAGGGACAAGCAGGAGCAGCCACTAGACCCACATCCCCATAGTAGTGACAGTGATGAACAGGGGGACGATGAGGAATTGTCAGGATTGGGGCCTTATACAATCGCCTTGTTGGCAAGATACTCAGAAGCTGATAGGAATTGTCATCTATCAGCAGATGACAAAGGGGAAGCTGCCAAGTTTAACACCCCATTTAAAACCCCCAATGAATCACAGAAAAACTCTTCCTGTGAAGCATTGAAACCAAAGGAAAGAGCGCAGCAAGCCAGGGGAAGGGAATGCTGGAATCAAGGGAGAAAAGTCTTCCCAGTTCCGGAGACCATGTACCATCAAAAGGGATACTTTCTTCCCCTCTGATGGAAGAACCTCCCGAATATAGTAATCCCCCATTTACTGGCTGCGTGCCAGCATTCTCCCCTAGGCGGCAGTTAACTAGCAATTCCGCTGCTGTAATCAATACTGGCAGTTCGGCTAGAGAGTACACGGCCTATGTACCTTTACACCCCCAAGTAACTAGCACCCCACAGCAAGGACCTGTGTGGTGTCACTCTAATGGGGAAAGGATATCACCCAATATGGGCACACCTGTATACCATGGGACTGTTAATGCCACCCGTCAGGGCACTTTGCAGTTGGATAAAGTGTCCCCACCTGGCAGCAACCATCTTCCCCAGTCTTATTGGGATTCTGTGACAGAATCCCAAAAGACCAATCAACAACTGATATTTTTTTTAGATGACATATCAGTCTATCCTGTAAGAGAACAGGTGGTTTATACTAACAGTGGGAGATCCACTGGAATGATGACACATCACGTGCCCTGGACTCCCTCGGAGATAAAGGGATTCCCGAGGATTATCCCCCATCCAAGGACAGATCCCATTAAATTTGCCAAAGAGCTGCTGGACATCCAGGCAAGCTACAATGCAAACTGGGGTGCAAAAGGGAAACCGGTTTGCTTCAACTGCCACAAACCCGGTCACTTAAAGAGGGAGTGTAGAGCTCCAAGACGAAGTAGGCCACCACGACATAAGAGGGGATCTGAAAGAGACCTCAAGTGATGGGGAGAACTCCCGGTGTTATCTGTAATCTCAACAAAACAGCAAGGCAGTACTTACAAATGCAATTAAATAATTCTGTACTCCAAGCATGCATATATTTTCTTTTGTTATCCAAGTTTGTGCTAATCATTCTTGAGATAACAAAAGTAATAGCCCTACTTTAAGCCATTTTTTAAGAATACTTCTGAAAAGTCCACGGGGGAGATTGAACTAAAGAGTTCAGGAAAATCTCCAGGCTGACTTGAAGGACTATCGTCACGAACAGGGAAAATTATTGTTCTGACAAGTAGTGAAAAGCGGCAACGGTGACGCTGGGCGATACCTGTCAACCCAATCACGGTCCAGAGGGTCACTACCTCTGGAGGATCAACCTATAAAAGTTTGGGAAATCAGGTCAGGGTCCAAGCATCAGTAAGGATGGGTTAAATATGGGCCCTAGGATATTCGTGATTGGGATTGGTGGACAAGAAGGAGGTTTTCTAAGAAAGGTAAAACTTAAAGTATGGGAAGATCTGTACCGCGCTCAGCACACAAAGATGACACAGCCATATGACTTCAGTTGCCCAGTCAGAGAGAGGAGATAACAGAGCAATGGATTTGGGTATGTCTGAATTAAGGGGGACATCCTCCACACCTAAGGTATGTACCAACAATGTTCCATCCCTGGTGTTTCTACAAGAATAAAACCCTGGAAGGTAAGAGTTTTTTTATAAAAAATTTGCCCCCATACAGGCGGAGAAGGGACTAATGAAATGGGATGGATTTCTGAAAGAATTTCAACCTTACCAAACGGATGTTATGGGTTTAAGAAGAAGTACAGGTTATTATAGAAAACATGCTGATATGTGTGATGTCTAGAGGTCATCTTTGACCTAGCTAATTGGGTGAGTGTGTGGAATATGCAATATACAATACAATATACAATACAGCCACCCAAATCACCCCCCCTTCTTTCTCACCAGATCTGTGAGAATGTAAAGTGAACTGTATTGACATGCAAATTACCTGAGCCAAGATAATTACCTATGTGTTTGTTTTCCAGAGACAGTTCTGCGAGAGGTTTGTGGTGAGGTATTATGATTTGTTGATAAATGGTACCACTAAAAGATTTATTATGAGTTGCTAATTTTTTTTTCCATGTGGTATTAATATGTATTAAGTAATACATGATAATAATAAGTTGAGCTCAACAATTTTTGGTATTTAAAAAAAAAAAAGAAAAAAGTGCACTGTTTATGTAATGTAATGTACTGTATATTTGTGTTTCATATGCTAATGTCTTGTTACAGGTATATAACCATTGGTTTATTTTGTTTCTAGGAGGAAAAATTTAATGTTTATTACTAAAATTTCATTGATGTTTTATCCCTCAGATTCGATAATTGGGTTTCATGGCTTTCAGAACAAAAGGATATCACAGCCTCCATAGACAATTTTTTTTCCCTGGTTATCCCAGAGAAAAGGCTTGATATCAAACCTGACACCCCCATACATTTACAGAAACTTCCTCTGGGATTTGGGGCTGAGTTAAAAGCTTGGCTGGTAGATTTCGGGCAACAGGATGAAATTTTAAATGTGCTAAGAGATGCTGAGAAACAAGCCACCATACGACTCACCCATGATACAGCTTTCCTAAACATTTTGCTCCACCCTGTTGTGGTCCTAATCTGTGCAGCCTTATTGCTTTTCCTGATGCAAGTAATAATGTGCATTACTATCAGGAGAATGAACGCCAAAGCTATGAGAATGTGTACCTCAACAAGGTATCTTCTCTCAAGGAACAGAAAGGCCACTAACTCAGAAACAAATCTCTGAAGAAGCCTGATCCAATCCAGACCAGTACAAATAATTTGCGCATTTAAGGGAGGACCCGAGAACTATATTTTTCTTGTTTTTTTTTTTTTTTGTTGTTCTAGGGATAAGCCTCTTTAATTTGTAATAACAAAGTGCAGTCAGGTTTAGCCAAATTCTAAAAGTTTTAATCATTTTTTTATTCTTATTTTTTTCCCTCTCGTTGTTAATATCTGTGTACCTAACCTGCAAAAATACTGCTAATTACTAGTATGAGAAAGGAGTTTTTTTTAAAAGAAGGAACTATATTTTTTATCATTATTTTTATTTTTCAACCAATGTATTATTATTATTATTATTATATAAGTCAGATTCAGTGCTCTTTAACAGTAATCTTGGTTGGAGCAGCATTAAATCTGTAGTTTTTTTTGTTTGTTTTTTTCATTATAAATTTTACTATTTTTCTTGTTACTCACCTCTCTTCCGTTCCTTTTCCTCCTTTTAATATTATGCTCTCTAAGTTCTTCTTTTGGTTTCTATCGTTTATCTTCTCAAGATAATGTAACTAAGACATCAGTCATATAATTTTTGTTAAAAAAAAAAAAGACTTTTAAGACGCATTAGAATTCCTGCCCTTCAGTACCATTTTTTTTACACCCAGTGAAACCAAAGTATCCCTGGACATCCAGTTTTTTATGTCTTAATGTAATTCTACCTCCCAAATGTATTTCTCTACCCCCAAATGTAATTCTACCTCTCCTAGTCTATCTACTGCTTTATAGTCTTAATGGCCACACCACTGCTCCTGTCTGGCATTCCTCCAATAACTGCACACTGATGTTCTCCTCTCTCTTTTTTGTATTCATGCACGTCTGTCCGGAGGCCCGCCAAACCACCACCGGAAGAAGCAACGACAACCAAGTCATTTCTTGAGACAAATGTGCCACGAATAAGACTCTCCTGAACTTTCCTTCACCATGCTGAAAAGTCCTGTCTCGTGGTCCGATCCAATCGTTACAATCATTACACCACATTCCCAAGTTACAGGACTAGATATGCCAGGATCCCACCATCAATGTTGGGGTTCCACTCTTCCAAGGCAGAGGGGCGATGAAACATTGAAGTACAGACACTCATGGTTCGGAGGTGAAGTCTCAAAGGCATCAGGATTTCTTTACTATCTCAAGTCTACCTTGATGGGTTCCGGCGTGTTCAAGAACGGAAGAGGAGGCCACAGTGGTGGTGTGGGAAGGGTCGGGGCTTCTGGGCTGTTGTGGGTGGGTACAAAATCATTGACGGTGGACATAAGTTCGAGAATAAACTTCAGGGAGGGGGGACTGTGGTGGAAATTCTTGGATTTCATATTTATAACAAGGAGCTTCAAGGGAACCATTGCAAGGAATCTAATTAAATACCATGCCCCATTGGATATGTGTGTGTGTATGTATATGTGTGTATGTGTATATAAATATATATGTGGGTACGTGTATGTAGGTATAAGATGATATATTTTGTGATATCATGATGAGATAGGGGCCCAGCCTACCTTTTAAAAAGACTTTTTTTCCTGTCTCGTGGCAACTATTGAATGTCTTCAGGTGTTAATTAAATTCCTTTTGTTTTGAAAAGAGCCTTTGCAGACGTCGAGGCTCCATCTCACCAGGGGCCGTTGACATGCAAATGTCAGAACTGTTTGGGCTTGGGATCAAAGGGGGTTGTTTATTAAGTCATAGACCTGGAGGCACCGGAAACCTTAAAACCCGATCATGAACATTTAGGAAGCTTCAGCGGTAGCCAATCAGAATTTGAGGCAACTCTGAACCAATGAACATTTAGGAGGCTTCAGAGGTAGCCAATCAGAATTTGATGCAACTCTGAACGTGTTTCATTTGTTGATTGGTGGAAAATGAATATAAAATAGGGGGAGAGTTGTTTGACATTCTGTTTCGACTCCAGACCATCGAGACGACAGGATGTCTGTGCTAAGTATTCCCTTATCTCTCCTTCCTTTTTCCCTAACCTTTTCTATCCTAGGATTTGTCTTAAAATATTGATAGCCTGTGTATGCCCATTGTAACCATGTCTGAGTTTGGCCTACATTATCTTTGTAGCCTGGCAACACTGTACCTGCAATATCAGTTGAGATATTTGATAATTTCTAATTATTCTAACGTTTCTTTTCTGTATGAATAAATGTAATTGTTTATCTATTCGCACCGTTATCGTTCGTTTTTTTTTATTCTTATATAGACAAAGGTTTTAATCACTTGTTTTATGCATCATTAATTAATTAAGTGAGTTATAAACATTGCCAACACACAACAACCCTAAACATACAACCAGAGCTACAATGGAATGGTTTAGATCAAAGCATATTCATGTGTTAGAATGGTCCAGTCAAAGTCCAGACCTAAATCCAATTGAGAATCTGTGGCAAGACTTGAAAATTGCTGTTCATAGACGCTCTCCATCCAATCTGACAGGGCTTGAGCTATTTTGCAAAAAAGATTAGGCAAAAATGTCACTCTAGATGTGCAAAGCTGGTAGAGACATCGCCAAAAAGACTGTAATTGCAGTGAAAGGAGGTTCTACAAAGTATTGACTCCGGGGGGCTGAATACAAATGCACCCCACACTTTTCACATATTCATTTGTAAAACATTTTGAGAACCATTTATCATTTTCCTTCCACTTCACAATTATGTGCCACTTTGTGTTGGTCTATCACATAAAATCCCAATAAAATACCATTTACGTTTTTGGTTGTAACATGACAAAATGTGGAAAATTTCAAGGGGTATGAATACTTTTTCAAGGCACTATACTTGCCCTCCAGAAGATTTACCCCCTTCATGACCGGGCCATTTTTGGTGATACGGTACTGCGTTAATTTAACTGACAATTGTGCGGTCGTGCGACACTGTACCCAAATAAAATTTATGTAAATTTGTTCCCACAAATAGAGCTTTCTTTTGGCGGTATTTGATCACCGCTGCGTTTTTTTATTTTTTGCGCTATAAAAAAAAGACTGACAATTTTGAAAAAAAAAAAAAACAATATTTTTTACTTTCTGCTATAAAACATATCCAATAAAAAATTTAAAAAAATCTAATTTCTTCATAACTTTAGGCCAATATGTATTCTGCTACATGTTTATGGTAAAAAAAAAAACAAAAAAAAAAACAATAAGCATATATTGATTGGTTTGCACAAAAGTTATAACGTCTACAAACTGGGGTATATTTATGGAACTTTTTATTTTTTTATACTAGTAATGGCAGCAATCAGCGACTTATAGCGGGACTGTGATATTGCAGCGGACAATCTGACACTTTTGACACTTTGCGGGAACCAGTGACACTAATATAGTGATCAGTGCTAAAAATATGCATTGTCACTGTACTAATGACACTGGCTGGGAAGGGGTTAAACATCTAGGGCGACCCAAAGGTTAACTGTGTGCCTAGCCAGTGTTTTTTGTGCGTACAGTGAGCTGTTTTTACTAAGACCCCTTTCACCCTGAGGCAGTTTTCAGGCGTTTTAGCGCTAGAAATAGCACCTGTAAAGCGCCTGAAAACTGCCTCCCATTCCGCCCGAGTGCTTTCACACCCGGGCGGTGCGCTTGCGGGACGTTAGAAAATGGTCCTGCAAGCAGCATCTTTGGGGCGGTTTGGGAGCGCTGTATACAGCACTCCCGAAACGCCCCTGCCCATTGCAATGAATGGGTAGCGCTTCTGAAGCGCCTGAAAAGCGCTTCTAAAGCACCAAAACACAGGCGGTTTTAACCCCTTCTTCGGCCGCTAGCGGGGATTAAAAGTGTCCCGCTAGCGGGCGAAAAGCGCTGCTTAAAATGAGCCAGCACCCGCTGAACGGCTTCCGCTGTGACAAATCACGCTCCTTATCCAAAAGTGCAGAATCAGGTATATACGCAATTCTGCACAGAACGGCTGCCCTGTGGCAGTAAATATACTATAGGGCGGTCGTTAAATGTTTCCTCAAACATTCCTCAAACTATCATTGTATCATTAAAACGCTCACAGAAAACACAGGAAACGTGTCTTGTGTGGACATAATGGGCCATGCAAATCTTTCTTTTTAAAAAATTATATGTTTATATATATATATATAATTTAATAGTTTTCCAGTGCATTAGCAAATACAACCAAAAACAAAAACAGTTTATAAAGTTCATAAATAAAACAATATAACAATCAGGACTGTAAGAATTTACAACAGATTAAAAAAAAAAAAAAAAAAAAGTTAAAAAATTACAATCTAAAATGTGTCAACCCAAACACGTGCCAAAGCCTTGACAGGTAACGGACATCCATGATGAAGAATAAGGACCATTTAATCATTGTAGAGCGAGAGACTTTTTTGTCCTTCAGGTGTTATCATGCTTAGCTCCTGAATAAGGTGATAGATAATTGGCACGGCCCTAACACTAATCCTAGCAATATAATTTACTAAACGTCTCTTTGTTCTTCACACACACGTCTCGGGATTTGTCACCACTTCGCCATTCTGTTTATCCTCCTCTTTCAAAAACTGATCTGTTTCGGCCGCCTCTGGCTTCTCGCCTTCGCCCTCGGTTGCCTTTTCTTGAAGTTTATGGAGTTCTCCGATTTCTGCAACCTCTTCTTTGCAATGTGGCTCTTCAGGTTTTTTCTTGATGCAGAAGAAATTGCCAGCAGTCAGGACTATAGCTGATATGGTTACTTCCACACCGGCGATGAGGAACACAAACATGTATTTGTGGGTGGCATCCAAAATCTTTCCTACAATGGAGAAGTAAAAAAATAAATATTAAATGTTACGTTTCTTGCTTAGATGTTCATCTCCCCCCCCCCCAACCCCCCCCCCCCCCCCCTCCAAATGGTAATAGCAGTAATACATTGGTTTGCGAGTAATGTGGTATACGAGCGTTTTGCAAGACGGGCAACTTTTGTTTTTTAAATTGTAACTTGATACGGAGCGCTGTCTTGCAAGACGAACAGTAGAAGGATCACAGTTTTAATGTAACAAAAAAAAAAAGTGGAATTACACTCACAATGTATATACCACGCTAAAGGGGTTGTAAACCGTTGTGGTTTTTCACCTTATTCTATGCATTAAGGTGAAAAACCTCCTGTGGTGCTGCAGCTCCCCCTCAACCCCTGTTCTACTTACCTGACCCCGATCCTTCGCCAACCGGGAACGAGCAGACCAGCTCTAGCTGGTGTCTCGTGTCCTGATTGGATAGATTGATAGCAGTGCAGCCATTGGCTTCCGCTGCTGTCAATCAATCAAATCCAATGATGCAGCGCGGGGGGGGGGGGGGGGGGGGGGCGGTGCAGAGTCCTGTATTCTGTGAATGGACACAGATGCAGGACTCGGGAGCGCTCCCGCACGGGTGTCCACCGTAGGAGAGAGCTTCTCCAACGTGGACACTCGATGCGGGGAGGAGCCAGGAGCACCACTGAGGGACCCCAGAAGAGGATGTTCGGGGGCCACCCTGTGCAAAACGAACTGCACAGTGGAGGTAAGTATGACATGTTTGTTATTTAAAAAAAACAAAAAAACAACAAAGCTTTACAATCCCTTTAAGGAGTCTGGTGCTCATCCATGTAAAGCCGCTGATGCAGTGGAGGCCTGTGATGCACCACCACCCTAATACATGCGTCCTGCCCCCTAATCTACATGGATACCATGTTTTTTTTGCTTTTTTTTTTTAAGCACATGATTAGAGCCTGAGGCTCTAATAGGCTTAAAAAAGGTGTAGGCTCAGGGCGCAGAGTACTGCGCCCCGAGCTCATCCAGTTGTGTGACAATAGCGAATTAATATTCACTATTGTCTTCCTGATTCTCCTCCCGGCCAATGAGGAGGCGGGTCCTTAGACCTATTGGCCGCAAAGGAGGAGGAGGGAGGAGATGCAGGGGAAGCCGCCAGGAAGCACCAGGAGGAGGAGACGTCACCCACCGCCTGAAGGAAGCGCTGGCTGCCTGCGACCTAGATAGGGGGGATGCCTGTGACACCGACCTGACTGACCGAGGGGGGGGGGGGGGGGTTGGCAATCAGCAAGTGGATTGTGCAGGGGCTGTGGATTGTGCAGAGGTGCAGGGGCACTGGTGTATGCAATACTGTATGTGGCCAGAGGTGCAGGGGCACTGGTGTATGCAGTACTGTATGTGGCCAGAGGTGCAGGGGCACTGGTGTATGCAGTACTGTATGTGGCCAGAGGTGCAGGGGTACTGGTGTATGCAGTACTGTATGTGGCCAGAGGTGCAGGGGCACTGGTGTATGCAGTACTGTATGTGGCCAGAGGTGCAGGGGCACTGGTGTATGCAATACTGTATGTGGCCAGAGGTGCGGGGGCACTGGTGTATGCAGTACTGTATGTGGCCAGAGGTGCAGGGGTGGTGGTGTATGCAGTACTGTATGTGGCCAGAGGTGCAGGGGCACTGGTGTATGCAGTACTGTATGTGGCCAGAGGTGCAGGGGCACTGGTGTATGCAGTACTGTATGTGGCCAGAGGTGCAGGGGGACTGGTGTATGCAGTACTGCATGTGGCTTGAGGTCTGGGGGTGCTGGTGGCTCCCAGCGCTTTCTGGAGAACTTGGAGACACTCCCAGCTGGGTGGGGCGGGCGTAACGCACGTTTGGAGCACCCAGAGGTGTCAACAGTTCCAGAGTGTCCCTGAGTTCTCAAGGAAGCAAAGGGAGCCACCAGCGCCCCCAGACCTCTGGCCGTATACACCAGCGGCTTTACATTACTGAGCACCAGACTCCTTAACGCGGAATATTGTTTTTAACACTGTGAGTGTAATTCCATTTTTTTACATTAAAACTGTGATCCTTCTACTGCTCGTATTGCCCCCGGTCCTCTGGCTATGTACTGTATACACTATACAGTTTATACTGTACTGTATTTTGTATTGCCGTAATCATTTTTATATGAATAAATGGTTGTAGAACAAATCATCTGAGTTTCCATTATTTCTTATGGGGAAATTCGCTTTGATATACAAGTGTTTTGGGTTACAAGCATGTTTCCGGGAACTAATTATGCTCGCAATCCAAAGTGTTACGGTACTTACAACACTAAACCCTCCTCCCACCAGTCTTTCCTCGAACATGGTCTGGCCCATCTCGAACTCATATTGCGCATGTGTGCCAGATCTCCATGCAATTCCTTGGTTATGTCATACCCCAAGGGATCGCTGGAGATCGCCATGTAAAAGGGGGTTGTTGTTTTTTTTTTTTTTCTGTCCTGCAGTTAATAAAATAGAGAAAATATATACAAAATACTTTTCCCTTTAACCTGGTTTGCACAAAATTTATAGCCTACAAACTATGGGATATATTTATGGAATTTGTATTTATTTATTTTACTAGTAATGGCGGCGATCAGCGATTTTTAGCGGGACTGCAACATTGCAGCAGACAAATCGTACACCCAACTGACACTTTTTTGAGGACCAGTGACACTAATACAGTGATCAGTGCTAAAAAAAATATGCGCTGTCACTGTACTAACGACACTGGCAGGCAGTGTCGCCAACCTACCAGATTGAAATTTACTGGCACAACATCCAAAATTTACTGGCACCACCACGTTTTTACTGGCATTTCACAAAAGTTCCAAAATTACATTTTTAGGTGTAAATTTCAGTATTTAGGCTACAAACAGGTATGCTAAGCAAATAGCAATGTGATTTAAGGTAGATTTTAAGGTAAAAAAACATATTTTTGGTATTTTCGACATAATAAGGAATTATCTAGTCCAATCACCTCCTGCCTCCATCACCTGTCACCATTACTCCCTGCCAGACTGCCTCCATCCCCCTCTGCCACCATCACCCCCTGCCACCATCACCCCCTGCCAGACTGCCTCCACCCCTCTCTGCCACCATCCCCCTCTGCCACCAACACCACCTGCTCCAGTCCATCCCCCTCTGCCACCATCCCCCTCTGCCACCAACACCACCTGCTCCAGTCCATCCCCCTCTGCCACCAACACCACCTGCTCCAGTCCATCCCCCTCTGCCACCATCCCCTTCTGCCACTGACCCCTCTGCCACCATCATACCATGTCTCCACCCCCCTCTGCCACCATCACACCCTGCCTCCATCCCCTTCTGCCACCATCACACCCTGCCTCCATCCCCCTCTGCCACCATCACACCCTGCCTCCATCCCCCTCTGCCACTATCCCCCCTCTGCCAGACTGCCTCCATCCCCCTCTGCCACTATCCCCCTCTGCCACCATCACCCCCTGCCACTATCCCCCCTCTGCCAGACTGCCTCCATCCCCCTCTGCCACTATCCCCCTCTGCCACCATCACCCCCTGCCACTATCCCCCCTCTACCAGACTGCCTCCATCCCCCTCTGCCACCATCACCACCTGTTCCATCCCCCTCTGCCATCATCACCCCCTGCCACCATCACCCCCTGCCACAATCCCCCTCTGCCACCAACACCACCTGCTCCAGTCCATCCCCCTCTGCCACCATCCCCCTCTGCCACCAACACCACCTGCTCCAGTCCATCCCCCTCTGCCACCATCCCCCTCTGCCACCAACACCACCTGCTCCAGTCCATCCCCCTCTGCCACTGACCCCTCTGCCACCATCATACCATGTCTCCACGCCCCTCTGCCACCATCACACCCTGCCTCCATCCCCCTCTGCCACCATCACCCCCTACCACTATCCCCCCTCTGCCAGACTGCCTCCATCCCCCTCTGCCACTATCCCCCTCTGCCACCATCACCACCTGCTCCATCCCCCTCTGCCATCATCACCCCCTGCCACCATCACCCCCTGCCACAATCCCCCTCTGCCACCATCATACCCTGCCTCCACCCCCCTCTGCCACCATTACCCCCTGCCACCACCGCCCTCTGCCAGACTGCCTCCACCCCCCTCTGCCACTATCCCCCTCTGCCACCATCACCACCTGCTCCATCCCCCTCTGCCATCATCACCCCCTGCCACCATCATACCCTGCCTTCACCCCCTCTGCCACCATCACCCCCTGCCACAATCCCCCTCTGCCACCATCATACCCTGCCTCCACCCCCCTCTGCCAGACTGCCTCCATCCCCCTCTGCCACCAACACCACCTGCTCCAGTCCACCCCCCTCTGCCACCAACGGGACCTGCTCAAGTCCACCCCCCTCTGCCACCATCCCCCTCTGCCATCAACACCACCTGCTCCAGTCCACCCCCCTCTGCCACCAACACGACCTGCTCAAGTCCACCCCCCTCTGCCACCAACACGACCTGCTCAAGTCCACCCCCCTCTGCCACCATCCCCCTCTGCCACCAACACGACCTGCTCCAGTCCATCCCCCTCTGCCACCATCACCTTCTGTCACCGTCGGCTGGGCTGTCACTCTGTCCCAGACTCCCCCCGGTCCCCGTAGACTCTGGATTGCCTGGTCCTGGATGCAGGGCTCCCCTCCATTCCGCCGGCGCGTGCTGCTCAGCCTCCGAGACCTGCTGCTCCAGTGGCAGAGTCGCCTGGCCCTGGCTCAGCTCAGCTGTCAGCTTGCCTTGCCGCCGCGGCTGCGCTCGATCGATTCGAAAATGGCGCCGGGCGGCGGTATTACGTTACTGCGCATGCGCCGCCCGGCCGAGCGCGTACGAGCTTTCCCGAGCCCGGCCGGCTTCGGAACGGCGCATGCGCAGTTGCGTGGCCGGCTCGCGGCCATCATTTTTACGGGCACCGGTGCCCGTAAGGGGCATTCACGGGCGCCCCGAAAAACGGGTCGTTTTTACGGGCTGCCCGTAAATCTACGGGCGGTTGGCAACACTGCTGGCAGGGAAGGGGTAAACATCAGTGGCGATCAACTGTGTTCCCTGGGAGTGCTTGCTAACTGTGGGGGAGGTGCTTTGACTGGGGGAAGACAAAGATCAGTGTTCCTGCTTTGCAGGAAACAGAAGATCTCTGTCTTCCCCTCTCAAAGAACGGCGATCTGCCTTGTTTACATAGGCAGACCGCTGTTCTGCCCCCCCTGGGAACGATCGTGGGGTGCTGAAGAACATCGGGTCCGCCAGACCCACTGATTGGCCCCAGACCCAGTGCAGGAAATCACCTACAGGTACGTTATTTCATGCAGGAGGGCCGCCTGCCACAGTATATCTGCATGGGGTGGTCCAGAAGAGGTTAAAGGTTCACCTTTGCCATAAAACTGCCTATGCAGATAACGGGCATTTGTAGATAAATGCAAACTGTGTCGTTTTGGCATAAGTTAAATAATGCTCTTGCTATAGGTGTTGGCCACCTTTTAATCTCCTACAGTAAGCCAGGAGGATAGTGCAATTGGTGAAAGCTGTGCACCTGCCTGTCACTTCACAAGGTTGTACATAGACCATTTGTGACAAATGGGGCCAACTGTGGTGCTAGACAATGTACCGTAAAATGATTCAACCTCTCTGTGCCTATTACAATCCTGTCAATAACAGAGATAGAGAGACCAAAACTTTTCCAAACATGGGTCTCCCGATAGGAATAGAAAATCAAAGTCTTTATTGGATATATACATAGTTACATAGTAGGTGAGGTTGAAAAAAGACACAAGTCCATCAAGTCTAACCTATGTGTGTGATTATATGTCAGTATTACATTGTATATCCCTGTATGTTGCAGTAGTTCAGGTGATTATCTAATAGTTTTTTGAAACTATCAATGCCCCCTGCTGAGACCACCGCCTGTGGAAGGGAATTCCACATCCTTGCCGCTCTTACAGTAAAGAACCCTCTACGTAGTTTAAGGTTAAACCTCTTTTCTTCTAATTTTAATGAGTGGCCACGAGTCTTGTTAAACTCCCTTCCGCTAAAAGGTTTTATGCCTATTGTGGGGTCACCAGTACGGTGTTTGTAAATTGAAATCATATCCCCTCTCAAGCGTCTCTTCTCCAGAGAGAATAAGTTCAGTGCTCGCAACCTTTCCTCATAACTAAGATCCTCCAGACCCTTTATTAGTTTTGTTGCCCTTCTTTGTACTCGCTCCATTTCCAGTACATCCTTCCTGAGGACTGGTGCCCAGAACTGGACAGCATACTCCAGGTGCAGCCGGACCAGAGTCTTGTAGAGCGGGAGAATTATCGTTTTATCTCTGGAGATCCCCTTCTTAATGCCAATATTATGTTTGCTTTGTTAGCAGCAGATTGGCATTGCATGCCATTGCTGAGCCTATCATCTACTAGGACCCCCAGGTTCTTTTCCATCCTAGATTCCCCCAGAGGTTCTCCCCCCAGTGTATAGATTGCATTCGTATTTTTGCCACCCAAATGCATTATTTTACATTTTTCTACATTGAACCTCATCTGCCATGTAGTCGCCCACCCCATTAATTTGTTCAGATCTTTTTGCAAGGTTTCCACATCCTGCGGAGAAGTTATTGCCTTGCTTGGCTTAGTATCGCCTGCAAATACAGAGATTGAACTGTTTATCCCATCCTCCAGGTCGTTTATGAACAAACTAAATAGGATTGGTCCCAGCACAGAACCCTGGGGGACCCCACTACCCACCCCTGACCCTGATATATGGTCAAACAATAACTACATCCCCTTACTTGGACATCAAATGGCCTTTTCTGTCTCAAGTGAAAGTTCCAGCTTAGACCCCAAATTTTTTAGGTTGAAGAACTATGAGTTTGACACTCACGCTAAGATGGAGAAGACCTACTGTAGCTCAGAAAGTGCAGAGGTCAATGAAGAACCTATATCCAGGCAAATAAGGAAATCTGCAACCTGTGAGTATCACTGATACTTAAAGAGGAGTTCCACCCAGGGGGTCCATTAAAAAAAAAAAAAAAATTAAAAGTCAGCAGCTACAAATACTGCAGCTGCTGACTTTTAATTGGACACTTACCTGTCCCTGGGTCTAGCGATGCGGGGGATCCAAGCCCCGCTCGTCCCCCCCCCTCCTGCTCGTCGGCGCCGGCATTTCAACTGTGGGCGCCAGGCTGTGGCTTCACAGCCTGGCACCCACTGCGCATGCGCGAGCGGCGCCGCGCGCCGTGATTGGCCGCTCAATCACCTGGGACCTGTAATGGGTCCCAGATGATTGACAGGAGGGAGGGAGGGAGCAGAGCCGAGCCCTTCCTGTGCCGAGGGGGAAGTGATGTCACCAGCCCAGGCAAAGGAAGAGGCAGACTACGAGGGACCACCTAGCAACAGGCATTTAGAGGTAAGTAAAAAAAAAAATATATATATATATCCAAATGTTTTTTTGTTTTGTTTTTTAGACCTTTTCAGGTATTTTTGTTTTTTTGGGTGGAATCCCACTTTAATAAACCAAATGTTAGTTTTTTTTATAGACTTTGCATAAGCTGATCTACGTAACTGATGTTGTTTCATGAGGGCAATCATTCTCAATCTCTGAAAAGTAAGTGTAGATACTTCTAGCTGCTGATATTTAGTATTTGAATGAAAAACAAAAATACCCGCCACCACAGCTTACTGAAAACTGTGTACATTATTGAATGTTTACCTGCTGAGGGAGGTCCAATGAAAACTGCTATAGCCTCTGCCAAGAGCACCAATCCAATAGCGCTGGAGAACCTTTGCGTGCCGACAATGGCCATGAGGACTTCAAACTGCAGAGCACCGACCATTCCATACGAGATTCCAAAGAAGATGCAGAAGACCACCAAGCCCCCGTAGGTATCAGACATCGAGCCCATCAAATCGGTAAAACCATTAAAGATCATGGCAAAGCCCAAGAGATAGACGCAGCGTGGTCGCACCCATTTTATACCTGCAATGACACCACAGGTAGGTCTAGCAAATATGTCGACAAATCCAAGGATGGTGAGGAGAAACGCTGCCTTTGTGTCTTCTGTGCCGAGGTCTTTTGCGTAGCTGACCACAAAAACAGGTGGCACAAAAAGCCCCAAAACCATAATGGAGGCAGCAACTGTGTAGATAATGAAGCCCCGGTCTCTGAACACTGTGAAGTCCAGAAGCTTTCTTGGTGGTTTTTTTTGTAAATTTTTGCTCTCCTCTATCTCTTTTTCTTTTATCTTTTGTTTCTCTTCCTTTGTTGGTTCCAAAGGTCTCATTAGTGCGCCACATGCACAGCAGTTCAGAAGAAGACCCCCGAGGATAAGAAAGCCACCACGCCAGCCAAACTTATGCTGGAGGACCTGCCCCAATGGGGACAGGCAACAGAGGAAGACGGGACTTCCAGCTGCAGCAAGACCATTGGCCAGTGGACGGCGTTTGTCAAAGTATCTGTTTAACATGATGAGTGAAGGCTGGAAATTCAAAGCCAGGCCCAAACCTGGGGGAGGGGGGGGGAGAGAATAAGCAAACATATATGTTAAAATATGTAAACCAAACATTTCATATTCCTGATATGTGCCTGCTGCACCATGTACTTGTATGAAAAAGTCTCCTGTTCTTTTTGTATTGCTTCCTTTGTGTGAAATCCCTGGTGTTCCTGCCAGTCCCTCTGCCTTTTCCTATTAAAAACTGACCACACTAGACATGAGCGCACAGCGTAGTCAGCTCTGTGCTGTGAACTCTCCTCCAATGATCACATTTGTCCTGACATGCCCCCTACTCCCTGAACAGCCTTTCACTGGGAAGACCAGTGTGCTGCTGTTTCTCCACCCTCACCTATCTACGCAGCTGAGAAGAGAGGGAACGTGATCACTTATAAAAAAAAAAAAGGGGGGGGGGGGTATTAATAATGTTTTTTTTTATATGTATACACATTTTTTTTGCCTTTCATTTCTATTTTAAGCCGAACGGAATGTTTTACAAGGTGGGGTTTATATATACTTTAATGGTTAGTAGTGTATACAGGAGATTTGGAATTACAAACTTTGACAATAGTTTAAAGAATATTTACTGTAGACATAACTATTTCAAATATATCAAAAAAATGTGAAAAACATAATATGTTGCAGCTTAGCAGTCCTTAGATGAGGTGACTGTATTAAGTTCACTCCTCCACTGTATCTATGGAGGAAGCCATGGCTCTCCATTACATGGGGGTTGGGGGGATCATTAGTTTTGCAGAAGAAAGATGACATTGTTTTTGCTTTCAGTTCTACTCAGAGGAAGTGACAAGGACACGGCTTTTCTGGCAAACATTACATCTATCCTCTGTACATGTTAAAAATTTTCTTAGCCTGAAAAAAGAAAACATGCAACCACCATGTCTATAAACTTGGAGGCTGCATTATATTAACGGCTTCCTCACAGCAAAGCAGCCGAACTGTCACCGACAGCAGGCTCCAATCTGCCAGTCAGATACAGTTCCAAAGAGTCATCGCACTCTTTGGCACGGTCTGTATATATATATATATATATATATATATATATATATATATATAGACAAATCTGGTATATGAATATACCACACATACACACTATATTACCAAAAGTATTGGGACGCCGGCCTTTACACCCACATGATGAACTTTAATGGCATCCCAGTAACAGCTTCAACTCTTCTGGGAAGGCTGTCCACAAGGTTTAGGAGTGTGGGAATCTTTGACCATTCTTCCAGAAGCGTATTCATGAGGTCAGGCACTGGTGTGGACGAGAAGTCTCCGCTCTAATTCATCCCAAAGGTTTTCTATTGGGTTGAGGTCAGGACTCTGTGTAGGCCAGTCAAGTCCCCCCCCCCCCCAAACTCACTCATCCATGTCTTTATAGACCTTGCTTTGTGCACTGGTGTGCAGTCATGTTGGAACAGGAAGGGGCCATCCCCAAACTGTTCCCACAAAGTTGGGAGCATGAAATTGTCCAAAATGTCTTGGTATGCTGACACCTTAAGGATTTCCTTCACTGGAACTAAGGGGCCAAGCCCAACCCCTGAAAAACAAT
Organism: Lithobates septentrionalis; assembly: GCA_037952835.1. Classification (NCBI taxonomy): domain Eukaryota; kingdom Metazoa; phylum Chordata; class Amphibia; order Anura; family Ranidae; genus Lithobates; species Lithobates septentrionalis. Next base: position 59,409 of record JBBDGP010004412.1, read on the forward strand.
CCCACACCATAATCCCCCCTCCACCAAATTATTTGTACCAGTGCACAAAGCAAGGTACATAAAGACATGGATGAGCGCGTTTGGGTTGGAGGAACTTGACTGGCCTGCACAGAGTCCTGACCTCAGCCTGATAGAATACCTTTGGGATGAATTAGAGCGGAGACTGTGAGCCAGGCCTTCTCATCCAACATCAGTGCCTGACCTCACAAATGCACTTCTAGAAGAATGGTTCCCATAGACACACTCCTAAACCTTGTGGACATCCTTCCTAGAAGAGTTGAAGCTGTTAAAGCTGCAAAGGGAGGGCCAACGTAATATTGAACCCTACGGACTAAGAATGGGATGTCATTAAAGTTCATGGGCGTGTAAAGGCAGGCGTCCCAATACTTTTGACAATATAGTGTGTAATATATATATGATTTAAAGACTTGTAGTAAAATAAACACTTTAGGCCCCACTCACATTCCTTTATAAACATTTTTTAGGAATATAAAAATATATTCCATCATATTCCTTTATAAACTTCTAAAAGGAAAGGGTCTGCTAAATCTCCCTAATGAGACTCAGGTGGCAAAACTACTATATCCAAAAAAAAAGAAAAAAAAAAGAAATTGACCTTAGATATACTTGTATAGTGGTTTTCAAAATGTTTATTTATTGAATTCATGAATAAATACATCTAAAAAATGTATTTTTCTTAAATCTGGTATATATTAGACATGTGCACTAACAAAAAATTTGTTAGTTTTCGTTTCATTCGTTTTTTTTGCTTTTTTCGGAAATTCGGAAATCGGGAAATTCAGATTTTCGAATTTCCAAAGTTCCAAATTTTTAAATTTCCGAATTCCAAATTTCCGAAATTCAGAATTATCGGAATAAACGAATTTGTCAAAATTAGTTAAAAAACAAATTTGGAACTAAACGATTTGCACATGACTAGTATAGATGAAATATTCCATATGAATCATTTGTGTTCCCATTTTCAGCCAGTAGGTGGAGTTCTTAGCACATTTTTACATGGTATCCGAATCCTTCTTTAGGGGTGGACTCCAAACTGTGGCCCTTTGTATGCCTTTATCCAGGCCTTGGGGCACTATTGCTCCCACTGACACCAACAATGGGGCACTATTCCTCCCACTGACACCAATAATGGGGCACCATTCCTCCCACTGACACCAATGATGGGGCACTATTCCTCCCACTGACACCAATGATGGGGCACTATTCCTCCTACTGACACCAATGATGGGGCACTATTCCTCCCACTGACACCAGTGATGGGGCACTACTCCTCTAACTGACACCATCGATGGGGCACTATTCCTCCCACTGACACCAACGATGGGGCACTATTCCTCCCACTGACACCAATGATGGGGCACTATTCCTCCCACTGACACCAATGATGGGGCACTATTCCTCCCACTGACACCAATGATGGGGCACTATTCCTCCCACTGACACCAATGATGGGGCACTATTCCTCCCACTGACACCAGTGATGGGGCACTACTCCTCTAACTGACACCATCGATGGGGCACTATTCCTCCCACTGACACCAACGATGGGGCACTATTCCTCCCACTGACACCAGTGATATGGGGCACTATTCCTCCCACTGACACCAACAAAAGGGTACTATTCCTCCCAATGACACCAACGATGGGGCACCATTCCTCCCACTGATACAAACAATGGGGCACTATTCCTCCCACTGGTACCAACAACAGGGGACTATTCTTCCCAATGGCATCAATGATGGGGCACTATTCCTCTCACTTGCACTATTGATTCCACTGATACCAACAACAGAGTACTATTCCTCTCAATGACACCAACGATGGGGCACTATTCCCCCCACTGATACAAACAATGGGGCACTATTCCTCCCACTGATACAAACAATGGGGCACTATTCCTCCCACTGATACAAACAACGGGGCACTATTCTCCCCACTGTTGCCAACAACAGGGTACTATTCCTCCCACTGACACCAATGATGGGGCACTACTCCTCCAACTGACCCCAATGATGGAGCACTACTCCTCTAACTGACACCAGTGATGGGGCACTACTCCTCTAATTGACACCAGTGATGGGGCACTATTCCTCCCACTGACGCCAATGATGGGGCACCATTCCTCCCACTGATACAAACAATGGGGCAGTATTTCTCCCACTGATACCAGTGACAGGGTACTATTCTTCCCAATGGCACCAATGATGGGGCACAATTCCTCTCACTTACACCAGCGATGGGGCACTATTAATTCTACTGATACCAACAAGGTACTATTTCTCCCAGTAACACCAATGATGGGGCACTACTCCTCTAACAGACACCAATGATGGCGCACTACTCCTCTAACAGACACCAATGATGGGGCACTACTCCTCTAACAGACACCAATGATGGCGCACTACTCCTCTAACAGACACCAATGATGGGGCACTACTCCTCTAACAGACACCAATGATGGCGCACTACTCCTCTAACAGACACCAATGATGGCGCACTACTCCTCTAACAGACACCAATGATGGGGCACTATTCCTCACACTGACACCAACGAAGGGGCACAATTAAAGTGTTTGTTAACCTAATCAAAAAAAAAGATCCTATTCCTTTAAACTTTTTAATGTTGATTAGGAAAAAAAAACAATTGAGAGACATCCAAAAGTGGTGAAAGAACAATGTGTGGAGGTAGGTTGTAGGGTGACAGTGATGGACAGCTCCTGCCTGATGCTCACCTGTGATGACTCCAGCAGTGAGGTATACGGTGATGATACTTGTACAGAATGACGCGCACACCATCCCGAGAGAGGCAAACAGACCGCCAACCATCATTACCGGCCGGCACCCAAAGCGGTTTACACAGATGCTGCACAGGGGACCTGGGAGGGAAGGAACAAAAAGGTTATTCTGGTGACATGCGAAATCTTAAAGCTTCCCCTCCTCCTGATCGCCATTATCCCCCATTATAGAATCCATCACCACACTGGGGTTTTTTGTGGCCTTCCCTTCTTCATCCCATATTAGTAATACAGCAACCTTAAATAGTGCATATAAAACCCTCATGAATACAGAATAAGGGCTCCTGGAAATAGTCCTGAGATATGCAGAGTGCAGCTCACAACAGCCCCATTGTGTAGAGTGACTGTCTCTCCCCCCCCCCCCCCCTTCTCTCACTCCTCCCTCTTCTCAGAGCACTCCTCACTGAGCTCCGCAGAGTGCAATGTCAGCTCTCCGTCCCCTTTTTTTTTCTGACAGCTCAGACAAGCTTTCTAAATTCAGCACTTCGAACGGATGTAGCTAAGAGAAGACTGCAGATAAACAGATACAACTTAAGTTAGGAGGATTTGTTTCCGTGTGTATCACCTGAGGCCTGTCACTTCACTGGGTATATAGAAACATAGAAAAGTGACGGTAGAAAAAAAAGACTGAGGATTGAGTCTGCCCGTTTTTTTATATACAGTAAAACCTTGGTTTGAGAGTAACTTGGTTTGAGAGCGTTTTGCACATGCGCGGCCATTTTTCGACGGCGGGCACATCGTAAACCATTGGAAATCGACGTCTGCGCATGCGCGGCTACTTGACAGAACATCGGAAAACGACGTCTCTGCCGTTCTGCGCATGCGCTTCCGACTTCCAAACAAATCCGACTTCCGAACCATTAGGGAGTCCCTAACCCGTTCGCAACTCGGGGACCCCCTGTACAAGCGATGTCTTGATATACAAGTAGCGTCATGTTACAACTGAGAGGCACCTCTAAGTGTAGCAATATGGTTACATTTAATGAAGGTACAACATTTAGCAATATATTGCTACACTTAGAGGCGCCTCTCTTCTCTTTTATACTCTGGAGCTCCTGCTGGATTTTGCTTCTAATCCCCTTGTGGAGGCTTCCATTTGTGGATGGACATTTTATGGTTACACAACCTGGTCACATTGCTATAATCTTTTCATATGGACTATAAACTGAAGGACTTATGAATAAATGGTTGTGGAACGAATCATCTGAGTTTCCATTATTTCTTATGGGGAAATCTGCTTTGATATACAAGTGCTTTGGTTTACAAGCATGTTTCTGGAACGAATTATGCTCGCAATCCAAGGTTTTACTGTACATGTTTTGTATTTATTTATTTTTTGCTAACATTTTGTGTAGTATAGGTCTAGGTTTGTCCCAAGCATGTCTGAAGCCATTTACTGTTGACTGGCTCACTACCTCCGCTGGAAGTTTGTTCCAAGCATCAACTACCCTTTCAGTAAAATAATACTTTCTAAGATTAGTTTTGAACTTTCCTCCAGTTAGTTTGAGTTCATGTTCCCGTGTTCTTAAAGTGGATGTAAACCCAACATCATCCTTTCTAAACTACTGCCATAGGGGTTATCTAGAAGGATTTACATGCCTCCTGCATGTATCTTTACCTGTCAATTGTCTACCCTTCATAGGCGTGCGCACAGGGTGTGCCAGGTGTGCCTGGGCACACCCTAATCACCCCGTGTGGTGCATATTTCCAATGTTTAGTCCCCTGATATTTCACCAATTAAAAAAAAAATCTTTTTTTTTTCTCCTAAAAAAATTAAAAAAAAATGATATTGTAACTGCCCTACTGACACCACCAATATCTGCCCTTATGACACCATTCACTGCTCTACTGACACCTTCCGCATATATACACATGCACACACATATATGTTTGAGCTTTGGGGTGCACACCCTAATGCAATAGGCTGCGCACACCTATGCTCCCCTCTGTCTGTTATGAGACCCGAAAAACGGCAGATTCTGTGGGCGGGTCTCTTGTCTGGAGCTCGGTGGGTGGAGTCGTGATGTCATTAGACTCCCCGCCCACCTCTACACTCCCCTTGTCAACATGCATTTTCTCCTGTGTATTTCTAACACTGAACTTCTGCTATGATCTCTAACATCCAGTGAAAAGACAGGAAAGTAACCACATGACTTCAGCATGCCAAATCACGGTGAGGTGTGGAACAGCCAATCCTTGTAGAGCTGCTGAAGAAAGGAGTGGGGGGAGGGAATTAAAAAATAATGCATGTCTTAGGCTAGTGCACGAGATATGTAAATCACCTGTCACTCACAGCAAGGGGGAGGATTTGACAAAGTTTTTCTCTGTTTGTCAAGATTTATCTCACTGAACAATAAAAGAGGATTGCTCAGAGATGGACTAACTCTGTGTGACAAGACTGGGTTCAAATGATAGGAAATCTTATACTCTACATTATGACATAATAAATAAATAAATTTGGGTTTACATCCACTTTAATTTTGGTTTCATATTGAAAAAACTGCTTTCCTGAACCTTATTCACTGGTTTGATGTATTTGAAGGTTTTATCATGCCTCCTTTTTCCCTTCTTTCCTCCAGACTGTACATATTAAGTTCCTGAAGGCTCTCCTGAAGTTTTATTTCTCAGACCTTTCACCATTTTTGTTACCCGTCTCTGGACTATTTTATTCATATCTTTCTGTAAGTGAGGTCTCCAGAACTGTACACAGTACAATACAGTTCTAAATGAGGTCCCACTAAAGAGCTATATAGTGGAATTAGGACCTCTTTCCTGCTATTGATGATCTCGCTAGTGATGACTATAGATCTATATAGCGGAATCAGGACCTCCTATCTGCCATTGGTGACCCCTCTAGTCAGTGGCGGCCGATGCTTAATATATTGGTGATATGGGGGGGGGGGGGGGGGCGGTGGCAAGCTAACACCAAACCCCCCTCCCCCCTCTCGTGGGAGATGGCTGTGAATGCGGTGATCAGGGCATTACCTTTGGAGTCAGGGGGAATGAAGAGCTGGGCTGTTGATTGTCCTCCCAGGTGAACAGGAAGTGTGTCCTGAGACACGATTAGCCAGGGAGTCCTAAGACTCCCTGGCTAACCGGGTCACAGGAACTGCTTCCTGATTGGCCGGGAGGAGAATCAACAGCCCAGCTCTTCATTCCCCCTGACTCCAAAGGTAATGCCCTGATCGCCGCATTCACAGCCATCTCCCACCAGAGGGGGGTTTTGGTGTTAGCTTGCCGCCATGTCACACAACTGGGTGGGCTTGGGGCACAGTGCTCTGCGCCCTGAGCCCACCCTTTTTTGAAGCTAATTAGAGCCTCAGGCTCTAATGACGTGCTTAAAACAAAAACAAAAACAAAAAAACCCATTGCAATCCATGCGTCCAGGGCCCTGAATGTATATTAGAGGCCAGACGCATGAATTAGGGGGGCAGCGCCCCTGCATCCCCTATGGACGGGCCGCCACTGTCTCTAGTGATAACTAAAGATCTATATAGTGGAATTAGGACCCCCTCCTCCTGCTAGTGATCCCTCTAGTGATAACTAAATATCTTTATAGCAAATCAGGACCACCTTCCTCCTGCTGGTGATCCCTCTAGTGATAACTAAAGATCTATATAGCAGAATCAGGACTTCCAATCTGCTCTTGGTGATCCCTCTAATGAGAAATAAAACATCCATATAGAGGAATCAGGACCTCCTTCCTCTTGCTGGTGATCCCTCTAGTGATAACTAAAGATCTATATAGCAGAATCAATACCTCCTTCCTCCTATTGGTGATCCCTCTAGTGATAATTAAAAATCTATATAGAGGAACAGGATCTCCTTCCTACTATTGGTGATCCCTCTAGTGATAATTAAAGATCTATATAGAGGAACAGGACCTCCTTCCTATTATTGGTGACCCCTCTAGTGATAACTAAAGATCTATATAGCAAATCAGGACCTCCTTTCTCCTGCTGGTGATCCCTCTGGTGATAATTAAAGATCTATACAATCAGGACCTCCTTCCTACTATTGGTGACCCCTCTAGTGATAATTAAAGATCTATATAGAGGAATCAGGACCTCCTTTCTCCTGCTGGTGATCCCTCTGGTGATAATTAAAGATCTATACAATCAGGACCTCCTTCCTCCTGGTGGTGACCCCTCTAGTGATAACTAAAGATCTATATAGAGGAATCAGGACCTCCTTCCTACTACTGGTGACCCCTCTAGTGATAACTAAAGATCTATATAGAGGAATCAGGACCTCCTTCCACCTGCTGGTGATCCCTCTAGTGATGGATCCTAGAATTATATTCGCTTTCCCCACTGCCTGGTCACACTGTGTGCTCATTTTGCAGACTTCTGAAATAAGTACCCCCCAAATCCAATGTTGTACTCTCTTTTTCTTAGGTGCATTATTTTACATTTAGAAACCTTGAACTGCAGTTGTAAAGGTTTACAACCACTTAAAAAAAAAAAAACACAGACAATACGGCTGTTTATAGAGAACGCTGGTAAACCATGAGTCCGACAGACCGAGTGTCTGGCTTTTCATGAACAGGTTAATCCCGGTGATGGTGGATTACTAGAGGAGCCGATTTATACTCTCCGGATAAGCATCTCCAGAGAGTACACTCACCATGGTCACATGCTGCTAATGGGGGACTTCTATTACAATGGCACAATGGAGACTTCTGGGAAAACAAAGCCACCCAAGTGAATTGCGTGCTGGGATGTGGTTTTACTTTATATTATAAAGATGCTATAAAAAAAAGAAAAAAGAAGGTGTGAATGGAAGATTTGCTTTCTCAGTAAAAGCTGAAATGTTTTAATTTATCAACTGCATCTCATTGCAGTTTTAGCTGTGATCATTTGCGGTATAATCTGAATATATTTCCAGGTGAAGATTGCAATAACTCATAACATGCTCAGTTAAAGGCCCGCTATGGTGGAAAATCTGCGGTGCAATGACATAAATGAAGTATCATTGTGGGGTTTATTTATAAAATATCCAGCGCACTAATGTTAGAAGCATTCGTGCAAAATACAAATGCCCCTTATTTTTCCAAAGAGATGAATGCCTGTATTGTCGACTCTACCTTGGGACCAAAATTCTGCATATTTTTCGTACTTGATTATATTGTAGCCTTATTAGTGCAATAGTGAGAAATTTTTCGGAAATACCTCAATAAATAAGTCATACTGTATTCTGGTCACTAGATGGAGCAGATGGTAAAAGCATTGGTATCTTAGAAACAATATGGAATACAGTATATTGTCCAACTTGCATAAATGCTTCTGACATTCACATAATGAATGTAATAGACCCCATGTGACAATTAAAATAAAGTTAAAAAAAAAAAAAAAAGCAAACAGTGGATGTTTTTTTTTTAGAGGGCGGCAGAGCAGTGGCCGACAGGCAGCGCCGTCTATCAAACTCTGCAGCCTGAGTTAAAAGTGCCATAACCGCAAAGCATTATGGCATGTGTACAGCCCTGTCAGGCTGTAGGCAGCTAAGGGGGAGCAAAACCTCAGCTCAGCTGCCTGTTTTTTTTGCCCCTTGGCTGCCCATGTGTAAAAGCCTTAAGTTGCAGCTTTCTTGGGGAGAAAGGGGAGGTTAGGGGGAAGCAAAGTACCTTTTTTTTGTCAGTATCCCCTTCCCCAATCCTCACCGAGAGATGGGTGATTTTGCCTTGACATGACCCGACCACCCTCTTTCAGTCTCTCTGCACCTCTGATCTCATCACACATGTGCAGCGGGGAGCCAGCTGAGAGCCATCAGGAAGTCACAGCTGGCTCCCAAAGACACAATGGCGATGCCGGAGAAGAATTGTCTGCGGAGAAGGCAGCGCTGGTCTCCAAAGACTGCTATGTACCGTTTTTGTAGCTGCTGCTGACTATTAAGTTTCCCAACACTGGGTGAAGTTGATCCTTAAAGTCTATTTAAAACTTCATGTCCACCTAACACTACCCTTGTCCACCGGGTGACAACAATGTGCTATTTTGCTGGAGAACATACAGCCAGTGGGTTGTCAGCACACGGGGCAAGGCAAGTAATTTGCGCCCCCTAACCTGCGGACTTTTAGCACTCCCCGAGTCCCTTCAAATATGATAGTACTGACCTACCTGATTCCTATACTGACCACTACACTAACCTACTTGATTTCAACACTGACCAACCTGATTCCTTTACTGACCATTACACACTACACTGACCACTATACTATACTGTCCACTACACTGAGAATTACACTGACCACTCTACTACACTGACCACTATACTACACTGACCACTATACTGTACACTACACTGACGACTATTCTATACTGTCCACTACAATGAGAACTACACTGACCACTCTACTACACTGACCACTATACTATACTGTCCACTACACTGAGAACTACACTGACCACTATACTACACTGACCACTATACTGTACACTACACTGACCACTATACTAAACTGTCCACTACACTGAGAACTACACTGACCACTATACTACACTGACCACTATACTACACTGACCACTATACTGTACACTACACTGACCACTACACTGAGAACTACACTGACCACTATACTACATTGACCACTATACTATACTGTCCACTACACTGACCACTATACTGTACACTACACTGACGACTATTCTATACTGTCCACTACACTGAGAACTACACTGACCACTCTACTACACTGACGACTATACTATACTGTCCACTACACTGAGAACTACACTGACCACTATACTACACTGACCACTATACTACACTGACCACTATACTGTACACTACACTGACGACTATTCTATACTGTCCACTACAATGAGAACTACACTGACCACTCTACTACACTGACCACTATACTATACTGTCCACTACACTGAGAACTACACTGACCACTATACTACACTGACCACTATACTATACTGTCCACTACACTGAGAACTACACTGACCACTATACTACACTGACCACTATACTGTACACTACACTGACGACTATTCTATACTGTCCACTACAATGAGAACTACACTGACCACTCTACTACACTGACCACTATACTATACTGTCCACTACACTGAGAACTACACTGACTACTCTACTACACTGACCACTATACTATACTGTCCACTACACTGAGAACTACACTGACCACTATACTACACTGACCACTATACTACACTGACCACTATACTGTACACTACACTGACGACTATTCTATACTGTCCACTACAATGAGAACTACACTGACCACTATACTATACTGTCCACTACACTGAGAACTACACTGACCACTATACTGTACACTACACTGACCACTATACTATACTGACCACTATACTACACCACTATACTGTACACTACACTGACCACTATACTAAACTGTCCACTACACTGAGAACTACACTGACCACTATACTACACTGACCACTATACTGTACACTACACTGACCACTATACTATACTGTCCACTACACTGAGAACTACACTGACCACTATACTACATTGACCACTATACTATACTGTCCACTACACTACACTGACCACTATACTGTCCACTACAGTACACTGACCACTATACTGTTCACTACACTACACTGACCACTATTCTGTCTAATACACTGACCACACCACTACACTGACCACTATACTGTCCACACCACTACACTGTCCACTACACTGTCCACTACACTATACAGACCACTAGACTATACTGTTCACTATACTATACTGGATAGTAATAGCAGGTAATGTGGCGCTTACTAATAAAAACCAAATAATTGTGACACTTCATGAATTAAAGACATAAAAACTAAAAAAATAGCTAAAACGTGCAATTAATAATCTTATCACAAAATAACCTAATGTATAAAACAATTACTTGGATATTCCAAAAGAATGGATCCAAAATAAATAGTGTCCTTGAAATTAATCTCTCATATAAATTGTATAGCAAATGATTAACAAACCAATGCTATAACAATACATGAATGAATGTACAAAAACAGTAATCAGCTTTCTGAACGATGTTCAATGGTGTCCTAGGAAGGTGACTAAACTCACATATATGCCAATAAATCCAAAGAGTCCGAACCGTGGAGGTAGGAACATCAATAAGTGAATAAGAACATGCATCAGTGGCATAAACGCATGTGCAAACTAATGTGCATCAAAGGTAAATACTGCGCAAACAACAATTAATTGTGCAATAAATGACAATAATCTGTGCAAATGTATAACAATATAAAGTGCAAATGGCAATGAAAATAAGGTGCAAAAAATAGTCCAAAAATAACTCCCAGTAAGCGAATAATGCGATTACACAAATAAGGAAATTTTCCATTTGCACTTTATATTGTTATACATTTGCACAGATTATTGTCCTTTATTGCACTACATATTAGACGCCTCTGTCTCCAGCCCCCTCCCCCCCCCCCGGCCATCCATTCCTCACCTTCAGACTCCGGAGGATAGGAGGAGGAAGAGGAGGAGGAGGAGGAGGAGAAGACAGCGGCCCCGGCGAGCTCACACTTTCCAGTGCTTGTTTCCCCTGCGCTCCGGCTGCCATGTTCAGTGTTTCCCGGCGCACTGTGATTGGGCGTATGGGGGTCATGTGCGGAGGCGGGACTTCAGGAGCAACCGCAATCGCGGACAGGCCAGCCCCACGCCGCACATGACCCCCATACGGCCAATCACAGGTCGTCGGACACTGAACATGGCGGCCTGAGCGCAGGGGACACAGGAAATTTAAATTAGGAGGAGGCAGCCAGTAGTGACACTACTGGCAAGAAATTGCGCCCCTCTAAATGTCGCACCCGGGGCCACGGTACCCCCCGCACCCCCCACGCTACGCCACTGCATACAGCGTTGTCACCCTGTAAAAGGAAGTAGAAAAAAAATGAACAGCTGGTGAGATCAGCAGGTCATATAATGATTTTACAGGGAAAACAAGACCTGGTGTGTGAATGTTAGTGACAGACTGTATCAGATGTCATTATTTTATTTGGCAATGGACATTATTTTATTAAAGTGGTTCGAAAGGTTCAAGGTTTTTTTTTTTACCTTAAAGTGTTACTAAACCCACAACAGTAAAATTAGTCTGTATATGCAGTAAAGCATGCTTGTTTATACTCTAACCTAAGGGGTTAATCTTCTGCATTGTGTAAAAATGCTGTTTGATCCTGTCTTCTCCGATTCTCCCCTTCTTTCCCTGTCCCCAATGCATCTCCTATTAGTATAGAGCCTTTAGAGTCACTCTGCACATGCTCAGTTTGTTTTTCTTGGGAGGGTGCATGTGATCAGCACAGGGCCAATCAGCACTGTTCAGACAGAGGGTCAGGGGTCCTGCAGCCTCATAAGACAGAGCAGAATGAAAACTCCTCCTACAAGCTTTAACCAGACACTGATTGAAGTCATAAGACTGCTATATACTGCTGATGAGAAAAGGTATTTAGCAGTTTTTTTACACACTCACATAGCTCCCAACTGTCCCTGATTTTAAGGGACTGTCCCTGATTGGAAACAATGTCCCTCTGTCCCTCTTTCCTCCTGTGTCCCTTAATTTGGTTTGGGCTATATAGTTGTATATAAAATGCATTTTTTAACTTTCAAAAAGTGTTTCCCAGCGCTAAACTTCATCCAATTTCTTAATTGCTGCATTTGTAAATTTTAAAAGCCATTATAAAGGAATAGTAGTGGTTAAAAAAAAGCCCTCATGGGTTTAACTGACCTTTTTTTTGGTTAATTCTCCTTTAAGGGGGTGTGGCAGGGGGCATGTTCTATGCCTACATACGTTTTCTAGTAGGTGTCCCTCATTCCCATCTCAAAATGTTGGGAGGTATGCGCTCATTTGTTATTTTGCCCAAAGTTACACCTAGGCCTCTTTCATATGGGTGGCCCAGGGGCAGTAAAAAGTGGTGTTTGAGTTATGGTTTTACCGCTCTTTGGCCACCCACCTAAAGTTTGCAGCGGGAGGGGGCTGTTCACAAACTGCTGCAAATTTAAAGTGATACTAAAGTCTGTTTTTTAAAAAAAAAATAACAAACATGTTATACTTACCTGCTTTGTACAGTGGTTTTGCACAGAGCAGCCCAGATCCTCCTCTTCTCAAACACAAAGCCGAGGCCCGGCACCGCTCCCTTTCTCTCCTCATTGGCTCACTGACTTTGAATGACAGCAGCGGGAGCCAATGGCCCCGCACTACTATCTCAGCCAATGAGTAGGGGAGTCCCTGAAAGCCGAGTCTCTCATGCAACATTGCTGGATCTAAATGGACCTCAGGTAAGTATGAGGGGGCTGCTGCACACAGAAGGCTTTTTATCTTAATGCATAGAATACCTGTACATTAGGATAAAAAAAAAAACCTTCTGCCTTTACAACCACTTTAACACTAAATGTCAAGATGACATGGGACACCACCCACATCCTTGTGACGTCACTTCCCGTTCCAGCTCTAGCGCTGGCTTGCGTTCCAGCGTGGTTATGGCTCGTGCAGGTGGACATAGGGTTGCCACCTCATCCCTTTAAACCCGAACACATATTAATTACACAGGTCCTGTGGATGATTAAGGTGGTAATTAAACTCTGTGCCCTATCTGCATTAAATTAGCCTTAGAACCTGTGTAATTATTATGTGTTCGGGTTTAAAGGGATGAGGTGGCAATCCTAGGTGGAGACCATCCGAGCCAAGTATCTCCCCTCAGCTGGATGACAATAGGAAAACTCAGCTGCCTCCCGGCTGCCATCTTACAGAAGCCTGGCCAGAACCTAATCTTCCCTACCTTTGTGAGTGTATTTTAACCTTTGATTTGATGTTTTAAATAAATTGATACACTAAGATGGTGGTGCCTTCTGCTTTTTCGTTTTTGTTGACATGTGGCAACACCTGTCAAACTTGACCAAGTCAATGGGGCTGCCCTGCAACCGCGAGCCAAATGCTTAACTCAAAATTGTGGCGCATCCCATTGTAAATGGCCATTCAGCAAAAATGGTTGTTCGTGTGCTTAGCCGCACTCTGCAAAAAATTTGCTTTTTTAAACAAAGCAAATGTCTTTTTAGGAAACAGCAGCCCAAAAGACAATGATCCATTTATCCTCAATAAAAAATATTAGGCAAAATTTCTTAGAGTTACCAAGACAAAAGAAGGGAACGTTCTCTGTAAATGACACGTCTAGCGAGGCAGACAACTGGTCCAGCTGTCTTTTAGATTTCGTGACCTCCTGTACGATCAATCTGTATCCAGCCGGCTGCTGGGAGTTACGCCAAACCGGATTACGCTGTCCCCATCCTCTACATGATATAGAGGACAGCACACAGGGCTCAGCCACAGGACCCACCACTATCATGGCGGAATAGCCTGCCTGGATGTTACTTAACCACTTACCGCCCAGTCCTGGTGTCCCTTTAACAGGGTCTTTATGTAGGGGTAGGCGGAATCGGCCAATCATGTGACCACTGTGATTTGCTGTCACAGTGGTCACATGATCAGGAACTGGTCCTGCCGGCTGCCGATCTTTAGCAGGGATCAAGAGCTGTCGTTGATGGCCGGGTCACTGTGCTCTGGGCCCAGCTCTTTTTTCCATTTTTCTCTTCCCCCCTCCTAAGTTAAAAAAAAAGCTCAGCCTGTCTTCTGCACACTGTAGAGATATCATATCCTTCTATGGTTTGCCCATATTTGTGCCCTTAAACTGGTTATTAACCGGGTGCAACATCCCTCATGATTATGTGGTTTTTGTGCATCAATGTTTATGCTTCATAGTCTGCCACTAGTAGCTTATTAGTACGTTTTTTCCAGACAAGGTCTTTGGAAGTGATGGGTCGTTTCCCTCCCCCTCTAGGGTGGCATATTATTCTGTTACTTTAGGCCAAACCTTTAGTGGGCCTGCGTTAATTACTCCCTCATATTCAACTACATGCTGTACGAACCTCCACCATAGGTTCCATGACATGGTCCGACCATTCCCCGGAGTTCCTGTCCTACGCTCTCACCGACACCCTTACGTCTAAGACCAAATGCTGGAAGCTTACTGAAAGCCTCCTACAAGACAAGGAGGTGCTTACTGATGTCACCAGAGAACTAAATTTTTATTTTCAAACCAATGATCCATCAGAATGTGACCCCGGTATTGTCTGGAAGGGGGTGTTCTTATTAAACACAGATCAAGGATCAAGAAACAACGTACAAAACAGTTAACATCATTACTTGAGGACCTACGGGTCTTAGAAGCTCAACATAAACATGCACCGTCATCCCCCTTAGAGAAGGAACTTTTAACCCTGCATACAAAAATTACAGACCTGTTGCAGTTGAAGGCTAAGGCAGCATTACAGATTTGTCGGAAAATATATGAATCGGGTGGTAAATGTGGCAGAATGTTAGCTAGGTCCCTTAGGGAACAGAAATTGGCAATTTATCGTACATAACACTGCCAACAGGACCGTTGTGATGCCCCAACTCATTGTTAGGGAATTTCAGAGCTATTATGACTCTTTATATAATTTGAAACATGAGACCCCATCGCAAGACCGAGTAAGATCGTATTCGTATCTATCTTTCTCCCACATGCCCAACTATATACTGAGGCTAGTGAGGCACTGGAAGATCCCATCACAATGGAGGAACTTCAAGGCGCTATAGGGGCAACTAAACCAGGGAAAGCACCGGATGGTTTCACTATACAATATTATAAGACCCTCTTACCCTCTATCGGCCCATTCATGGTAAAACTGTTTAACGTGGTGGGACTCATCTTTTTATGCAGATACCCTACAGGCTCACATATCTGTGATTCCTAAAGAGGGCAAAGATCAAGCCTCTTAAGGGAGCTATAGACTGATTAATGTTGACCTCAAACTTTTCACAAAGATTTTAGCCACTAGAATTCAACATCTACCACATCTGATCCATTTAAACCAAGTAGTCTTCGTGCCAACCCAAGAAGCTAGAGACAATATGACAAAAGTCCTTAATTTACTACATATCGTCAACACATCCCAAACCTAGTGTATATTTCTGGGCATGGACGCTGAGAAGGCCTTTGACAGGGTAAACTGGAAATTCATGCTTTCAGTCCTGCGCTATGCAGGGCTTGGACAGAACATGCTCCAGTGGATTTCTAATATACTCACACCCCACAGCTTGGGTCAGAGCCAACTGGGGCCTGTCAGAGTCCTTCAAAATTACTAATGGGACACAACAGGGATACCCACTGTCACCCCTCCTCTTCGCCTTATCACTGGAGCCTTTTCTATGTGTAGCACGGCCCCCTAGAGGACTGCTTAGATTTACCTGCTCATCTGGGCGGCCGTGACCTAGTGAACATTCCAACCCA
The DNA here is from genome assembly GCA_037952835.1 of Lithobates septentrionalis. Lineage (NCBI taxonomy): Eukaryota > Metazoa > Chordata > Amphibia > Anura > Ranidae > Lithobates > Lithobates septentrionalis. The sequence continues at coordinate 75,550 of JBBDGP010004412.1, forward strand.
CCTGACACTCTGGGTTCAGACATCCTTGTCTGCTGTAGAGTAATAAATCAGACACTGCTTATTTAGGTTCTAAGACTGTTTTACTGGAACCAATAAAGAAGAACGTTGTTACAAAAGAGAAGGGGTGGTAATAGATCTGCTGAGTATTGGCAACAGTGCCAACTCAGCAAAAGAATTCCTCCAAAAGGGCACAATAGAATACTGTATAAACACTTCCTTGAGAAATAGGGTTACCTCCCAAAAGGATGTTACAGCTAACCGACTGTACTGACACTCGGAAAGAGATGAAATCTGGCCAGCCTATACTGCCATCATAAGGAGGGAGAGCAGTTTTAAGAATGATAATTTAAGGAGGGGCCCTTTTATCAGTAATGGCAATAAAGTCCACGTTGCAGATCTGATGTTCTTCACGGTACGTGGGAGCTCATTAACTGTAATCCGATTAGGTGTAGTGGTAAACTGGATTTCTTGTGGTGTGGAAGGCTAGAGTTGTCTTAAGCACAACATTCAAATAGATTCAGCAAAGTATTCCTGGCGTGAAAGTGTCTGTGCAAGGTTTCCCAGTGTAACTGTGACAGAGGATGGATAAAGGTTGGGCGATTTGCCCTCTCACCAAAGTCCAGACCGCTCTGATGTCTTCCGCACATGATCTCTTGCAGCGACACTCATGCAGCGGATCCGCTGTCTCGATCTCCTGATGTGAAGCTTGACACACACCGAGAGGCAAGCGACCAGAGTGGTGCTGGAAGGATGTCCGACAGCAAATGACAGCGCTAGGCTCCTCAGGTTACGTGCTGGAGGGTGGAACTCCGGGTGGTAGGCCTCAACCTCCCCTTCTGTGTTTCACAGAGAGGTCCGGCTTGCGCCAAGCCTGGAAGGAAGAGAGCGCCGTGCGGGCTTTCCTCTTCTTTTATAGCTACTCCCAGCAATCTTCCTAACAGCAGCAAAGATCCCTGGGATATGTAGTCTGGACACATAATCAGGTATAGCAATTATCTGGCGGGAGAACTACTCATCCCACAGTCCTTTCTGCTGGGCACACAAATATGATGTCATCTTATACACTGAGCACTAGAGGGACAGGTGAGGCTTTGAAAGACTCAGGAAACGGTGCTTTACAATTGTTGTCCATTTTGCTACATCCTCCCCCCACTTGAAAGTCTTTGGTCCCTAAAGACAGAGCACAACCTGAATCACTTTACTGCATTGTGAAAGCTAAACAATTAACTAATAAACTAGAAGTTGCAGCTGACCTAGTGAAGGGTCCTCTGATAACAAAGTATATACATAAACAGGAGAAGTCATATTAGGTTTATGACAGGCCAATAATAAATTAGTGGCCCACTGTCATGGTTATGCAATAGAGTTTGTCTGTCAGCTTACCTGTCTCCATGTGTTCATCTCTAGAGACCAGCTGACCCTCACCTGATTGCTTTTATAATCTCTCCTCTAGCATGGCTCCACCCCAGCTCCTATCAGGGAACCCTATATTAACCTGTGCATTGCAAGCTAGCAGTGCTGATCAACCATTGTGTGTTAGCTTTCGTGTGTACTTGCTGTACACACGTCTGATTCCAGTTACTGACTTTGGCCTGTTCTCGACTTTCCCTGTCTGCTTGTGACCCTGACCTTTGGCGTGTTATGTTTATTCTTGTCTGCTAGTCGCCCTGACATTTGGCTTATTCCTTACTTTCCTTGTTGTTCCAGCCTGCTGCCTCCTTCCTCTTCTCCTGTAGTCTACCGTGATCGCGAGCTGTAAGATCCTGGGGGCCGCAACCTGGAGCCAGACTGCAGCTCAGTCCATCCTCACCACTAGGGGCTCTGGTGAACACCTACTGGCTCTTAGACTCCGCGCCCTGGGGAATATATGCTCTAGCTCCCAGTGGGATCTGTGTTAGTGATCGAGTAGACCTGCTTCTTGAACCTCCCAGGGTTCAATCCGCAGCAGTCAGTCCTAGGGTCCACTACCTAGCGGTGCACTTCCAACTCCTACAGAGTGCATCTGTCACCTAGCCTCAAGGTGACCTGACACCCACCCAGTAGTGTCAGGGGGTGGATCAAGATCATCCTTTACTAAAGATTTGGTAAAGGAGGCAAGTGCTTGACTGGGACATTGAGTAGTGGGTATGAGTTCATCTGAATTTTCTCCAAGAGTGTCATAAGTCAATCTCTTTGGGGGACATATCTTTTGTCTCAACTGGGAATGTATATCTTCCAGTGACCCGGCGCCCTGTTCTGCTTCCTAAAAACTGCACCCAGCCTCCGCTTCAGGGTCTACTTCGGTCTCGGGCTCATCTTTAGGCCCTAGCTCTACTTCAGGCTCTGGTTCCCATTCAGGGACTGTCTCTCTCCATGCAGTGTTAGTAGGGGAAATGGGAGTATCAGTCACTTCAGGCATTTCACAGGGTTCTGGCTTGACTTCCTCATTTCCCCTAGATATGTAGGGAGCTACTACCTCAGTGTCAGGCAAATGGGAGCCTGTCCCTGGTGGAACTCCGGGTGGTAGGCCTCAACCTCCCCGTCTGTGTTTCACAGAGAGGTCCGGCTTGCGCCAGGCCCGGAAGGAAGAGAGCGCCGTGCGGGCTTTGCTCTTCTTTTATAGCTACTCCCAGCAATATTCCTAACAGTAGCAAAGATCCCTGGGATATGTAGTCCGGACACATAATCAGGTATAGCAATTATCTGGCAGGAGATCTACTCATCCCACAGTCCTTTCTGCTGGGCACACAAATATGATGTCACCTGATACACTGAGCACTAGAGGGACAGGTGAGGCTTTGAAAGACCCAGGATATGGTGCTTTACAATTGTAGTTCATTCTGCTTCATCTGTGCCATACGTACCCAACAGAAGATCTCGGCGTATGCAGATGGCATGTTCTTTTCCTTTACGAACCCCGTAATTTCTCTCCCGAACCTCCTTAAGGAATTTGAGAGATTTGAGGCCCTAGGTAATCTAAAAATCTATTTAACCAAATCTGAGGCGATGGGAATTGGTCTTCCACAACCGCTTCTTTCACTCCAGACGAGCTTTAAATTTAAAATGGAATGATTCTGCGCTGACATATCTGGGCACACTCATTCCTTCCAAAGTATCAAGGATATTCGAACTAAACTTCCCTCCGCTCCTGAAAAAAGTCTAAACCCTCCTAACCAAATAGAATACGGGACTCCATTAGTGGTTTGGTCGTTGCAATATCCTCAAAATGAGTATCCTTCCTAAATTCCTATATTTTCTACAAGCTTTGTCAATATGTATCCCCTCTAACTACTTCAAACAGGTCCAGGCCGTATTTTTTTACTTTATTTGGGCTCACAAATGCCCACGTCTAGAGAGAAGTCAGCTCGTCTTGCCCAAACAATTTGGAGGGTTGGCAGTGCCGGACATACGCAAGTATTACCAGGCAGTTCACTTGGGTAGACTTATCGATTGGAAAAGACATTGAGACGTCAAATTATGGGCACAACTGGAATATTCTCAAAGTACTATAGCTCCCTGTAGAGCACCTTGGTGCTACAACTCCTTGCCCAAAGAGGTGAAAAGCCATCCCCTTATCGTTCCGACCAAGTGACTCTGCTCACTCTGGTTCACTCAAGCAGCTCTCTCTCTTCCCTAAATTCAAAAAAAAATTGCCTTTTTTTAAAACTTTACATATTAACTAAATTATACACCACATTTTTTTTAAGGTTATTAACCGATTAATCAAAACAATAATCGGCCAACTAATCGATTATGAAAATAATCGTTAGTTGCAGCCCTACACTTGATATATGTATAATTAGATGTGTCTGATAAGCACTCACCTGTTCCATATAACATAGCAAGTAAGATGGAAGAAATCCAGGCTGTGTCACTGTATCCGACCCCAAATTCTCTGATAAGTTCCTTAAAAAACACGCTGACTGCCTTAGGGAAGGCATAGGAGAACCCGGTGACGACAAAACATCCGAAGAGCACGGCCCAGCTCCAGCCGCCATCAGGGGCCTTTATTGGACTTGGATTGTCGTCTATAACCACTGCTCCCATGATGCTCTACTCCGACTGCCTGTAAGAAATACAGAGGGTAATGTGATTACAAGGAACAATTCTCTATGGTTATGCATGTTTGTGAACAGACTCACCCAGCAATGCTTTTATTCTTTATTCTTACTTTAAATAGTGGTGAGCTTGGGTTTGGCTTGGGTTCAGCCCTAACCCATGTTTGGCCGAACCCAGAAGGAAGCTGTCAGTGCCTGGCCAATCAACTGTGGCCGAGGCATTCCCCTGCTCTGCAGCTGCATGTAATCGAAGGGTTGGGAGTGCTGGTGACATCAATGACCACATAGCCAAATCACTCTACCTGATCTGCTGAGAAGCCAGCAAATTAGGTCAATGATGCCACAACAAGCATAACTGTCTATTTATGTGCATGCAGCTGCAGGTCGGGGAATGCCTCAGCTGAAATTGATGGGCCTGACAACTTCCTTTCAGGTTCATCTTAACATGGGTTTGAACCGAACCCAAGCTGTACCAACGCTAAACTCAAGCTCATCCATGATTTCAAGGACATCCTCCATCCCCTGCCCCAATGAATCTGCTTTAAGTATACCCCTTAGAGTCAAGGGTTTGTGACAGTTGGTCCATAGGACTTAGCAAACCTGCTGAAACCACAGGCATCATACACATTACACACTGACTGTACAATCTCTGTACAATCTCATTTATACCCGCCAAAACGATGTGATATTGCATCCTATTTGTATCCAATAAGGCAGGCTATAACTCTGCATAGTTCTTGGTAGATCTAAAGATTGAAAAAAATCAGACTACAATGTGTAAGGCTATTTTATAGGAAATCATACACCACCATAGAACCAGTTAGGAATTGACTTTTTAACAATCTGAATCTCCACACTTAAAGTGAACCTTTGTCATGCCCACGTAGAGGAAAGCGACAAGGTCAGTTAACCGGCCTTCTTCCCAGCCGCCCATACTTACCTTTCCTTCATTCCCCCATTGGGAGCACAGAGATATACCCCTGGGTGTTGGAAGGTATACCCCTGAGTGTTGGAAGGTATACCCCTGGGCATTGGAAGGTATACCCCTGGGCGTTGGAAGGTATACCCCTGAGCGTCGGAAGACATACCCCTGGGCGTCGGAAGACATACCCCTGGGTGTTGGAAGACATACACCTGGGTGTTGGAAGACATACCCCTGGGTGTTGGAAGACATACCCCTGGGTGTCGAAAGACATACCCCTGGGTGTCGAAAGACATACCCCTGGGTGTCGAAAGACATACCCCTGGGTGTTGGAAGGTATACCCCTGGATGTTGGAAGGTATACCCCTACCCTTGGGTGTTGGAAGATATACCCCTGGGTGTTGGAAGATATACCCCTGGGTGTTGGAAGCATGTAGTTCCCTCTGCTTCATCCCACATGACAGCACCGATGCTTGGTAATTGGCTCAAAGTTCTCATACGGGGAGGGGAGTGAGTCCTCTGCTCTGAGTAAGCACTGGGTTCTTTTTATTCAGAGTTGTTGCTAAATGGAGAAACTAAGTAACGATGGATGGGGAAGGGGAATTAAGTGACCCCGTGGCGTTTCTCAGCTTGGGCAAAGCACATGTTTGCTTTAAGCTGGTAATAATATTTAATAATAGTGCAGCTTTCCCTCTTAGGAGGTGTGTGCTCTTATTTACTTGTATTCTCTCCCTTTCAGGACATGCTAGCCCAGTGTCAGGCTATGAGGCTGACCATGAAATCTGCTCCCTTCCTGACCTCAGGTCTAACTGACACTCTGTCCAGGCTGCTAGAGGAGGTCTGAGCACCCAATTAACAAAGCTGTTGGTTTTCTTTCTTGAATTCCTGACTTCACGACCATTTAGTGCGAGGCAGCTATCGGCACTGCACTCAGGCAAGAGAGAGAGAGGACGTACTCTGTGGGGCTCTTACAGCCCGACACTCAGACTGACACTTCTGCTCTGACAGGGAGAGAATACAAATAAGTAATAAATGAAATAATTCATAAGAGGTAAAGGTGCTTCATTATAACTAGAGATGCACTGGTGCCAACACCAAGCATTTGTGTGAGTATTGGTACTCGCCCAAATGCTCTCGATACCCAAACCGATACTTTGCAGTGCAATTTTCGTCAATACAAAATGAATGGGCGTAAATCGCACTGCAAAGAATCGCATGCGATTTGAACAGGAATGCTGTGTTTCCTGTCCGAATCGCATGCGATTGACCCCACTGCTCCAGTGTGTGTGTGTATAGAAAGGGATTAAAGAGCCATCTAGTGAGCAGTTTAAAAAAAGTTAGAACTCACAGTACATAGAGCCTGCATGCACAGGCTGCTGAAGGTGCTCACAGGGCTGAAGGAGATGTAGAGACGGTCTGCCCCCAAGGAGACATCACTTCCACCCTATACCCACAGGGTCCCGGTACTTCTCCAGCCCTGACATCACTTCCACCCAATATCTGCAGAGTTCCGGAACTTCTCCAGCCCTGACATCACTTTTACCCTATACCCACAGGGTCCCGGAACTTCTCCAGCCCCGACATCACTTCCACCCTATACTCACAGGGTCCCGGAACTTCTCCAGCCCTGTCATCACTTCCACCCTATACCCACAGGGTCCTGGAACTTCTCCAGCATTAACATCACCTCCACCTTATACCCACAGTGTCCTGGAACTTCTCCAGCCCTGACATCACTTCCACCCTATACCTACAAGGTCCTGGAACTTCTCCAGCCCTGACATCACTTCCATCCTATAACCACAGGGTCCTGGAACTTCTCCAGCCCTGACATCACTTCCACCCTATACCCAAAGGGTCCCGAAACTTCTCCAGCCATGGCATCACTTCCACCCCTATACCCACAGGGTCCCAGGAACTTCTCCAGCCCTGACATCACTTCCATCCTATACCCACAGGGTCCTGGAACTTCTTCAGCCCTGACATCACTTCCACCCTACACCCACAGAGTCCCGGAACTTCTCCAGCCCTCACATCACTTCCACCCTATACTCACAGGGTCCTGGAACTTCTCCAGCCTTGACATCACTTCCACCCTATACCCACAGGGTCTCGGAACTTCTCCAGCCCTGACATCACTTCCACCCTATACCTACAGGGTCCTGGAACTTCTCCAGCCATAACATCACTTCCACCCTATACCTACAAGGTCCTGGAACTTCTCCAGCCCTGACATCACTTCCACCTTATACCCACAGGGTCCTGGAACTTCTCAAACCCTAACATCACTTCCACCCTATACCCACAGGTTCCTGGAACTTCTCCAGCCCTCACTTCACTTCCACCCTATACCCACAGGGTCTCGGAACTTCTCCAGCCCTGACATCACTTCCACCCTATACCTACAGGGTCCTGGAACTTCTCCAGCCATAACATCACTTCCACCCTATACCTACAAGGTCCTGGAACTTCTCCAGCCCTGACATCACTTCCACCTTATACCCACAGGGTCCTGGAACTTCTCAAACCCTAACATCACTTCCACCCTATACCCACAGGTTCCTGGAACTTCTCCAGCCCTCACTTCACTTCCACCCAATACCCACAGAGTCCCGGAACTTCTCCAGCCATTACATCACTTCCACCCTATACCCACAGGGTCCTGGAACTTCTCCAGCCCTAACATCACTTCCACCCTATACCCACAGGGTCCCGGAACTTCTCCAGCCCTGGCATTATTTCCACCCTATACCCACAGGGTCCCAGGACCTTCTCAAGCCTTGACATCACTTCCTCCCTATACCCACAGGGTCCTGGACCTTCTCCAGCCCTGATATCACTTCCACCCTATACCCACAGGGTCCTGGAACTTCTCCAGCTCTGGCATCACTTCCACCCTATACCCACAGGGTCCCAGGAACTTCTCCAGCCCTGACATCACTTCCACCCTATACCCACAGGGTCCCAGAACTTCTCCAGCCCTGACATCACTTCCAACCTATACCCACAGGGTCCCGGAACTTCTCCAGCGCTGACATTACTTCCACCCTATACCCACAGGGTCCTGGAACTTCTCCAGTCCTGATTTGCTACAATCGGCGCACCTATATAGATTATTTTGCATGTGGCCATATGTACTGTGAGTTCTAACATTTATAAACTGCCCACTAGATGGTGCTTTTCCCTTTCAATACACACACAGTTGCAGTGGGGGGAAATCGCATGCGTTTTAGACAGAAATCGCACTGCATTCTTTGCAGTGCAATTTGCATCAATTTGTTTTGTATTGATGCAAATCACACTGCAAAGTATATGTGCGAGTTCTTGACCCAAAGTATCGGTACTTGTGCTCGCTGATAAAAAAAAACGGTATTGGTGCAACCCTAATTAAAACAATTCAGGAGTGGAGATCCAGGTGGTTATAGACCAGTGGTAACCCCTTCTCTGAAGAGATAGTCTGCCCAACATTGTTTTAAGTCTTGGATGTCAATGAGCCGAGTCACTCAGTGCCTTCTACTAGAGGTGGGTGGTAAGATGTCTACCCTGAATCCCCAGGTCCACTGACAAGCCACAGCCTTTATAATGGGGTCTCATTCTTTCTGATGCATTTTTTATTTATTTTATATTGCAGGAAACAGCAGAAAGAAAGACTTCCCAGCGGAGGGAGTGAAGTGATTCCGGCAAAACGACCCTTTGAACACCAACAAGTAAATGGAAAGCCTTTCATCTAGCCTGCACCATAGAAGAGTCAATGAGCTTGTCATCTTAGTCACTGCTTGTCCATTATGTTTACAGATTCTATTTATCCCCGTGAGCCACTTTTTTTTAGGTTTGGATGGTTGCCTCGAAACCATGGTTCAATTTTAAATGGATAAAGATTGACGCCTTATAGATACAAAAAACGTTAACGCAGACAAATGACCAAACTGCTTATAATATCAGCCCCCACATTAGAAGGGATATAACAACCAAGCACGCTCATCCAACATTTAAATGGAATTGATTAAAATGAATAATCACTGAACTGAATACATTTCATATATATATAATTTAATATACTCAATAAAATACATACTGTATATATAACTATATACAGTATTTAAAGAGTACAAGCCGACAACGAGACAGCTTCTCCATAGAAAAAAATTTATTTTAGCATCATAGCAGTAACATACTCCAAAACTGACGCGTTTCTGCCTAAGCCTTCATCATGATGCTATTATTGAAGGCTTAGGCCGAAACGCGTCAAGTGGTGATGATATTGCTATGATGCTAAAATAAAGTTTTCTATGGAGAAGCTGTCGAGTTGCCGGCTTGTACTTGTTATGGAATCACTGTGAATTTATTCAGCCAGAGCACTGATCACTCTGCACACCAATTTGCACTATACAGCGGTAGAGCTTGAGTAAGTTTTCTCTATATACAGTATATACCTTAAGCTGCAAAGGCACCGGAGGGGGGTGTATATATGTCATGACCACGATGCTTTGCAGCTGCGGCAGGAATTAAACCCTCTTTACCGCCTGCCGAAAGCGACCAATTTAACTGCAATGCACATGGTTGTGGCACGGTGGTGCAGGCTGTAGGCCCCATTCACACCTGAGCGTTTCGGGAATGTACTGTATGCCGTCAGGCATTTATGCATGTTTTGTTCATATTTTGTGTTCTGTGCTACATGCATAGGGCAGCCTAATAATTTCGATGAATAAAAAGAAATTGTTTTCCTTTTTTTTTTACATACTGTCACCAGAGCAGTGCAGTGTCACCATAGTGACACTGTACTGCTCTGGTGACAATATGTAAAAAATAAATAAATAAATAAATCGTAAAAAAGGAAAACAATTTCTATTAGCATGTGATAGCTGTGGCCAATCACCAATGCCACAAAAGTAAACAATGGCACATGAATGGATGCCATTCACAGTGTAAAAATGATTTCTCATACAGTGATCATCACTGCAATAAGCAAAGTGTATAAAAAAAAAGTAAAAATCCTGATCACCTTCCCAAAGCAGTACAGTGTCACCATAGTGACACTGTACTGCTCTGGGAAGGTGATCAGGATTATTATTTTTTTTACACTATGATTGCTTATTGCAGTGATGATCACTGTATGAGAAATCATTTTTACACTGTGAATGGCATCCATTCATGTGCCATTGTTTACTGTTGTGGCATTGGTGATTGGCCATAGCTATCACATGCTACAGGCAGGACCACCGGTCCTCCTGTAGGGGGCCCGGGCACACATTGGGACCTAAACAGCAGGGGGAATCGGTGCGGAGGGGCAATTACAGAACAATGCTCTGTGCGGCTCTCTGCAGCAGCTGAAAGCTGTTTCTCTCCCTCCTGCCAGCTTTCAGCTGCTGCAGGGAGAGACTCAGACACAGGGCATCGTTCCTGTAATTTCTCCCTCCTGCACCGATCCCCCTCCCTGTTTTGCCTGCTTCAGATTCCCCCAGTGTTCCCCTTCCATCACTATGCCACCCCCCAGCTCTTTCCCACAGCACTGCTGGCTCCTCTGTCCCTCTGGCTGCCACGGGTACAGGGCATGTGTCAAGATGGAGAGCGGAGGAAGGGGCCGGTAAATATGTAGTTTACCGTCCTGTTCCTTTTTTGAAAGGACAAAGTGAGTGATCGGTACTGATCACTCCTGTGTCCATTGATAACTGAGCATAGTAAATTGTGTTTACTATGCTTCCGTTTATGAATGAATAGGAGCCGCTGTCTCCTGTTCATTCATCTTCAGTGTAGCTGATGCTATAGAGAAAGGAATGTCCTCAATTTCTTTCTCTGTCTCAAATGTGAGATGTCAGGTGGTCTGTTTAGCCATTGTTTGCAACTGACAAATGATCACTGTGCTTGGTCACAGAAATCACAGGGTACCAGTGCCACGCACAGTGGCCCAGTACAATGACCTGTGCTCCATGATGTCTGTTGGACACATCGGGTCACAGATCAGGCCGCTGAGTGGCTCCTAGGGCACGCAAGCAGGAGGACGTCACAGGACGTCCACCCGGGATAACACACATTGAAGTATTACAATAGGCTGGGGGAAGGGTTTAAAAAAAAAGGCAATACCTCCTGAATGCCTGCCAGGTGTTGCTATACCACCCTTTATACCAAAAAGTGATCCATCAGAGACCGCTTTTCCGAGGGCGGTAGGCATTACCACCAGTGTGAAAGAGCCCTTACTGTGTTGTTAACATCTGTCAATATTGGAAAGGATAAGGAATGAAGTAAGCCCATCAGATTTTTGTTGTTTTATTTGAGGAGATTTCCCCTGATGCTTGTTCTGGTGACACACCAGGAATACTGTTCTCCAAGGTTAGGGTATATTGTCACAAGAACACATGTCCCTATGGGAAGATGTTCTTTCTATTCCTGTTCCAGTGACAGGTGTCACAGTTTGGATGTCCCTTTCTGTTCATGTGACATTGGTCATAGGGGACAAATAAAGAAGGTGAATCTCCCCAGCAATCAAAAACCTGTCAGGGCTTCTAATTCTAATCCTTTCCTGCTTCATCCAAAACTAAAAAAAAAAGAAAAAAAAAGAAGAAGAATTTTTCCTTCAGATATACTTTTAAACAAAAAAAGCATCCCAAGAAATAAATACTTTATCATCTAAGCAATATACTCTATACACCACAGAAATACAAACAAAATACAATCAAAATTCATCTGAAAAAGTGATGACAATTTATACTGCGTCAAAATATCCCGTGACAAAATCTATTTTGCGAATAAATCTTCCTGGTTGTGTGCCATGAGCTTTTATCATTTACTGTGTAATGGCGGCCATATACCCTTAGATAAATGATTTTTTTTTTCTAATCAATCTCTTCCAATATGAATAATCGATCTGTAAACCACAACCTAATCGATCGATAGGTCCTACATATGAAAGTGCATTCTGATCAATAGTTATCAATCGTATCTCTATTTCCACCAAATAATCTTGCTTGATTTGATTGGAATACAATCATAATAATAAACAAAGTATCTCAGTGCAATGCAAAGTGATCGATGATCGGAAGAGAAGTTATGCCTATTTGATTGTTTGCAAAATAGTTTTTTTTTTACCAAAATCCACATTGATCAGATAATACAATCGAATCTTGTATGACACAATTAGCCATCACACTTAATCAGGTGTTGCTCTCAGTGACATAAGAACATTAGGGGCAAACAGAGTGAATCATGCAACTTTCAAAAGTTGCAGTTTTACTGGATCGCATTAAGTGTAACTAAACTCAAAAACAAAAGGATTTATTTTCCTTTATTTACAACCGGTGATCCTGCCAATAACACACTTCCTGTCCGACGGTGACAACATTCACTACTCTACTGTATCTATAAAAGAACAGAGTTGTCACCCAAGACAGGAAGTGTGTTAGAACTACAGAACTCCCCCACCCCCCGATCTGAATAGTTGCCTGCATCCTAGTAACAGAGGAGGATTCTAGGTGGGAATAGCTGCCGCATCCTACCAATAGAGGACACATTGTGGGAATAGTTGCCTGCATCCTAGCAACGGAGGGCTCTAGGTGGGAATAGCTGCCTGCATGCTAGCAGCCAATAGGCTGCATTAACTCTTTAATTCTGTATTTGATACATGGGGGAACATCTGGTACCATCCAGTGAGGAGTTTAACACCTCCTTCCAAATACTTACTCGCCAGGGATGCCATGTGAGCAAAAAGTAGGGTTCTGTCCTTCTGGGACTGAGAGAACATCACCTTAACCGCTTCCAGACTGCACTATAGCCAAAATATGGCTACAGCGTGGTCATCCAGTTCAGGGAGGGCGTCCGTGGGCACACCCACAGCTGGCACATTCTGTGATCGCTGTGTCACAGATGGGGATAAAGGGCCAATCACAGCGGCCCTTTACTATCTGATCAGCTGTGTGCAATTACAGCTCATCACATGTAAACACAATTGCTGGTTATCTGCATTCCTCTCCTCACACACTGTCACAGGAGAGCCAGTAACTGGCAATTGTGAGAGGTGACTTTTACATTGATAATCAGGGCACCGATGATCAGTGTCCTGATCATCAGTGCTGCTAATCAATGCCTGTCAGTGCAGCCTATCAGTGCCCATTGGTGCAGCCTATCGGTGCTGACTATCAGTGCCCATCAGTGCTACCTCATCAGCGCACATCAGCCAAGGAGAAGAATTACTTATTTGCAAAAATTTTTTAAAGAAACTAAGAAAAACTTGTTTTGTTTTTTTTTTAATTCTCGTTTGTTTAGCAAAAAATAAAAAACCCAGTGGTGATTAAATACCACCAAGAAAAAGCTCTATCTACAGTGTAAAGTGCGCAATTGTCATTACATTTGTGACAGCGCTGAACGTTGAAAATTGACCTGGGCAGGAAGAGGGTGAAAGTGCCCAGTATTGAAGGGGTTAATGGGGAGCTCCAGTCAGTTTTTTGAAAAATTAAAAGTCAGCAGCTACAAAAACTCTAGCTGCTGACTTTTAATAAAACAGACACTTACCTTTACCAGGATTCAGACTGGGACACAGCAGACAATTATAGCAGGCAAGTGACAATCCGCAACGTGTGGCATGGGACGTGGAAAGTGACAATCCGCAATGTGTGGCATGAGACGTGGCAAGTGACAATCTGCAACGTGTGGCATGGGACGTGGCAAGTGACAATCCGCATCGTGTGGCATGGGACGTGGCAAGTGACAACCTGCAATGTGTGGCATGGGACGTGGCAAGTGACAATCTGCAATGTGTGGCATGGGACGTGGCAAGAGACAATCCGCTACGTGTGGCATGGGACGTGGCAAGTGACAATCCGCAACGTGTGGCATGGGACGTGGCAAGTGACATTCTGCAACGTGTGGCATGGGACGTGGCAAGTGACAATCTGCAACGTGTGGCATGGGACGTGGCAAGTGACAATCCGCAACGTGTGGCAGGTGACAGTGGCAAGTGACATGCTCGGGGCTCCCACTGATTCTATGGTGAGTTGAACCATTTCATTTTTTATAACCATGTAATAATAGTAATAATGCGCTTCAATCATCCTGACACCATAACAACCATGGTGCTGTGATGATTGAAGCGCTAGCACCAGCCATTTCCCCGTTAAATTTACCCCCCAAAAAATGTATTTTCTGGCAGTGCCCCTCCCGAGACCAGGCTCTGGATCCGCCCCTGTACTGTGCTGTGCTCACCCGAGGGGGAGGGGGGGGGGTGACGGGGACCGCCTTTTTTATGGTTGGCGCCGGCATCTTAACTGTGGGCACCCGACTGTGACATTTTGCGGCTTCACAGCCAGGTGCCCTCTGCGCTGAGCATTGCGATTCATCTTGCAGTCTTCTGAGACCTTTGATGTGTCCCAGAAGACTGCAGGGAGGGAGGCAATCAGAGCGGAAGTCGGAGCGGGTGCCTGTCAAAACTAAGGGCCCCCTTCCAACCCCACCCCCCAAAAAAAACTGCCAAAAGTCAAAGAGGAGCGGGCAAGGAGGCCTTAAATTGGAATTTCCCCTTCTGAGTGGGAGTTCCGCTTTTAGATCTCTTTCCCATGACTGTAGAAAAGAAAGGTCCTGTGGTGCTCCCAATGCAGTCAGGGAAGCATAGAGGAGCGACGCTCCCCTGCTCAACAGGTTTGTTCAAACGTGGCAAACACTTGTTTTTTAATGTCAGTATGAACAGGGCTTACGAGCATACAGGGCACTTTTTTTTTTTAAAGGATCTTGCTGCCAGCCTTATGCCGTGTACACACGGGCGGACTTTTCGGCATCAAAAGGTCCTACGGTCTTTCCGACGTACTTTTGACGGACTTTCGAATGAACGGACTTGCCTACACACGATCACACCAAAGTCTGGCGGATTCGTACGTCATGACGTACGACCGGACTAAAATAAGGAAGTTGATAGCCGGTAGCCAATAGCTGCCCTAGCGTCAGTTTTCGTCCGTCGGACTAGCATACAGATTTTTCGACCGGACTCGAGTCCATCGGAAAGATTTGAAACGTGTTGCAAACCTAAATTCCGTCTGATTTTCGACCGAAAAAGTCCGCTGCAGGTCCGATGAAGCCCACACACGGTCGGATTGTCTGCCGGATTCATTCCGTCGGACAAGTTTGGTCGGAAGGCCCGGCCGTGTGTACACGGCATTATTCTCATACGGCTGTGTGCACGAGCCCTATCCTTGCCTGTTCTATCCAGAATGGAGCTGGAGTATTACAGCACGCGGGTAATGTTTACTATAAAGACGGTTTATGTTAATCCACAAGCACCCGAACAGATTTATACGGAATCAGAGGCTGATTGTTTAAAGCACGTCTCTGCTGTCTAGTCGCCATCATGTGATTCGGTCACGTTTGTAAACAGCGGCGATATTAATAATTCAGAGTGCTCTGCTCTATGTCACTTCTGTGGATGCTGGGGATGAAGGATGATAATTACTTATATCAGAAGTGGATAAAATATTTAGAGGATTTAAGAGCCATAGAAGGGGAGGGTGGATTTGTAGGCCCTTCATATTGGACAGATTCTGGAGATCATCACTCCATGTTTTATTTTAAGACAAGGCTAAGTTAAGTCTGATACTAAACCAACAAAGGAGATGAATGTTGGCAATGAACAAAAAAGTATATTAAGCTATTCAGTGTATCAGGAGAAGTCCACGGCTAGGAAATATAGTATCTGAGAGTTTACAGTGCCTTGAAAAAGTATTCATACCCCTTGACATTTCCACATTTTTGTTACAACCAAAAACGTAAAAAGGAATTTTATTGGGATTTTATGTGATAGACCAACACAAAGTGGCACATAATTGTGAAGTGGAAGGAAAATTATAAATGGTTTTCAATTTTTTTTTTACAAACAAATATGTGAAAAGTGTGGCGTGCATTTGTATTCAGCCCCCTGATACCCCTAACTAAAATCTAGTGGAACCAATTGTCTTCAGAAGTTACCTAATCAGTAAATAGAGTCCACCTGTGTGTAATTTAATCTCAGTATAAATACAGCTGTTCTGTGAAGCCCTCAGAGGTTTGTTAGAGAACCTTAGTGAACAAACAGCATCTTGAAGGCCAAGGAACACACCAGGCAGGTCAGGGATAAAGTTGTGGAGAAGTTTAAAGCAGGGTTAGGTTATAAAAACATATCCCAAGCTTTGAAGATCCCACGGAGCTCTGTTCAATTCATCATCCGAAAATGGAAAGAGTATGGCACAACTGCAAACCTACCAAGACATGGCCGTCCATCTAAACTGACAGCCCGGGCAAGGAGAGCATTAATCAGAGAAGCAGCCAAGAGGCCCATGGTAACTCTGGAGGAGCTGCAGAGATCCACAGGTCTGGTCGGAGAATCTGTCCACAGGACAACTATTAGTCGTGCTCTCCACAAATCTGTCCTTTATGGAAGAGTGGCAAGAAGAAAGCCATTGTTGAAAGAAAGTCATAAGAAGTCCCATTTGCAATTTGCAAAAAGCCATGTGGTGGACACAGCAAACGTGTCCTCACCATCCTCACTGTGAAACATGGTGGTGGCAGCGTCATGCTGTGGGGATGCTTTTCTTCAGCAGGGACAGGGAAGCTGGTCAGAGTTGATGGGAAGATAGATGGAGCCAAATACAGGGCAATCTTAGAAGAAAACCTGTGATGCCCTGTACACACGAGCAGAATGTCCTTCTTAAAAATCTTGGATGTTTTTTTCCAACGGAATTCCACTCATACACACGGTCACACAAAAGTTCGCTGAACTTTCGACCGCCAAGAACGCGGTGACCAGGGCTTTTTTTTCTCAAATAATAGGTGCTGGAACTCAACCACGAACCCCCCCAAAACCCTCCACCGACACACACCATGCAAATCACATCAAATAGTGGGTGTGGTCAGTCAAATTTCACGAACAGTAGGAGGGTCTTAAAGGGGCATTAAATACCAGGATTGCATTACATACAGAGTGCAGAGTTCAGGGGGGTTACACATAGAGTGCAGAGCTGTCACTTGTAAACACAGAAACCGGACTTCTGTGTTTACACGTGATTGAGTTCCACCAAGTTCCCCCTGAAAAAAAGCCCTGGCGGTAACGTACAACACTACGACGAGCTGAGAAAATGAAGTTCAATGCTTCCGAGCATGTGTCGAATTGTTTCCGAGCATGCGTCGGAATTCGTACAGATGATCGGAATGTCCGATCGGAACTTTTTCCGACCGAAAAATTGAGAACATGCTCTAAATCTTTTGCTGGCTGGAATTCCACCAGCAAATGTCTGATGGAGCATACACACGGTCGCATTTTCGGACCAAAAGCTCTCATCTGACTTTTGCTGGCGGAATTTCAGCTCGTGTGTACGCGGCATTAGAGTCTGCAAAAGACTTGAGACTGGGGCGGAGGTTCACCTTCCAGCAGGACAACGACCCTAAACATACAGCCAGAGCTACAATGGAATGGTTTGGATCAAAGCATATTCATGTGTTAGAATGGCCCAGTCAAAGTCCAGACCTAAATCCAATTGAGAATCTGTGGCAAGACTTGAAAATTGCTGTTCACAGACGCTCTCCGTCCAATCTGACAGAGCTTGAGCTATTTTGCAAAGAAGAATGGGCAAAAATGTCCCTCTCTAGATGTGTAAAGCTGGTAGAGACATCCCCAAAAAGACTTGCAGCTGTAATTGCAGTGAAAGGCGGTTCTACAAAGTATTGACTCAGGGGGGCTGAATACAAATGTACCCCCCACTTTTCACATATTTATTTGTAAAAAAAATTTGAAAACCATTTATCATTTTCCTTCCACTTTACAATTATGTGCCACTTTGTGTTGGTCTATCACAAAAAACCCCCCAAAAAAACACAATTACGTTTTTGGTTGTAACATGACAACAAGTGGAAAATTTAAAGGAACTGTACATCAGGGGTTCCTAACTCGGGGATATCCATACTACTTGGTGTTATTGGAACCTAAAGATGGGAGTACTGAATTATTTAAAGATGAACTCCAGGCAAATATAAAAAACACAAATCAGTTCAGCTGCATTCATTAATAAATCATTAAAGCTGATCTCCAGCTTTCCCTTCAGTCTTGCACAATTGTACAGGCTCCTCTCCTTCACTGAAAAGTGCTTACTCTGGTATCACTGCACACTGTGATCTTCTCATAATGTGCATTAGAAGCTACAGCAAGTCAGATAGAACCCGCCTCATTTCCTGGCTGGAGCACATCTGGCATCATCTAGCTTTTTTTCTCCCCAGCCTGCATTACTGAACCTGCAAAGTGAAAAAATCAGCTTGATATGTCTCATGATATGTAAATAAACTTCACCTTAATGCATTCTACGCATTAAGGTGAAAAAACTTTTTTTAGTGCTACAGCCCCTCATCCTCCGTCCGGGAACGAGCACACCATCTGTAGCTGGTGTCTCGTGTCCTGATTGGATATATGGATAGCAGCACAGCCATTGGATCCCGCTGCTGTCAATCAAATCCAATGACGCGGCGCCGGAGGGGATGCTGAATCATGCATTCTGTGTGAATGGACACAGATGCAGGACTCTGGAGCGCACCCACACGGGTGTCCACCAAGGAGAGCACTTCTCCAGCGTGGACACTCGATGTGGGGAGGAGCCACCAGCGCCGCTGAGGGACCCCAGAAGAGGAGGTTCGGGGCCACTCTGTGCAAAACTAACTGCACAGTGGAGGTAAGTATGATATGTTTGTTATTTAAAAAAAATAAAAAAATTTGGGTTTACAACCCCTTTAAACAAGGTGACAACATCGTCATGTCAAAACTTTAACAAGGCCACTGGAGTGCTAAAACAAAGAATAAAATATAGAAAGCAGCACTTGCTATTTTAGATCTTATGCTGCTAGCATTAGTAAATAGATAGGAAAGTATATTCTATTTACTTGTTTTAACCTTTTGTTTTACATTTCTTCAGCTACTTGCTGGTTTCTAGGCCTAGGCAAAATGTTGTCGTCAGGATGGGAAGGAGGGGTTTACTAAGCACACCTTCCTGCCTGTGTATTAGGAACCCGTCAGATTTTGTAACGGAATCTTGCTACACCCCGCACTCGTCCACAGTAAGGATACAGTGAGAAGGCAGCAAGCGGACATCTTGTTACACCCACCTGAGTCTTACATTTAATCGGATAAAATCAGACGTTGAGTTCACGTACGACAAAAATGTTATAGTCTGCACATCCAGCTTTTGTCAGACGAAAAACCAGAATAGGCTGTCGAAAAAGCACCGTACTAAGGATCCAAAAATCGGCAGATCGTTCTTTGGACAAAATATTTCTTCCGATTTTCGTATCGCGTGTATGGTCCTTTAGTGTCAGGACTACAAAGCAGATTAGTGTTGAGGTTGCAGGCAGGGTTAGTGTTAGGATTACATGGCAGGTTAGTGTTGAGGTTGTAGGCAGGGTTATGCAGCGTACACACGGTCGGACTTTTCGACCGGACTTGTCCGACGGATGCCGACAGACCAAATCCGGCGGACAATCCGATCGTGTGTGGGCTTCACCGGACCTTCAGCGGACTTTTCCAGTCGCAAATCTGACGGACTTTAGATTTGGAACATGCTTCAAATCTTTACGTCGTAACACCGCCGGACACAGAAATACGCTCGTCTGTATGCTAGTCCGACGGACAAAAACCGACGCTAGGGCAGCTATTGGCTACTGGCTATCAACTTCCTTATTTTAGTCCGGTCGTATGTCATCACGTACGAATCCGTCGGACTTTGGTGTGATCGTGTGTAGCCAAGTCCGTTTGTTAAAAAGTCAGTCGGAAGTCCGTCAAAAGTCAGTTGAAAGTCCGCTGGAAAGTCTGTCGGACCAGTCCGGTCGAAAAGTCCGCTCGTGTGTACGCGGCCTATGTGTTAGGATTACATGGCAGGTTAGTGGTGAGGTTGTAGGCAGGGTTAGTGTTAGGATTACATGGCAGGTTAGTGGTGAGGTTGTAGTCAGGGTTAGTGTTAGGATTACATGGCAGGTTAGTGGTGAGGTTGTAGGCAGGGTTAGTGTTAGGATTACATGACAGGTTAGTGTTGAGGCTGCAGGCAGGGTTAGTGTTAGGATTACATGTCAGGTTAGTGGTGAGGTTGTAGGCAGGGTTAGTGTTAGGATTACATGGCAGGTTAGTGTTGAGGCTGCAGGCAGGGTTAGTGTTAGGATTACATGGCAGGTTAGTGTTGAGGTTGTAGGCAGGGTTAGTGTTAGGATTACATGGCAGGTTAGTGGTGAGGTTGTAGGCAGGGTTAGTGTTAGGATTACATGGCAGGTTAGTGGTGAGGTTGTAGGCAGGGTTAGTGTTAGGATTACATGGCAGGTTAGTGGTGAGGTTGTAGCCAGGGTTAGTGTTAGGATTACATGGCAGCTTAGTGTTGAGGCTGCAGGCAGGGTTAGTGTTAGGATTACATGGCAAGTTAGTGGTGAGGTTGTAGGCAGGGTTAGTGTTAGGATTACATGGCAGCTTAGTGTTGAGGCTGCAGGCAGGGTTAGTGTTAGGATTACATGGCAGGTTAGTGGTGAGGTTGTAGGCAGGGTTAGTGTTAGGATTACATGGCAGGTTAGTGTTGAGGCTGCAGGCAGGGTTAGTGTTAGGATTACATGGCAGGTTAGTGTTGAGGTTGTAGACAGGGTTAAGCCTGTATTATTGTACCAGAGGAGTCCCCGCTGTACAATAACACAGCTGGGAGGATTCCTCCATCCACCTCGCTTGTGTGGGTGGGGAATCCGTTCAGTTTTTTCAGCCCATTGGCTGATTGAAAAAACTGACCCATGTATGGCCAGGCTAGCTTCGGTGTTGGTGTTACAGTAAAGGTTGGTGTTAGGTATACAAGGACGGTAACGAAGAGGTTTAGTGTTAAGTGGTTTAGTTTTAGGGTTACAGTAATGTTTTTTTTTAGGGTTACAGGGAGGGTTCATGAAAGGAGGCTTTAGAATTGGGCATTGCACCAAAAACCACCAGTTTCTTAATAGGCAAACCCTTCACTACTTTCAAAGATAAACAAACTACCACCTCAAACAAACCCATACATCTCAGAATATAACCCCATTCCTACCTACCCTGGTGTTGGAGCTGTAGGCACTAATGTCCTGCAAAGGAAAACCATATTTCAGGGTTCTAATGTTAAACCAATTACATTAATACTTCTGATAGTAGGTCTTATCACACTTTGCAGCTTTTACTTCTCGGCTTTAGCAAACTTGCAGGAAAGGCTAAAGGAGAGGTAATGCCATGAGAGGAAAAGAAAAAACCCCCATGTACTCATCATGGGGGGGCCCCCAAGTGTGCACGCACCACCGGCTATTCTTAACTCACCTCAGATCTGCCGATATTGGAATGTCCCCTGTCCGCAGCCCAGGATGGTTTCTGGGTCACCGTGTCTATCCTTACTCTGACATTTACACCTCCAAAGAAATAGTTTCTCATACGTAGACCAAAAATATCCTGAACTCTGCAACGCCAACAGCTGCCCTATTTTTGGGCCCGTGATCTTTAGGCTGGAAGGCTGCCTGGATCGGTATAATACCTCTGTATATTGTGGTTTATGGCCGAGTGTTCCAGCTCAGACTAAGATTTAAAATAAACCTCTTTCCTGATTTAGGATTTATTCTTGCTTTGGACTTTGTTCATAATTGAAACATCTCAGCATGAAATGATCATTGTTTACTGAAATATGACTGGTCTAACCGAAGTTGGCCATAAAACTGTGAATTTCGTTTGGTTTCTGATGAACTGGCCGAAATTTGTTGCATGGGTGGTCCTTTTGGCCCCTGCCCGACTAACATTCTAACATTGAAGAGTTGAGGGCGGAGCCACATACAGCCACGCCGAATTAAAAACAAATGACAGGATTCGACAGGGAGAAGAACCCCAAGATTCAGTAAGAGGAAGGGGGTGGGGGTTGCAGCCTCTGACCAAGTTTTCCCAGACTGCCGTATTATCCTCAGAAATAGACCAAACACAGATCAAGAGCTAACAATATACAAATATAATAAATTCATGATGTCACTCTAACTGAAAATAAAAATGTACTAGTAGGTGAACTAATTTGCATAACAATATCTCCCCACTTAAAGTGGAAGTAAAGGCTACATAATAAACATGCTTAAAGTGCATTTCCATTTTGCAGCTGGTCCCAATGCGATCCAAACCTTCTAATTATCCTGGAATAGTTCTCTATCCCCTCCCACTCACTCTTTTTTATCTAACAAATCTTTCATTGGAGTCCTCTTAACCCTATTCATTCCCACCCAAAAAAGTTTTTAACCATAACCCTCCCTTTAAAACCAATTTTTTCAAGTCCTGGGCCTCGTTTTTAAATTCACCATTATCTGAGCAGTTATGATGTAAATTGAGAAATTCTCCGATTGGTACCCCACATATGGTTGAGGTAGGGTGATGACTGGTCAAGTGGTGAAGGGTGTTTTCCACCATACTCTTTTGAAATGTAGATCTCATTATTCTCGGACCTGCTTTTGTAATCTTCAAATCCCAACATTTTATTTCGAAGCAGAAAACGACAAAAGAAAAAGTCGAAGAAGACAGAAGCAGAAGACGAAAGAAGAAGATGGAAGATGACGACGTAAGAAGAAGATGGAAGATGACGACGTAAGAAGAAGATGGAAGATGACGACGTAAGAAGAAGAAGATGGAAAAAGAAGACAGAAAACAGAAGAGGATGGAAGAGGAAGACAGAAGAAGAAAGAAGAGGAAGACAGAAGAAGAAGTAGACAGAAGAAAGAGACAGAAAAAGAAAAAAAAGAAGAAGACAAAAGAAGAACCTCCAATATTAAGTAAAGTTGGGAAGTGGTTTGGGGGTGAGGGGCTACCGACTCTCTCCATGTTTCATGTTATACCCTAATAGGGCTGTAACATGAAACATGCTAAGAAAGGTGGACTTAGCTTCTAAATCAGTGGTTCTCAACTCCTGTCCTCAGGACCCACTAACAGGCCAGGTTTGCAAGATAACTGAAATACATCACTGGTGATATAATTTGCTGCTCAGTGATTGCAGTATTCTAGTCTGCATCTCCCCAAGGTAATACTTAAAATCTGGCTTGTTAGTGGGTCCTGAGGACAGGAGTTGAAATACTCTAAATACTCGTTTTGCCCAGGGCAGGGAGTCTCAACCAGGAGATCCTAGCTCCCAATAACCACTGATATCAATTATCTTTTTAGCTGTGTGTAGGGGGGGGGGGGGGGTGCATTTTTCCACTGGTCAACAAAGTAAGGGAGGGGGTGCATTTTTCCACTGGTCAACAATGTAAGAGTGTCCCTACTCCACTGACTATTAATATAAGGGGTCCTTCTCCCATCGGCCACCAATGTATGGGACCACTACACCAACTATCAATATAAAAAGGCTTGTTTCCTCTGCCAACCAGTGTAAGGGAAACTACAATGATAAATTTTCACCATTGGCATTCATGCAAACGTGCCGTGAGCTAGAGATGTAATAATTTAGAAGGGGATCCCCAAGACATGAAAATAATTTCAAGGGTTCCTCTGTAAAGAAAAAAAATGTTGAGAAAGGCTGATCTAGAAGAAAATAAAAAAAGCAGCTATACCTACCTTAATCCATACTCCTGCAGGCTTCTTCTGCATTGTATGACCAGTCCACTGAAGCTGCTTTGAGGGCCCCTGGCTGATCGGTTGCAGCCACTGTTTGGCTGAAACTTTTTTCAGCAGGCTCTTTCGACAAAAGTTGATCAAATGATCAGCCTTGGACAAATAGAGCCCTAAACATTAGTACCAGTTGGTGCAGTCTCAGCAGCTTTCAGCCTCTCATAGATCTTTGCAGGCTGTCGGCAGCAGGGCTAGATGGAGGTGTGCCTAGGCCGTCTGACCGCACAAAAACGCAGGAATCCCACGTATGTACTAAACACTCAGTATGCATAAGACCATAGCATCAGGGCTTCTAAAAGCAGACTCGGAGACAAACACAGACACTGTCGGTTTCAGCTTAATAATATAAAACCCAGAAAGCATCAGTTGTGCTCCTTCATTAATCCTGGATGCACTGGAGAGATTGGGGAGATAAGGAAGATCAAGCAAGATAACTGCTCATGACAACAGATGTCTGTCAGAGCAGCCGTTAATAAGTTTTATGCAAATGGCCAAACCTACATTAGCCTCAGCCACCTGTTTGGATGGGGGATGGTCAGGGTCTTTGTTGTGATATGTGAACAATAGGGGGTGAGGGGGGGGGGGGGGCTGAACACCTACGGTCCAGTTGGTCTGCCCTAACTGCATTACATAAACCTGTTCCTATTAATTGCATCCTTTCCATCCAAACATCATCCATGTTCCCATTGTATTTGTAATTTAAAGCCAGCTCCACCCAAGATATTTTTCGTCGTTGGCATGGCACCATTGGAGAATCATCTTCTGGTTTATATCTTGGAGACCTGGCTTTCCATAAGATCAATTTTTGTCCTCCCAGCTCCGTGATTAACGGCACATGCTGCGACAATGCAGGCCTAAATCAAATTTAATATAGGGCAGCAGGTACAAAATTATAAATTGACTAGCTGTGACTATATAGACTAATCATTTACACTATAATATGCAGCAGGCCTAACTGGCTCAGCATCAGAGGTCACGCCTCAATCACAGGAGGCTTTTAATAAAGTAGTAGAATGCTCCAGCTGGCCATATACTTGTCGGGTGAATGGCTGGTTTTAGCATTTATATCATCCCAACACCAACACCCTGCTTATATCATCACTTGTATCATCCCAACACCATGCTTTAAATTTATTTCTATTATTACATAGTAGTAATAGACCCCCCTCCCTTAGTACAGACCCCCCTCTCCACTATGTATAGACCCCCCTCCCTCAGTACGGATCCCCCCTCCACTAACTATAGACCCCCTCCCTCAGTACGGATCCCCCTCCACTAACTATAGACCCCCTCCCTCAGTACGGACCCCCCTCTCCACTAACTATAGACCCCCTCCCTCAGTACGGACCCCCCCCCCGCTAAGTATAGATCCCCTCCCTCAGTACGGACCCCCCCTCCACTAGGTATAGATCCCCTCCCTCAGTATGGACCCCCCTCTCCACTAACTATAGACCCCCTCCCTTAGTACGGACCCCCCTCTCCACTAACTATAGACCCCCTCCCTCAGTAGGGACCCCGCTCTCCACTAACTATAGACCCCCTGCCTCAGTACGGACCCCCCTCAGTATAGAACCCCCCCCACTAAATACAGACCCCTCCTCCATCAGTTTAGACCCCTCTGACTAAGAATAGACACCCCTCCCTCAGTATGGACCCCCCGACTACCTACAGACCTCCCTCAGTACAGACCCACCCCCACTACTGACCCTCTCTCCTTCCACTTGTGCTAGTAGAGGGGTGGGGTCGGAAATGTGCTGGAGAAGGCGCTTTTTACCTTTTTTCTGATCACTGTCCACGGAGATCCTAACCCAGACTGCAGTAGTGCCGGTGGATTAGTGTCTTTGGGGCTGTCGCTGCCCCTGCTGACAGCCTCGTCCAGCATGGAGGAGAGTGTTTAGCGCAGAGGAGGAGAAAGTTAACTTCTCCTCCGCTTTGCATGCTGGGCAGAGTGAGTCGCGGCTTCGAGGTCACTGGTTTCTAGCCGCCAGGCGGCTCTAGCAGCCAGTGGCCAGAGTCTCAGGTGGAGCTGGAGGCGGAGCAAGCGCCAGCACTGTGGCGGGGTTTGCTCGCTCTCTCCATTTCATTCCGGGACACTGTATTGTCCCGGAATGAAGGTGCCCGGGACCCGGGACAGACCTGCTTATTTGCAGGATTAAATGTATAAAAGAACCGCGCTAAATAAAGTGGATGATTAAATAATTGAAAAACAAAAAGTGATCACAATACTATACTCAAATAGCAACACGATGTGAAAAATCAAAACACTGTGCTATGAGCCACATAGGTATAATATAATTGTGGTAAAAAACATAATTAGAATAAGGAAACCAAAAAACACACAGTCCATAAAACAAGGTGACTTCTGTTGTCAACAGTCCTTATCATATTAGATTCCACCCATAGTGATTGTAGGCTTTAAAAACTTGTGAGAAAATCCACCACCTATGAAGGTATATGATTACCAGAAATCAGTTGTAATGAAGCCTTATACCGGAAATCCGCTCAACAGGGACATCACCATCCGTCTCAGCCAGGAGGAATGATCACCCGGATACATCGGAAATAATTGGCTCAATTATGGAGACCCAAGGAGATAAAAAATATATCCACCATAGTGTAAATCCGTTTGACCAGTTTATTGATAGTAAAAGTAACACACTTACCAAAAGGAACAATTAAAATCGCATGTATAAAATCAGCCGGCCGGCCTGCATGCACCCGTTCGTTGTAGAGTGAAACGATGACGTCAGCGCGTCTGCCTTCCGACGTACGTTTCGTCCTATTGGACGTTGTCATAGGAACGGGCGACGCACTGACTCATCGCTCTTTAAATACACTTATACCACCATACCTCGTTCTGACGCTCTGGTGACCACATCCTGTTAGGGAGACAAGAAGTACCCAGGACAGACCAAGCCTCACTGTGAACCAGGAAATGGCGCTCATCAGCCTATCCAATGTAACAGGAAGCTGCTATACGCCAAGCCTCCATATGGTGACAGGAAGTGATGCTCATCAGCTTATCTAATGTTAACATAAAACTGCTGAACTTAGGACGAACCTTTGTACATAAAGTACAAAACACTGGAACGTTAGACCTACTAGCTGGACCTCCTAATACCATCTCATTTAGGGAGTGGACATCTGACAAGAACAACTTAATGAAAGTCGCCCTATCAGAATCCGTCCATAGAGATTAGGATAACGCCATCTAGTGGGGATCAATCAATTAGTATTCTTTTAAAGCAACAAAAATTCTATTTAAAAAGATGGATAGTTTTTGCTATGATGACCACAGAGTCATGTAGCAATCCCTAGAAGTTATGAATCATCTCATTTCTCCGCTATATATTGGAAAAAAAAGGAGATTTTCTTACGTATAGGAACATAAAAAACTGTAAAAACAAATAGGCTAAATAGCCATAAAAACATATGTGCCTCGAAAAAAAGGGAGTTGTTATACCCACTCAGCTATCCTATAAGGTAGATGAAATATTAAATTATTAAAGGGACCTCTACTAGGAATGAGGTATATCGGATATTAGGTGGACTTAAGTAAGTACCCTATCCGGTATTCTAATAAACCATTGGCACTTAATATAAAAACCCATGCTCATATATACCAGCTCAGCCACCATTCCAGGAAGGTTAAAACCTTCAAAAAAGGCTTTATCAGGAATGGGGCATGCCAGATAATTGCTGGACTTATATGAATGTCCCAACCATATGGCAGTTATTACTCAAACCCTGGACATTATATGGTGTGAAACATACATGTTCCCAGAATAAGGCCACACTATATCGGAAAGTCGAGACCATAACTGTTAAATTAACCAACAACTTAAGGCCTGAGGGGGGACAAAACCGGTGACGGCTGGTGGACATTACCCAGTTGGCAATAGAGCAAGGCCACCAAAGGGTCAGAGCGGGTTTACATTAAACAACATAATCTAAAATATAAATCATAACTAGTCAATACTCCTAAACCTTCACAATCAATGGATACATTTTCATATATATGTAACTCTCGCAGCCCTATAGGCGTGTTTTAAACAAATGAGTTCATGAGTTGTCAAGAAAGGCGTTGAGGTCTACCTCAACGTTAAGCCCAAAGGGAGTATAACACCTAAGCCTGTATATCCAGGCCATCTCAAGCCTAGAGATCCCCCTTAACAGGGAACCACCTCTCCAGGGTATGGTATATCTATCAATCCCCAGAAATATGGTCTTCCTAGGGTCACGATTATGAGTTTCCAGATAATGTCTGGAGACTGGATGTTTGGGAAAACCAGCCAGGATGTTGGTTACATGCTCGTTGAGCCTTACGGAGAGAGGGCGCTTTGTCCTCCCTACGTATTGCAATCCACACGGGCATTGCAATAAATACACCACACGCTCAGTAGAGCATGTGATAAAGGTTTTGATCTCAAATTCGGCCAACGTACTGGTAGAAATGAACTTATGTGTCCTCCTATGTGTGCATCCACTCAGGGAGCATATTCTACATTTTTTGCATTGGTAAAAACCGGTCATATACTCAAAAAAACCCCTCTTGATTGGGGGAGGGTCAAGGATGTTGGGGGCCACTCTCCCTCTAAGTGAGGGAGCCCCTTTATATACCACCTGTGGCTTAGCCGGGAGAATGGTACCCAATACAGGGTCATTACGAAGGACATGCCAATATTTATTGATCAGCTTCGCCACATTCCTATGCTGTAAAGAATAAGTGGTTATAAACGGTACAGATGGAGTCCTATTTTTATTGGGAACCTTATCACTAAGTAGGGTGTGCCTATCGATAGTAGCAACCTCGTCCAATGTGGTTCTAAGGGACACCTCCGAGTAGCCTTTCTCAAGGAAACGTTCAATCAAGACATTGGCCTGAATTAGAAATTCCTCATGGTCTGAACAATTCCGTTTCAGGCGTATGAGTTGACTTTTCGGTACTGACCTTAACCAGGCTTCGTGGTGACAGCTATCTGTAGGTATGTAAGAATTACGGTCAGTATTCTTAAAAAAGGTTGCTGTGGAAAATTGTCCATCTTTAATACTTATCCTAAGATCTAAGAAGTTGATCTCAGTCTGACTTGCCTCGTAAGCGAATCTTATGCCACGGTTATTATCATTCAGCATATTCATAAAGATATCCAGATCATGGCGTTCACCATCCCATAGGAGGAGGACGTCATCTATATATCTAGCCCACAAAGTCACCTGTGGTCTCCGATGGGCATAGATGACATCCTCCTCCCATAGGGCCATAAAGAGGTTAGCCAGGCTCGGGGCGTACTTAGCCCCCATGGCGACTCCTCTATCTTGTCTGTAAAACTGACCCCCAAACCAAAAATAGTTCCGGGTAGCTACAAAATGAAGTAACTGCATGATGAAACAAACCTGTTCATCAAATAATGCAGAGTCGCGCCTTAAATAATACTCAACCGCAAATAACCCCAAATTATGTGGTATCACTGTATATAATGAAGCGACATCAGCTGTCACTAGCCAACACCCTGATTTAGGGGTAACATTAGAAAGTAAGTTGATCACATGACGGGAATCTCTTAAATATGACGGCATTTTGGAAACCAGGGGTTGCAAAAAGAAATCAATATACCTGCCCACCCGGGATGAGATAGAATCAATGCCACTAACAATAGGGCGTCCCGGGGGGCAGGTAGGATGCTTATGGATTTTTGGCAAATAATAAATAACTGGGGTGCGTGGGGCCTTAGGAACCAAATATGATCTTTCCTTACTATTCAAGACACCCAGCTCAAAGCCATATTGAACAATAGCTTCGAGTTCCCTTTTATATTGTACCTTAGGGTCTGATCTAAGGGGGGTGTATGTGTCACGATCACCCAAAATCCTCGACATCTCCGCAAGGTAGTCCTTTTTGTCTAACACAATAATACCCCCCCCTTTATCAGCGGGTCTTATTATTAAATTCTTATTTTCGCATAGAGAGTTCAAACCTAATTTTAACTCATTATTAAAATGTACTTTTTTCAGGGGTAATTGCTCCAAATCCCTGAGGAGGAGGTCCCTAAATACCCTCAAGGAGGGGGCCATAGCACCCGGGGGATTGAATAAAGACGCATTAGCCAATCCCAAATGACGGTATTCAGTGGAGTGGGACACAGTATTTGTAATGGGGTTGGAGGTCATGTACCTTTTAATATTAACCCTTCGTACAAATTTGTGTATATCTATATAAGTGTGGAATTTATCCAGACCACGGGGAGGTGCAAACTTGAGGCCCTTGTTGAGTAAGGTTTTTTCAGAATCATTTAACGTAACAGAACTTAAATTAAATATCCCATCAGAGGTTACGATTTTTTCTTTTTTTGCTCGCAATCGCCGCCCCCCTCTAGATCCTCTCTTTGGTCTGCCGACCTTTTGATGCCCTGACCTGGTCTGTGAAAACCCCACCGTTGGTGACCCATATCGGAGGGACCAGGAACACCCCCATTGTCGCTAGATCCCCTCACCATGGACATGGACTGCAGGACACCTCCATTCAGGTCCTCCCTTGTACTAGGACGCGGAGCGGGTCCTTCTAAATCACTTAGGGGATAGAAACAATTGGAGGTACTGATATTATAGTCAGGATAGCCTCTCCCATTATTAGAAGGTCCAAGGATTTGTGAACCCCGCCCTCGTCTTTCATAGTAGTCATGCCTGAAATTTTGATTGGACTCATAATTACGATCAGGATATGACCCAAAATCAAAGGCCCGGGGGGTGGGTGGACAGTCCGCATAGGCATTATATTGGTCATACGGTCTGTCCCCAAACCCTGGGGCCAACCAAGAGCCATCACTGGCCTGATTACCCCCTCTGCCACGTCCCCCCTGATAGGGAACACTCATCCCACGAGACCGTCGTGGGAGGGCATGTGGATGATTAGATGTAACCCTTTTCCCTTTACCACCCCGTCTTGCGGGAGACTGTTGAAAACCCTGTCTGGATCTCCCCTGGGGGCCAATGTGGCCGCCAGGGTATTGCCTAGCATTACCAGGTTGTGGTGGGGGAGGGGCAGCATATGGTACAGAGGGAGGTATTCCCCCTACATATGCCGGAACTGTCTCCATATTGACAGGATCAGTGGGGGCCTGCTCTGCCAGCAGCTTCTTCTGCCATTCGAACACCACTGCCCCTTGATAGTCCAATAGATCTCTATTGAACTTCTTTCTCTTTTTGACTCTCTGGTCCCTCTCTTCTTTTTCTAAAAGAGTCAGAAGAGAGAGGGATCTTTCCTTGTACTCACTACTTTATTTGCAGGATTGTCCCGGGGAATCCGGGACACGTGGGCACTCAACCCAAAGCTCACCTTTAACCGAACATCATCTCTAGAGCCCTGTCTTTTTTAAATCCAATGAGCTGCAAGGTGTAGCTCACCTCTTAAACTGGCCCAGAGCTCATTAGGGTAAAAAAAAAAAACAATTAAGCACAAGGTTGGCTAGAGATGAGTTCAGACAATGCCTGACCTCATCTCTAATCAGAAACAAGTCCACATTTCTCTTGTGTATTACCATTTGCCAGCTTTATAACACTCCTGTGGTCATCAGCTAAAGCCAGAGCAACTGGATCGCACTGGCAATCAAGGCAGAAGGCTGGCTCATTTTATTGTAAAGAATAAGCCCCATTGTGTGTGAGGATAATCAGGTGATTTAGAGGCTTTTTTTTTGCAAATTTCTATGCGTAACTTGTAGCATAGAAGCAGAATCACGTGTTTTTTTGGGTTCACTGAGCTTTAAATACAGTATGTCTGAAAAAAGCGTGTAAACACGCATGTTTTAGGCACTTACATTAACGTCTATGACATACTGTAGCTCCCAACTGTCCCTGATTTGGAACAAAGTCCCTCATTCCTCCTCATTTGTCCCTCATTTTGGTCTGATCTAAATGGTTGTATATAAAATGCACTTTTTATCTATCAAAAAGTGTTTCCCAGTGCTAAACCTTTCATCTGATGTCTAAATTGCTGCATTTGTAATTTTCAAAAGCCAATATAAAGGAATAGTAGTGGTAAAAAAAAGCACTTGAGGGATTAACCATTCTTGTTTTTTTTGTACAATTTTCCTTTAAGGGGGTGTGGCAAGGGGTGTGTCCTATGCCTGCATACTTTTGCTGATAGGTGTCCCTCATTCCCATCTCAAAAAGTTGGGAGGTATGTCTATGAGGCCAAAAACGCTTGATTCTGTCCCAAAGAAGCTCATGTATTTTTGATGACAGGCAATCCCAATGCTCAGGTGTAAATGGGCCCATTGAGAATAATTTGATAGCGCTGTCTCTCTTTGGGAATCGTGCAATAAAAACACACAGGTGTGAATGGGGGCTGATGTGTTTCTGATAGTCAGCAATATATATACACAGTATGTGGTCCTAGGTCACGGCCTACGCTAGCTATGCAGGAATCTGTCCCTGCAGATACAGGAGATCGCACAGCTAAAATTGTAGCTCAAGTCTCGCCCATGATATCAATTGATTTGCCGACGAAAACTGAGTGGGCAATCTATGGAATATCTAGAGCCACAAGTGGCAATAACAGTTTCTTCCAGGCAATGGACATAGTAAATCTGTAAAACATTGGAAAAGCTCAGTGCACATTCCCTTATGTGTGGAGAAGATGGATTGAAGCCTTCAAGCTCCCCATTGGATCCCAGCTCTCAACTAACGCCAACGAGGATGGGCAGATTTCACTTTCCATTACACTGAGCAAGACGTACTCCTATCCACGGCTATAGTCTGTCTGGGCGCAATTCAGGATAAAGCCCTTATAAACCCTTAAGAAGAGCTGCTTAATGCTCTATAGAAGTGGGACGTCTGGCTGGCCTGGTCTACACATTTAAAGGTACAATGCTGACATGGGCCTAGCCCAGGGTATACTGCCAGATACTATAAAAGTGAGACAACTGGCTGGCTTGTAGGTGGGGTGCAGCAAGTGCGGCGGCAGTAACTCACACAGACAGGTGCAGTGGAAAACTTGTATTGAAGTAATGCAACGACAGTTCACAAAAATTCAGAGGGACTCCTGCCCAACTGGGTATGCTCACAGATTCCAACGTTGTAAAGATGACAGGTATCAGCCAGGTTGACAGCAGAATGCAGCCTGGCCATCTGGTGGCCAAGTGGAAAAATGTCCAAGGAGTTGTGACCCTATAAGGAGTTGTGACCCTATCGTTTCCCTCCTCATCAGTAACATTTCCCTACCGCTAATACTGTCCCTAACAGGCAGGGTGCCTGTCCTTACTCTACCAACTCACAAAAATCGTGCCAAACCTGGGAGCCAGGGCCTTAAATAGGCCCTGCCTAATTCAAGATGGCTGCCGAAGTCACATAGGGTGGCAGCATCCAATTGGATGCTTAAGAAGTGACCCAGGAAACCATAGATGAACTGTGTCCCTCTTGACTTCCTCTCCAGCTGCGGCGCCACTGTGGAGGAGTGCCACCTGCAGTGGAGAAAGTAGACTGCACCTGCCTGCAAGCCCAGTCTACACACAAGCTGTTGTTTGAAGGTACAACGCCAGCATGGGCTAGCCACAGGTATATAGCCAGATACTATAGGAGTAATGGGGCGTACACACGGTCGGACTTTTCAGCTACAAAAGTCCAACGGACGCTGACGGACTAAAGCTGGCTGGTAATCCGATCGTGTGTGGGCTTCTCCGGACTTTCAACGGACTTTTTCAGCCTCAAATCCGACGGACTTTAGATTTGAAACATGCTTCAAATCTTTCCGACGGACTCGAGTCCGGTCGAAAAATCCGTTCGTCTGTATGCTAGTCCGACGGACAAAAACCCACGCTAGGGCAGCTATTGGCTACTGGCTATGAACTTCCTTATTTTAGTCCGGTGTACGTCATCACGTAAGAATTCGACGGACTTTTGTGTGATCGTGTGTAGGCAAGTCTGTTCGTTAGAAAGTCCGCCGCAAGTCCGTCGAAAGTCCGCCAAAAGTCCGTCGAAAGTCTGTCGGACAGGCTGTCGGACTTTTGTAGCTGAAAAGTCCGACCGTGTGTACGCCCCATAAGAGGTCTGGTTGACCTGGTCTACACACAAGCTGTGGAAAGTTTTACCCACTTCCTGACCAGGCCATTTTTTGCGATACGGCACTGCGTCGATTTAACTGACAATTGCATGGTCGAGCGAAGATGTACCCAAACAAAACTGATGTCCTTTTTTTCCCCCACAAATAGAGCTTTCTTTTGGTGGTGTTTGATCGCCTCTGCGCTTTTTATTTTATGCGCTATAAACAAAAAAACACTGACTATTTTGAAAAAAACAAAACAATATTTTTTTACTTTCTGCTATAATACATATCAAAAAAACTAATTTCGTTATCAATTTAGGCCAATATGTATTCTGCTACATATTTTTGGTAATAAAAAAATCCCAATAAGCGTATATTGATTGGTTTGTGCAAAAGTTATAGCGTCTACAAACTGGGGGATAGATTTAGGGACTTTTATTTATTTTTTTACTGGTAATGGGGGCGATCTGCGATTTTTAGCGGGACTGCGACATTTCGGCGGAAAAATCTGACACTGAGTGACACTTTTTGGGGGACCAGTGACACCAATGCAGTGATCAGTGCTATGAAAAATGCACTGATTACTGTATAAATGGCACTGGCAGGTAAGGGGTTAACACCAGGGGCGACCAAAGGGTTGAATGTTCCCTAGGGAGGTGCTTACTAACTGTGTGTGTGGGGGGGGGGGGGGGAGGGGAGTGTCACACTGAAGGAAAAGAGAGATCTGTGATTCAGCTTAGCTGAATCGCAAGATCTCTCTCTTTCCCTTCCTGACAGATCCGCCTTGTGTCTTGTTTACACAGAACTAGTAAGGCCTTAGTTACAATGTAGAGTGTAATGGGTATACGTACCATCATCCCAGAATACTATAATCAAGGGGAAATGAGGGGGTGGAGACGTGATGGCAGTTGCTGCTACTGTCAATTCCCGTCTAGACCCCCCACAGTAAGGCCCCTTTCACACTGGGGCGGTGGGGGCGTCGGCGGTACAACAGCGCTATTTTTAGCGCTGCTGTACCGTCGTTCTTGCAGCTGTATTCGGCCGCTAGCGGTGCGGTTTTACCCCCCGCTGGCGGCCGAAAAAGGGTTAAAATCCCTCGTACAGCGCGGCTATAGCCGCGGTATTGCCGCGGTATAGCCGCGCTGTCCCATTGATTTCAATGGGCAGGAGCGGGGAAGGAGCGGTGAATACACCGCTCCTTCCCCGCTCCAAAGAAGCGGTTTGCAGGACTTTTTTCACCGTCCTGTCAGCGCACCGCTTCAGTGTGAAAGCCCTCGGGCTTTCACACTGAACAAACAGCGGAGGCTGTTTAGGGGCGGTTTGCAGGCGGTATTTTTAGCGCAATACCGCCTGCAAACCGCCCCAGTGTGAAAGGGGTCTAAAGAAGAGGGGTGGGACTATTCCGGTACTCGGTGAAAAAGTACAGTGATAGACATAAAGATGAGTTAAAACATTATAAGAATTCAATTTTTAATAGTAAAAAATACAATTACAAACAAAATAACTACATACAATCATAAAAACAAGAGGATATACCACACTGACTAAGCAAGTGGATCCCGCAAGATGTTGAGTAAGGAGTGTATGTAAAGCTTTTAATCTCGACCGGTTTCGCGGTTAACACCGCTTCTTCAGGAGAAACACATCTAAAACATAATATAAAGTAGCTTTAACATATACAAATATACACATTAAACCATTGCAGCAAAAACCATTTACAAGAATAACGAAGCACATAATACAAATAGGGTAAAGATAAGGACAAGCTCACCCGCTCAGGCGGTTTCCGTGGGTATGCAGGACCCAATACAAATCCCCCCGCGGCGGACACAGGGGATGACAGACAGACTCTAGTAAATAGAGATTGAATTGTTTACAATCTGTTTAATTCAATCTCTATTTATTAGAGTCTGTCTGTCATCCCCTGTGTATTATGTGCTTCGTTATTCTTGTAAATGGTTTTGCTGCAATGGTTTAATGTGTATATGTGCTTAGTCAGTGTGGTATATCCCTCTTGTTTTTATCATTGTATGTAGTTATTTTGTTTGCAATTGTATTTTTTACTATTAAAAATTGAATTCTTATAATGTTTTAACTCATCTTTATGTCTATCACTGTACTTTTTCAACGAGTACCGGAATAGTCCCACCCCTCTTCTTTACTGTGGGGGGGGTCTAGACGGGAATTGACAGTAGCAGCAACTGCCATCACGTCTCCACCCCCTCATTTCCCCTTGATCTTGTTTACACAGGCAGACCGTCTGATCCGTCTCTGCTATGAACGATTGGCGGGTCAAGGCAGGCCACTGCGGCGGCCGGACCCGCTGATTGGCTCCCGCAGCGCACCAGCGGCAAGCGCGTGCCCCCTAAACCGCGTGCACGAAATCGCATACAGGTAAGCGATTTTGCGCAGCCAGGCCTGCCCTGCGGCAGTATATGTACGGTAGGGCGATCCGGAAGCGGTTGAAGGTACAACTCCGGCAAGGGCCTAGTTACAGTTGTACTGACAGGTACTTCAGAAGTGAGATGTCTGGTTGGACCCAGGCTACACACAAGCTGTAATTCAAAAGGTGCACCACCTGCATGGGCCTAGCCACAGGTATACTGTTAGATACCATAGAAGTAAGATGTCTGGTTGACCTGGTCTAAAACACAAGCTGGTAATTAAAGGCACAGCGCTGGCATGGGCCTAGTCACAGGCGTGCCAGGTACTAGAGAAGTGAGATATCTGGTTGGACTGGTCTACGCAGAAGCTGTTACAGGTACAGGCACTACAGGTGTACTGCCAGATACTTTTCCACTAGATGGAGTGCAAACTGATTAACAAACCCCAGGTTCATTAAATCCTGGCATAGCAACGGAAGCCATTAATGCACTACAATATTTGTGACGAGGCTGGACTTTTTACTCTGCACAGTAAATATGTCACGTTGGAAAGCCGCTCTTCACTTTATACAGACTGGAGTAAGAGCCGCCAAAAATACACCCAGCAGAACGTCAAGATAACACGCCAAGAGGTCCGTAGAGTGACAGGCTGTATTTCATAGATCGATGTGGTGTAATGGATAACAGCCAATCAAAACTGTCATCTACTACTCTACTGATATTAAAGTGGTGTTTCACCAAAAAAAAAAAAATTAGATGTCAGCAGCTGCAAATACTGCAGCTGCTGACTTTTAAAATAAGGACACTTACCTGTCCCGGGGTCCAGCGATGTCGGCACCCGAGACCGAGCCGTCCCTCGATCCTCGGGTGCTGCCGCCGCCATTCACACTGAGGGAATCAGGAAGCGAAGCGTTGTCGCTTCACTGCCCGGTTCCCTACTGCGCATGCGCGAGTCGCGCTGCGCGTCTTCACTGGTCCCCGTTGTGTTGTGGGAACTGTGTATTTCCCACAACACAACGGGGGTGGGCGGGGAGTCTGCGGCTAGCTGCGGCTAGCTGTACCCGGAAGTGGGTGCAGATACCTGTATTATACAGGTATCTGCACCCCCCTCCCCCCTGAAAGGTGCCAATTGTGACACCGGAGGGGGGGAGGAATCCGATGAGCGGAAGTTCCACTTTAGGGTGGAACTCCGCTTTAATGTTCAAAAAGCAACTGGTGTTCCAAGATGGGCCTTTAAAAATATACAACCTTAAAATATATATATATATATATATATATATATACATATATATATACATACATATATATATATATGTATATATATATATATGTATATATATATATATATATATGTGTGTGTATATATATATATATATATATATATATGTGTATATATATATATATATATATATATATATATATATTATATATATATATATGTATATATATATATGTATGTATATATATATATGTGTATATATATATATATATATATATATATATATATATATATATATATATATATAAAATGTATTAATTAAAGAGGAACTGCAGTCTGCTCACATAATTTGTAATAAAAACATCTTTGCCATTCTGCGGCTTCCCTCCAACCACTTTGCATATTATTTTATATATACTGTGATTCTGTACTTGCCAAACATGCTGCAGAAATCTCCCTCCACTGAGTCTGGCTGCAGCCATTTTAACTGTGGGCAGCTGAAGCTGCTGCCTGTTCACTTCCTGGATTTACACAGACACACACCTCCAGCTCTGCAGCTCTCATTGGCCCTCTTATGACTCATCTCCCCCCCCCCCCTTCCTGGCAAACTCTCATAAGAGTGAGAGAGAGAGAGCTGTGCATGATGTCATAAGCCTAGGCTTTTTTCAAGACAAGAAACACCTGTATAAGGTATTTACTAGCAGAAAAAAAAAAAATGTTTTACTATCCAAAGTTAAAACAAGAAGGGCAGAAGATTTAATAGATGGAAAGATGAAAAAAATGACTGAAGTTCCACTTTAACTTAGCAAATCAGTTGGCATATAGGATCGACAATAAACTTTACAATCTAAATATACAATCTTCTTAAAGTGGTTGTAAACCTCAGACATGAAATATGAACAAAGCATACCCCTCTATAGTGTGTACTCAATACAGAGCACTAAGTGTTATTTCTGTCTGCTGCTTCCTTCCTCTGCATTCCTATCAGCATGAATCACTTCTGACAAGTTTTCCTGAAACGAAGAGAAAAAAAAAGGGTGACAGGGATCTCCAGCACACAGCCTGTGGTTGAGAGTCTCAGCTCTGTTCTTGCATTGTACGGACAGGCTGCGAGGGCCCAATCACAACTAAGAAGGGGAGATCACCAGAATGAGGAATAAGGTAATTATTACAGGTTATTCCTCTACCCAGACCAGACTTTACCTCGTGTCGCCCATGTGTGACAGCAAAGAGGGAGGGTTTTAACGCCTACACACCACACAACTGTGTCCATGGACGCCTCGGGTTCTAAGAGTGCAGTGACCGAGCTGTCATAGGTAGCTCCTGGTCTCTAGTAATGATCTTGGGTCAGTGGGGCTGGCTCCCGAACATGTGATCACTGCGACAGCCAATTACAGCGGTCACCTGATTAGCCAGACCTCCCTGCCCTCGGATGTAAAGGGTCGCCCGGCTGGGCAGGAAAGGGTTAACCAGCATTTAACCCATTAAGCTGGCCGTACACTATACAATCTCTGTACAATCACATGCGCAAAAGATAGGGAAGGTTTCGGATTACACGCATGTGCAGATGGCCAAGAAACCGGCGCCCACATCTGCGCATATGTGGGGGCTGGGAGAACCTCTTGCCTAGGCGAGATAAGTGGAAGTGCTTCTTTGCAGCACAAATAAAGTATAAATAAAAAAAAATGCCCATTGGTAAGAGAGGGAGGGGGGAGGAGGCAGGACAGCTAAAGATGTGATTTAAAGTGAAGGTCTGCTTTAAATCAAATCAGGCAGGCCCTTGCACCGTAGTGAATGGTAGATCTAAAGGAGATTGTACAACCAGATTGTTAACTGTATGGCAGGGGTCTTCAAGCTTTCTAAACAAAGGACCAGTTTACTGTTCTTCAGGCTTTGGGGGGGGGGGGGGCAGACGTTTGCCAGTGAGAGTAGAGAATGCCCCGGGGTCAGTGAAGAATACTGCCTTATCACTGGTTTTAGTGGAAGAAT
This sequence comes from Lithobates septentrionalis, assembly GCA_037952835.1. Taxonomy (NCBI): domain Eukaryota; kingdom Metazoa; phylum Chordata; class Amphibia; order Anura; family Ranidae; genus Lithobates; species Lithobates septentrionalis. The sequence continues at coordinate 114,741 of JBBDGP010004412.1, forward strand.
TAGTGCCCCAATCATTGGTGTCAGTGGAAGGAATAGCACACCATCATTGGTGTCAGTGGGAGGAATGGTGCCCCAATCATTTGTGTTAGTGGGAGGAATGGTGCCCCATCATTGGTGTCAGTGGAAGGAATAGTGCCCCATCATTGGTGTCAGTGGGAGGAATGGTGCCCCAATCATTGGTGTCAGTGGGAGGAATAGTGCCCCATCATTGGTGTCAGTGGGAGGAATAGTGCCCCATCATTGGTATCAGTGTGAGGAATTGTGCCCCAATAATTAGTATCAGTGGCAGGAATAGTGCCCCATCATTGGTGTCAGTGGGAGGAATGGTGCCCCATCATTAGTATCAGTGGGAGGAAGAGTACCCCATCATTGGTGTCAGTGGGAGGAATAGTGCCCCATCATTGGTATCAGTGGGAGGAATAGTGCCCCATCATTGGTGTCAGTGGGAGGAATAGTGCCCCATCATTGGTATCAGTGGGAGGAAGAGTGCCCCATCACTGGTGTCAGTGGGAGTAATAGTGCCCCATCATTGGTATCAGTGGGTTGAATAGTGCCCCATCATTGGTGTCAGTGGGAGGAATGGTGACCCATCATTGGAGTCCGTGGGAGGAATGGTGCCCCAATCATTGGTGTCAGTGGGAGGAATAGTGCCCCATCATTGGTGTCAGTGGGAGGAATAGTGCCCCATCATTGGTATCAGTGTGAGGAATTGTGCCCCAATAATTAGTATCAGTGGCAGGAATAGTGCCCCATCATTGGTGTCAGTGGGAGGAATGGTGCCCCATCATTAGTATCAGTGGGAGGAAGAGTACCCCATCATTGGTGTCAGTGGGAGGAATAGTGCCCCATCATTGGTATCAGTGGGAGGAATAGTGCCCCATCATTGGTGTCAGTGGAGGAATAGTGCCCCATCATTGGTATCAGTGGGAGGAAGAGTGCCCCATCACTGGTGTCAGTGGGAGTAATAGTGCCCCATCATTGGTATCAGTGGGTTGAATAGTGCCCCATCATTGGTGTCAGTGGGAGGAATGGTGACCCATCATTGGAGTCCGTGGGAGGAATGGTGACCCATCAATGGTTTCAGTAGGAGAAATGGTGCCCAATCATTGGTGTCAGTTGGAGAAAAATTGTCCCAGTGGCCAGATAGTTGGGGGGGGGGGCATTAAAAACAAATTGTTGAGACAAATGTTTACCACCCTCACTTAAGCTGTAAAGGTAGCGGATGGGGGTGTTCACATGCTGCGGCCATGATGCATTGTTTCATGCCCATGGCAAAAAATTATCCCCCTGTTGCATTTAGTGGGCAGTACTGCCACTAAACATGACCCATTCACATGGGATGTGCCATAACTGCTCTACTGCAAGGTGAGGTGAGGCGGCATCATTTTGTCTTATGTCAAATGCCTCTAAAAAGTGTGTGTGTGTATGTTTGTGTGGTGTGTGTGTGTTTGTGTGGTGTGTGTGTGTGTGTGTGTGTGTATGTGTGTGTGTGTGTGTGTGTGTGTGTGTGTGTGTGGTGTGTGTGTGTGTGTGGTGTGTGTGTGTGGGTGGTGTGGGTGTGTGGGTGGTGTGGGTGTGTGGTATGTGTGGGTGTATGTGTGTGCGTGTGGTGTATGGTGTGTGTGTGTGATGTGTGTATGTGTGGTGTATGTGTGGTGTGTATGTGTGTGTGTGTGTGTGTGTGGGGGGTGTGTGTATGTGTGTGTGGTGTGTGTGTGTGTGTGTGTTGGGTGTGTGTGTGTGTGTGTGGTGTGTGTGTTGGGGGGGGTGTGTGTGTGGTGTGTGATGGGTGTGTGTGTGTTGGGTGTGTGTGTGTGTGTGTATGTGTGGTGTGTGTTGGGTGTGTGTGTGTGTGTGTGTGTGTGTGTGTGTGGTGTGTGTGTGTTGGGTGTGTGTGTGGTGCGTGTGTTGGGGGTGTGTGTCTGCGTGTGTGTGTGTGTTGGGGGTGTGCGTGTGGTGTGTATGTATGTGTGTGTGTGTGGTGTGTGTGTGGTGTGTGTGTGTTGGGGGTGTGTATGTGTGTGTGTTGAGTGTGTGTGTGTGTGTATGTGTGTGTATGGTGTGAGTGTTGGGGGTGTGTGTGGTGTGTGTGTGTTGGGGTGTCTGTGTGTATGTGTGGTGTGTGTTGGGGGTGTGGTGTGTGTTGGGGGGGGGGTGTTGGGGGTGTGTGTGTTGGGGTGTGTGTGTTGGGGGGGTTGTGTGTGTGTGTTGGGGGTGTGTTGGGGGGGTGTTGGGGGTGTGTGTGTTGGGGGGGGGGGGGGGGTTGTGACGTTCACATGCTGCACTTGCGATGCTTGGCATTGGGTTCTCCCCCTTGTCATGTTTGGCAGGCAGTATCAAGCAAAGGGCGGGGGGGGGGGGGGGTGTTGTGTGTGTGTGTTGGGGGGGTGGTGTGTGTGTTGGGGGGGGGTGTATGTGTGGTGTGTGTGTGTTTTGGGGTGTGTGTGTGTTGGGGGGGGTTGTGTGTGTGTGTGTTGGGGGTGTGTGTGTGTGCGTGTATGTGTGGTGTGTGTTGGGGGGGGTGGTGTGTGTTGGGGGGGGTTGTGTGTGTGTGTTGGGGGTGTGTGTGTGTGTTGGGGGGGTGTCTGTGTGTGTTGGGGGGGTTGTGTGTGTGTGTTGGGGGGTATGTTGGGGGTGGTGGTTGTGACGTTCACATGCTGCACTTGTGATGCTTGGCATTGGGTTCTCCCCCTTGTCATGTTTGGCAGGCAGTATCAAGCAAAGGGGGGGGGGGGGGTGTTGTGTGTGTGTGTGTTGGGGGTGTGTTGGGGGGGATGGTGTGTGTGTTAGGGGGGGGTGTATGTGTGGTGTGTGTGTGTGTGTGTTGGGGGGGGTTGTGTGTGTGTGTTGGGGGTGTGTTGGGGGGTGTGTGTGTGTGTATGTGTGGTGTGTGTTGGGGGGGGGGGTGTTTGTGTGTGTTGGGGGTGTGTTGGGGGTGTGTTGGGGGTGTGTGTGTTGGGGGTGTGTTGGGGGGGATGGTGTGTGTGTTAGGGGGGGGTGTATGTGTGGTGTGTGTGTGTGTGTTGGGGGGGGTTGTGTGTGTGTGTTGGGGGTGTGTTGGGGGGGGTGTGTGTGTGTGTGTGTGGTGTGTGTTGGGGGGGGGGTGTTTGTGTGTGTTGGGGGTGTGTTGGGGGTGTGTTGGGGGTGTGTGTGTTGGGGGTGTGTTGGGGGTGTGTGTTGGGGGGGGGGTTGTGACGTTCACATGCTGCACTTGCGATGCTTGGCATTGGGTTCTCCCCCTTGTCATGTTTGGCAGGCAGTATCAAGCAAAGGGGGGGTGTTGGGGGGTGGTGTGTGTGTTGGGGGGGGGTGTATGTGTGGTGTGTGTGTGTTGGTGTGTGTGTGTGTTGGGGGGGGGGTTGTGTGTGTGTGTTGGTGTGTGTGTGTGTTGGGGGGGTTGTGTGTGTGTTTGGGGGTGTGTGTGGTGTGTGTGTGTGTTGGGGGGGGTTGTGTGTGTGTGTTGGGGGTGTGTTGGGGTGTGTGTGTGTGTGTGTGTATGTGTGGTGTGTGTTGGGGGGGGGGGGTTGTTTGTGTGTGTTGGGGGTGTGTTGGGGGTGTGTGTTGGGGGGGGGGGTGGTTGTGACGTTCACATGCTGCACTTGCGATGCTTGGCATTGGGTTCTCCCCCTTGTCATGTTTGGCAGGCAGTATCAAGCAAAGGGGGGGGGGGTGTTGTGTGTGTGTGTGTGTGTTGGGGGTGTGTTGGGGGGGATGGTGTGTGTGTTAGGGGGGGGGTGTATGTGTGGTGTGTGTGTGTGTGTTGGGGGGGGTTGTGTGTGTGTGTTGGGGGGGTGTGTGTGTGTGTATGTGTGGTGTGTGTTGGGGGGGGGGTGTTTGTGTGTGTTGGGGGTGTGTTGGGGGTGTGTTGGGGGTGTGTGTGTTGGGGGTGTGTTGGGGGTGTGTGTTGGGGGGGGGGTTGTGACGTTCACATGCTGCACTTGCGATGCTTGGCATTGGGTTCTCCCCCTTGTCATGTTTGGCAGGCAGTATCAAGCAAAGGGGGGGGGGTGTTGGGGGGGTGGTGTGTGTGTTAGGGGGGGGGGGTGTATGTGTGGTGTGTGTGTGTTGGTGTGTGTGTGTGTTGGGGGGGTTGTGTGTGTGTGTATGGTGTGTGTGTTGGGGGTGTGTGTGTGTGTTGGGGGGGTTGTGTGTGTGTGTTGGGGGTGTGTTGGGGTGTGTGTGTGTGTGTATGTGTGGTGTGTGTTGGGGGTGTGGTGTGTGTTGGGGGGGGGGTTGTTTGTGTGTGTTGGGGGTGTGTTGGGGGTGTGTGTTGGGGGGGGGTGGTTGTGACGTTCACATGCTGCACTTGCGATGCTTGGCATTGGGTTCTCCCCCTTGTCATGTTTGGCAGGCAGTATCAAGCAAAGGGGGGGGGGGGGGTGTGTTGGGGGGGGGGTGTATGTGTGGTGTGTGTGTGTTGGTGTGTGTGTGTGTTGGGGGGGTTGTGTGTGTGTGTTGGGGGGGTTGTGTGTGTTGGGGGGGTTGTATGTGTGTGTGTTGGGGGTGTGTTGGGGGTGTGTGTGTTGGGGAGGGGGTGGTTGTGACGTTCACATGCTGCACTTGCGATGCTTGGCATTGGGTTCTCCCCCTTGTCTTGTTTGGCAGGCAGAATCAAGCAAAGGGGGGGGGGGTGGTGTGTGTGTTAGGGGGGGGGTGTATGTGTGGTGTGTGTGTGTGTTGGTGTGTGTGTGTGTTGGGGGGGTTGTGTGTGTTGGGGGGGTTGTGTGTGTGTGTGTTGGGGGTGTGTTGGGGGTGTGTGTGTGTGGCGTGTGTTGGGGGGTTGTGTGTGTTGGGGGGGTTGTGTGTGTTGGGGGGGTTGTGTGTGTGTGTGTTGGGGGTGTGTGTGTTGGGGAGGGGGTGGTTGTGACGTTCACATGCTGCACTTGCGATGCTTGGCATTGGGTTCTCCCCCTTGTCATGTTTGGCAGGCAGTATCAAGCAAAGGGGGGGGGGTGTGTGTGTTAGGGGGGGGGTGTATGTGTGGTGTGTGTGTGTGTTGGTGTGTGTGTGTGTTGGGGGGGTTGTGTTTGTTGGGGGGGTTGTGTGTGTGTGTGTTGGGGGTGTGTTGGGGGTGTGTGTGTGTGGTGTGTGTTGGGGGGGTTGTGTGTGTTGGGGGGGTTGTGTGTGTTGGGGGGGTTGTGTGTGTGTGTGTTGTGTGTGTGTGTGTTGGGGGTGTGTGTGTTGGGGTGTGTGTGTGTGTGGTGTGTGTGTGTTGGGGGGTTGTGTGTGTGTGTGTTGGGGGTGTGTGTGTTGGGGGTGTGTTGGGGGTGTGTGTTGGGGGGGGGGGTTGTGACGTTCACATGCTGCACTTGCGATGCTTGGCATTGGGTTCTCCCCTTGTCATGTTTGGCAGGCAGTATCAAGCAAAGGGGGGGGGGTGGTGTGTGTGTTAGGGGGGGGGGGGTGTATGTGTGGTGTGTGTGTGTGTTGGTGTGTGTGTGTGTTGGGGGGGTTGTGTGTGTTGGGGGGGTTGTGTGTGTGTGTGTGTTGGGGGTGTGTTGGGGGTGTGTGTGTGTGGTGTGTGTTGGGGGGGTTGTGTGTGTTGGGGGGGTTGTGTGTGTTGGGGGGGTTGTGTGTGTGTGTGTTGGGGGTGTGTGTGTTGGGGAGGGGGTGGTTGTGACATTCACATGCTGCACTTGCGATGCTTGGCATTGGGTTCTCCCCCTTGTCATGTTTGGCAGGCAGTATCAAGCAAAGGGGGGGGGGGGGGGTGGTGTGTGTGTTAGGGGGGGGGGTGTATGTGTGGTGTGTGTGTGTGTTGGTGTGTGTGTTGGGGGGGGGTTGTGTGTGTTGGGGGGGTTGTGTGTGTGTGTGTTGGGGGGTGTGTTGGGGGTGTGTGTGTGTGGTGTGTGTTGGGGGGGTTGTGTGTGTTGGGGGGGTTGTGTGTGTTGGGGGGGTTGTGTGTGTGTGTGTTGGGGGTGTGTGTGTTGGGGTGTGTGTGTGTGTGGTGTGTGTTGGGGGGGTTGTGTGTGTGTGTGTTGGGGGTGTGTTGGGGGTGTGTGTTGGGGGGGGGGGGTTTGTGACGTTCACATGCTGCACTTGCGATGCTTGGCATTGGGTTCTCCCCCTTGTCATGTTTGGCAGGCAGTATCAAGCAAAGGGGGGGGGGGGGTGGGTGTTGTGTGTGTGTGTGTGTTGGGGGTGTGTTGGGGGGGATGGTGTTGTTAGGGGGGGGTGTATGTGTGGTGTGTGTGTGTGTTGGGGGGGGTTGTGTGTGTGTGTTGGGGGTGTGTTGGGGGGGGGTGTGTGTGTGTGTATGTGTGGTGTGTGTTGGGGGGGGGGTGTTTGTGTGTGTTGGGGGTGTGTTGGGGGTGTGTTGGGGGTGTGTGTGTTGGGGGTGTGTTGGGGGTGTGTGTTGGGGGTGTGTTGGGGGTGTGTGTTGGGGGGGGGTTGTGACGTTCACATGCTGCACTTGCGATGCTTGGCATTGGGTTCTCCCCCTTGTCATGTTTGGCAGGCAGTATCAAGCAAAGGGGGGGGTGTTGGGGGGGGTGGTGTGTGTGTTAGGGGGGGGTGTATGTGTGGTGTGTGTGTGTTGGTGTGTGTGTGTGTTGGGGGGGTTGTGTGTGTGTGTATGGTGTGTGTGTTGGGGGTGTGTGTGGTGTGTGTGTGTGTTGGGGGGGTTGTGTGTGTGTGTTGGGGGTGTGTTGGGGTGTGTGTGTGTGTGTGTATGTGTGGTGTGTGTTGGGGGGTGTGGTGTGTGTTGGGGGGGGGTTGTTTGTGTGTGTTGGGGGTGTGTTGGGGGTGTGTGTTGGGGGGGGGGGGTTGTGACGTTCACATGCTGCACTTGCGATGCTTGGCATTGGGTTCTCCCCCTTGTCATGTTTGGCAGGCAGTATCAAGCAAAGGGGGGGGGGTGTGTGTTGGGGGGGGGGGTGTATGTGTGGTGTGTGTGTGTTGGTGTGTGTGTGTGTTGGGGGGGTTGTGTGTGTTGGGGGGGTTGTATGTGTGTGTGTTGGGGGTGTGTTGGGGGTGTGTGTGTTGGGGGGGGGGTTGTGACGTTCACATGCTGCACTTGCGATGCTTGGCATTGGGTTCTCCCCCTTGTCATGTTTGGCAGGCAGTATCAAGCAAAGGGGGGGGGGGTGGTGTGTGTGTTGGGGGGGGGGGGTGTATGTGTGGTGTGTGTGTGTGTTGGTGTGTGTGTGTGTTGGGGGGGTTGTGTGTGTTGGGGGGGTTGTGTGTGTGTGTGTTGGGGGTGTGTTGGGGGTGTGTGTGTTGGGGGGGTTGTGTGTGTTGGGGGGGTTGTGTGTGTTGGGGGGGTTGTGTGTGTGTGTGTTGGGGGTGTGTGTGTTGGGGAGGGGGTGGTTGTGACGTTCACATGCTGCACTTGCGATGCTTGGCATTGGGTTCTCCCCCTTGTCATGTTTGGCAGGCAGTATCAAGCAAAGGGGGGGGGTGGTGTTGGGGGGGTGGTGTGTGTGTTAGGGGGGGGGTGTATGTGTGGTGTGTGTGTGTTGGTGTGTGTGTGTGTTGGGGGGGTTGTGTGTGTGTGTTGGTGTGTGTGTGTGTTGGGGGGGTTGTGTGTGTGTGTATGGTGTGTGTGTTGGGGGTGTGTGTGGTGTGTGTGTGTGTTGGGGGGGTTGTGTGTGTGTGTTGGGGGGGTGTTGGGGGGTGTGTGTGTGTGTGTATGTGTGGTGTGTGTTGGGGGGGTGGTGTGTGTTGGGGGGGGGTGTTTGTGTGTGTTGGGGGTGTGTTGGGGGGTGTGTGTTGGGGGGGGGTGGTTGTGACGTTCACATGCTGCACTTGCGATGCTTGGC
>JBBDGP010004413.1:0-96296 GCA_037952835.1 Lithobates septentrionalis
CCATACTGCCTGCTCCTCCAGTGTGCGGCATCATCCAATGTAACCTCCACCCCCCCCTCCTCCATACTGCCTGCTCCTCCAGTGTGCGACATCATCCAATGCAACCTCCACCCCCCCCCTCCTCCATACTGCCTGCTCCTCCAGTGTGCGACATCATCCAATGCAACCTCCACCCCCCCTCCTCCATACTGCCTGCTCCCCCAGTGTGCGGCATCATCCAATGCAACCTCCACCCCCCCTCCTCCATACTGCCTGCTCCTCCAGTGTGCGACATCATCCAATGTAACCTCCACCCCCCCCCCTCCTCCATACTGCCTGCTACCCCAGTGTGCGACATCATCCAATGCAACCTCCACCCCCCCCTCCTCCATACTGCCTGCTCCCCCAGTGTGCGACATCATCCAATGCAACCTCCACCCCCCCTCCTCCTCCATACTGCCTGCTCCCCCAGTGTGCGGCATCATCCAATGCAACCTCCACCCCCCCCCTCCATACTGCCTGCTACCCCAGTGTGCGACATCATCCAATGCAACCTCTACCCCCCCCCTCCTCCATACTGCCTGCTCCTCCAGTGTGCGACATCATCCAATGCAACCTCTACCCCCCCCCTCCTCCATACTGCCTGCTCCTCCAGTGTGCGACATCATCCAATGCAACCTCCACCCCCCCCCTCCTCCATACTGCCTGCTACCCCAGTGTGCGACATCATCCAATGCAACCTCCACCCCCCCCCCCTCCATACTGCCTGCTCCCCCAGTGTGCGACATCATCCAATGCAACCTCCACCCCCCCCTCCTCCTCCATACTGCCTGCTCCCCCAGTGTGCGGCATCATCCAATGCAACCTCCACCCCCCCCCTCCTCCATACTGCCTGCTACCCCAGTGTGCGACATCATCCAATGCAACCTCCACCCCCCCCCCCTCCATACTGCCTGCTCCTCCAGTGTGCGACATCATCCAATGTAACCTCCACCCCCCCCTCCTCCTCCATACTGCCTGCTCCCCCAGTGTGCGGCATCATCCAATGCAACCTCCACCCCCCCCCTCCTCCATACTGCCTGCTCCTCCAGTGTGCGACATCATCCAATGTAACCTCCACCCCCCCCTCCTCCTCCATACTGCCTGCTCCTCCAGTGTGCGACATCATCCAATGCAACCTCCACCCCCCCCCCTCCTCCATACTGCCTGCTCCTCCAGTGTGCGACATCATCCAATGCAACCTCCACCCCCCCCTCCTCCATACTGCCTGCTCCCCCAGTGTGCGACATCATCCAATGCAACCTCCACCCCCCCCTCCTCCATACTGCCTGCTCCCCCAGTGTGCGACATCATCCAATGTAACCTCCACCCCCCCCCCTCCTCCATACTGCCTGCTCCTCCAGTGTGCGACATCATCCAATGCAACCTCCACCCCCCCCCCTCCTCCATACTGCCTGCTCCCCCAGTGTGCGACATCATCCAATGTAACCTCCACCCCCCCTCCTCCATACTGCCTGCTCCCCCAGTGTGCGACATCATCCAATGTAACCTCCACCCCCCCCCCTCCTCCATACTGCCTGCTACCCCAGTGTGCGACATCATCCAATGTAACCTCCACCCCCCCCCCTCCTCCATACTGCCTGCTACCCCAGTGTGCGACATCATCCAATGCAACCTCTACCCCCCCCCTCCATACTGCCTGCTCCTCCTGTGTGCGACATCATCCAATGCAACCTCTACCCCCCCCCTCCATACTGCCTGCTCCTCCAGTGTGCAACATCATCCAATGTAACCTCTACCCCCCCTCCTCCATACTGCCTGCTCCTCCAGTGTGCAACATCATCCAATGCAACCTCCACCCTCCCCCTCCTCCATACTGCCTGCTACCCCAGTGTGCGACATCATCCAATGCAACCTCCACCCCCCCCCCTCCTCCATACTGCCTGCTCCCCCAGTGTGCGACATCATCCAATGTAACCTCTACCCCCCCCTCCTCCATACTGCCTGCTCCCCCAGTGTGCGGCATCATCCAATGCAACCTCCACCCCCCCCCTCCTCCATACTGCCTGCTCCCCCAGTGTGCGACATCATCCAATGCAACCTCCACCCCCCCCTCCTCCATACTGCCTGCTCCCCCAGTGTGCGGCATCATCCAATGCAACCTCCACCCCCCCCTCCTCCATACTGCCTGCTCCCCCAGTGTGCGGCATCATCCAATGCAACCTCCACCCCCCCCTCCTCCATACTGCCTGCTCCCCCAGTGTGCGACATCATCCAATGCAACCTCCACCCCCCCTCCTCCATACTGCCTGCTCCCCCAGTGTGCGACATCATCCAATGCAACCTCCACCCCCCCTCCTCCATACTGCCTGCTCCCCCAGTGTGCGGCATCATCCAATGCAACCTCCACCCCCCCCCCCCCCCCTCCATACTGCCTGCTCCCCCAGTGTGCGACATCATCCAATGCAACCTCCACCCCCCCTCCTCCATACTGCCTGCTCCCCCAGTGTGCGACATCATCCAATGCAACCTCTACCCCCCCCCCTCCATACTGCCTGCTCCCCCAGTGTGCGACATCATCCAATGCAACCTCCACCCCCCCCTCCTCCTCCATACTGCCTGCTCCTCCAGTGTGCGGCATCATCCAATGCAACCTCCACCCCCCCCCCCATACTGCCTGCTCCCCCAGTGTGCGACATCATCCAATGCAACCTCCACCCCCCCCCTCCATACTGCCTGCTACCCCAGTGTGCGACATCATCCAATGCAACCTCTACCCCCCCCTCCCCATACTGCCTGCTCCCCCAGTGTGCGACATCATCCAATGTAACCTCCACCCCCCCCCCTCCTCCATACTGCCTGCTACCCCAGTGTGCGACATCATCCAATGTAACCTCCACCCCCCCCTCCTCCATACTGCCTGCTCCCCCAGTGTGCGACATCATCCAATGTAACCTCCACCCCCCCCCCCTCATACTGCCTGCTCCCCCAGTGTGCGACATCATCCAATGCAACCTCCACCCCCCCCCCTCCATACTGCCTGCTCCCCCAGTGTGCAACATCATCCAATGTAACCTCCACCCCCCCCCCCTCCTCCATACTGCCTGCTCCCCCAGTGTGCGACATCATCCAATGTAACCTCCACCCCCCCCCCCTCATACTGCCTGCTCCCCCAGTGTGCGACATCATCCAATGTAACCTCCACCCCCCCCCCCCTCATACTGCCTGCTCCCCCAGTGTGCAACATCATCCAATGTAACCTCCACCCCCCCCCCCTCCTCCATACTGCCTGCTCCCCCAGTGTGCGACATCATCCAATGTAACCTCCACCCACCCCCCTCATACTGCCTGCTCCCCCAGTGTGCGACATCATCCAATGTAACCTCCACCCCCCCCCCCTCCATACTGCCTGCTCCCCCAGTGTGCGACATCATCCAATGCAACCTCTACCCCCCCCCCCCTCCATACTGCCTGCTCCCCCAGTGTGCGACATCATCCAATGTAACCTCCACCCCCCCCCCTCCTCCATACTGCCTGCTCCTCCAGTGTGCGGCATCATCCAATGCAACCTCCACCCCCCCCCTCCTCCATACTGCCTGCTCCCCCAGTGTGCGACATCATCCAATGTAACCTCCACCCACCCCCCTCATACTGCCTGCTCCCCCAGTGTGCGACATCATCCAATGTAACCTCCACCCCCCCCCCCTCCATACTGCCTGCTCCCCCAGTGTGCGACATCATCCAATGCAACCTCTACCCCCCCCCCCCTCCATACTGCCTGCTCCCCCAGTGTGCGACATCATCCAATGTAACCTCCACCCCCCCCCCTCCTCCATACTGCCTGCTCCTCCAGTGTGCGGCATCATCCAATGTAACCTCCACCCCCCCCCTCCTCCATACTGCCTGCTCCCCCAGTGTGCGACATCATCCAATGTAACCTCCACCCCCCTCCCCCTCCATACTGCCTGCTCCCCCAGTGTGCGACATCATCCAATGCAACCTCCACCCCCCCCTCCTCCATACTGCCTGCTCCCCCAGTGTGCGACATCATCCAATGCAACCTCTACCCCCCCCCCCCTCCATACTGCCTGCTCCCCCAGTGTGCGACATCATCCAATGCAACCTCCACCCCCCCCTCCTCCATACTGCCTGCTCCCCCAGTGTGCGACATCATCCAATGTAACCTCCACCCCCCCCCTCCTCCATACTGCCTGCTCCCCCAGTGTGCGACATCATCCAATGTAACCTCCACCCCCCCCCTCCTCCATACTGCCTGCTCCCCCAGTGTGCGACATCATCCAATGTAACCTCCACCCCCCCTCCTCCATACTGCCTGCTCCTCCAGTGTGCGACATCATCCAATGCAACCTCCACCCCCCCCTCCTCCATACTGCCTGCTCCCCCAGTGTGCGACATCATCCAATGCAACCTCCACCCCCCCCTCCTCCATACTGCCTGCTCCCCCAGTGTGCGACATCATCCAATGCAACCTCTACCCCCCCCCCCCCTCCATACTGCCTGCTCCCCCAGTGTGCGACATCATCCAATGCAACCTCCACCCCCCCCTCCTCCATACTGCCTGCTCCTCCAGTGTGCGGCATCATCCAATGCAACCTCCACCCCCCCCCTCCTCCATACTGCCTGCTCCCCCAGTGTGCGACATCATCCAATGCAACCTCCACCCCCCCCTCCTCCATACTGCCTGCTCCCCCAGTGTGCGACATCATCCAATGCAACCTCCACCCCCCCCTCCTCCATACTGCCTGCTCCCCCAGTGTGCGACATCATCCAATGTAACCTCTACCCCCCCCTCCTCCATACTGCCTGCTCCTCCAGTGTGCGACATCATCCAATGCAACCTCCACCCCCCCCTCCTCCATACTGCCTGCTCCCCCAGTGTGCAACATCATCCAATGCAACCTCCACCCCCCCCCTCCTCCATACTGCCTGCTCCCCCAGTGTGCGACATCATCCAATGTAACCTCCACCCCCCCCTCCTCCATACTGCCTGCTCCCCCAGTGTGCGACATCATCCAATGCAACCTCCACCCCCCCCTCCTCCATACTGCCTGCTACCCCAGTGTGCGACATCATCCAATGTAACCTCTACCCCCCCTCCTCCATACTGCCTGCTCCCCCAGTGTGCGACATCATCCAATGTAACCTCCACCCCCCCCCCCCCCTCCTCCATACTGCCTGCTCCCCCAGTGTGCGACATCATCCAATGCAACCTCCACCCCCCCCTCCTCCATACTGCCTGCTCCCCCAGTGTGCGACATCATCCAATGCAACCTCCACCCCCTCCTCCTCCATACTGCCTGCTCCCCCAGTGTGCAACATCATCCAATGCAACCTCCACCCCCCCCTCCTCCATACTGCCTGCTCCCCCAGTGTGCGACATCATCCAATGTAACCTCCACCCCCCCCTCCTCCATACTGCCTGCTCCCCCAGTGTGCAACATCATCCAATGCAACCTCCACCCCCCCCCTCCTCCATACTGCCTGCTCCCCCAGTGTGCGGCATCATCCAATGTAACCTCCACCCCCCCCTCCTCCATACTGCCTGCTCCTCCAGTGTGCAACATCATCCAATGCAACCTCCACCCCCCCCTCCTCCATACTGCCTGCTCCCCCAGTGTGCGACATCATCCAATGCAACCTCCACCCCCCCCCCCTCCTCCATACTGCCTGCTCCTCCAGTGTGCGACATCATCCAATGCAACCTCCACCCCCCCCCCTCCTCCATACTGCCTGCTCCTCCAGTGTGCGACATCATCCAATGTAACCTCCACCCCCCCCCCTCCTCCATACTGCCTGCTCCTCCAGTGTGCGACATCATCCAATGCAACCTCCACCCTCCCCCTCCTCCATACTGCCTGCTACCCCAGTGTGCGACATCATCCAATGCAACCTCCACCCCCCCCTCCTCCTCCATACTGCCTGCTACCCCAGTGTGCGACATCATCCAATGCAACCTCCACCCCCCCTCCTCCATACTGCCTGCTCCTCCAGTGTGCGACATCATCCAATGTAACCTCTACTCCCCCCCTCCTCCATACTGCCTGCTCCCCCAGTGTGCGACATCATCCAATGTAACCTCCACCCCCCCCCTCCTCCATACTGCCTGCTCCTCCAGTGTGCGACATCATCCAATGCAACCTCCACCCCCCCCCCTCCTCCATACTGCCTGCTCCCCCAGTGTGCGGCATCATCCAATGCAACCTCCACCCCCCCCTCCTCCATACTGCCTGCTCCCCCAGTGTGCGACATCATCCAATGCAACCTCCACCCCCCCCTCCTCCATACTGCCTGCTCCCCCAGTGTGCGACATCATCCAATGCAACCTCCACCCCCCCCTCCTCCATACTGCCTGCTCCCCCAGTGTGCGACATCATCCAATGCAACCTCCACCCCCCCCTCCTCCATACTGCCTGCTCCCCCAGTGTGCGACATCATCCAATGTAACCTCCACCCCCCCCTCCATACTGCCTGCTCCCCCAGTGTGCGACATCATCCAATGTAACCTCCACCCCCCCCCTCATACTGCCTGCTACCCCAGTGTGCGACATCATCCAATGCAACCTCCACCCCCCCTCCTCCATACTGCCTGCTCCTCCAGTGTGCGACATCATCCAATGCAACCTCCACCCCCCCTCCTCCATACTGCCTGCTCCTCCAGTGTGCGACATCATCCAATGTAACCTCCACCCCCCCCCTCCTCCATACTGCCTGCTCCTCCAGTGTGCGACATCATCCAATGCAACCTCTACCCCCCCCCTCCATACTGCCTGCTCCTCCAGTGTGCGACATCATCCAATGCAACCTCTACCCCCCCCCTCCATACTGCCTGCTCCCCCAGTGTGCGACATCATCCAATGTAACCTCTACCCCCCCCCCTCCTCCATACTGCCTGCTCCCCCAGTGTGCAACATCATCCAATGTAACCTCCACCCCCCCCTCCTCCATACTGCCTGCTCCTCCAGTGTGCGGCATCATCCAATGTAACCTCTACCCCCCCCCTCCATACTGCCTGCTCCTCCAGTGTGCAACATCATCCAATGTAACCTCCACCCCCCCCTCCTCCATACTGCCTGCTCCTCCAGTGTGCGGCATCATCCAATGTAACCTCTACCCCCCCCCTCCATACTGCCTGCTCCCCCAGTGTGCGGCATCATCCAATGCAACCTCCATCCCCCCCCTCCTCCATACTGCCTGCTCCTCCAGTGTGCGACATCATCCAATGTAACCTCTACCCCCCCCCTCCTCCATACTGCCTGTTCCCCCAGTGTGCGACATCATCCAATGCAACCTCCACCCCCCCCTCCTCCATACTGCCTGCTCCCCCAGTGTGCGACATCATCCAATGCAACCTCCACCCCCCCCCCCTCCTCCATACTGCCTGCTCCTCCAGTGTGCGACATCATCCAATGTAACCTCCACCCCCCCTCCTCCATACTGCCTGCTCCCCCAGTGTGCGACATCATCCAATGTAACCTCCACCCCCCCTCCTCCATACTGCCTGCTCCCCCAGTGTGCGACATCATCCAATGTAACCTCTACCCCCCCCCCCCTCCTCCATACTGCCTGCTCCTCCAGTGTGCGGCATCATCCAATGTAACCTCCACCCCCCCCTCCTCCATACTGCCTGCTCCTCCAGTGTGCGACATCATCCAATGCAACCTCCACCCCCCCCCTCCTCCATACTGCCTGCTCCCCCAGTGTGCGGCATCATCCAATGCAACCTCCACCCCCCCCTCCTCCTCCATACTGCCTGCTCCCCCAGTGTGCGACATCATCCAATGTAACCTCCACCCCCCCTCCTCCATACTGCCTGCTCCCCCAGTGTGCGACATCATCCAATGCAACCTCCACCCCCCCTCCTCCATACTGCCTGCTACCCCAGTGTGCGACATCATCCAATGCAACCTCCACCCCCCCCTCCTCCTCCATACTGCCTGCTCCTCCAGTGTGCGACATCATCCAATGCAACCTCCACCCCCCCCTCCTCCATACTGCCTGCTCCCCCAGTGTGCGACATCATCCAATGTAACCTCTACCCCCCCCTCCTCCATACTGCCTGCTCCTCCAGTGTGCGACATCATCCAATGTAACCTCCACCCCCCCCCTCCTCCATACTGCCTGCTCCCCCAGTGTGCGACATCATCCAATGTAACCTCCACCCCCCCCTCCTCCATACTGCCTGCTCCCCCAGTGTGCGACATCATCCAATGTAACCTCTACCCCCCCCTCCTCCATACTGCCTGCTCCTCCAGTGTGCGGCATCATCCAATGTAACCTCCACCCCCCCCTCCTCCATACTGCCTGCTCCCCCAGTGTGCGGCATCATCCAATGCAACCTCCACCCCCCCCCTCCTCCATACTGCCTGCTCCCCCAGTGTGCGACATCATCCAATGTAACCTCCACCCCCCCCCCTCCTCCATACTGCCTGCTCCTCCAGTGTGCAACATCATCCAATGCAACCTCCATCCCCCCCCCCCTCCTCCATACTGCCTGCTCCTCCAGTGTGCGACATCATCCAATGTAACCTCCACCCCCCCCCCCCCTCCATACTGCCTGCTCCTCCAGTGTGCAACATCATCCAATGCAACCTCCACCCCCCCCCCCCCTCCATACTGCCTGCTCCTCCAGTGTGCGACATCATCCAATGTAACCTCCACCCCCCCCCCCCCTCCATACTGCCTGCTCCTCCAGTGTGCGGCATCATCCAATGTAACCTCTACCCCCCCCCTCCTCCATACTGCCTGCTCCCCCAGTGTGCGGCATCATCCAATGCAACCTCCACCCCCCCCTCCTCCATACTGCCTGCTCCTCCAGTGTGCGACATCATCCAATGTAACCTCCACCCCCCCCCTCCTCCATACTGCCTGCTCCTCCACAGTGTGCGACATCATCCAATGTAACCTCCACCCCCCCCCCTCCTCCATACTGCCTGCTCCTCCAGTGTGCGACATCATCCAATGTAACCTCCACCCCCCCCTCCTCCATACTGCCTGCTCTCCCCAGTGTGCGACATCATCCAATGTAACCTCCACCCCCCCCTCCTCCATACTGCCTGCTCCTCCAGTGTGCGACATCATCCAATGCAACCTCCACCCCCCCCTCCTCCATACTGCCTGCTCCCCCAGTGTGCGGCATCATCCAATGCAACCTCCCCCCCCTCCTCCATACTGCCTGCTCCTCCAGTGTGCGACATCATCCAATGCAACCTCCACCCCCCCCTCCATACTGCCTGCTCCCCCAGTGTGCGACATCATCCAATGTAACCTCCACCCCCCTCCTCCTCCATACTGCCTGCTACCCCAGTGTGCGACATCATCCAATGCAACCTCCACCCCCCCCTCCTCCATACTGCCTGCTCCCCCAGTGTGCGACATCATCCAATGTAACCTCTACCCCCCCCTCCTCCATACTGCCTGCTCCTCCAGTGTGCGACATCATCCAATGCAACCTCCACCCCCCCCTCCTCCATACTGCCTGCTCCCCCAGTGTGCGACATCATCCAATGTAACCTCCACCCCCCCCTCCTCCATACTGCCTGCTCCCCCAGTGTGCGACATCATCCAATGTAACCTCCACCCCCCCCCCTCCTCCATACTGCCTGCTCCCCCAGTGTGCGACATCATCCAATGCAACCTCCACCCCCCCCCTCCTCCATACTGCCTGCTCCCCCAGTGTGCGACATCATCCAATGTAACCTCTACCCCCCCCCTCCTCCATACTGCCTGCTCCTCCAGTGTGCGACATCATCCAATGCAACCTCCACCCCCCCTCCTCCATACTGCCTGCTCCCCCAGTGTGCGGCATCATCCAATGCAACCTCCACCCCCCCTCCTCCATACTGCCTGCTCCCCCAGTGTGCGGCATCATCCAATGCAACCTCCACCCCCCCCCTCCTCCATACTGCCTGCTCCTCCAGTGTGCGACATCATCCAATGTAACCTCCACCCCCCCCCCTCCTCCATACTGCCTGCTACCCCAGTGTGCGACATCATCCAATGCAACCTCCACCCCCCCTCCTCCTCCATACTGCCTGCTCCCCCAGTGTGCGACATCATCCAATGCAACCTCTACCCCCCCCCTCCTCCATACTGCCTGCTCCCCCAGTGTGCGACATCATCCAATGTAACCTCTACCCCCCCCCTCCTCCATACTGCCTGCTCCTCCAGTGTGCGACATCATCCAATGTAACCTCCACCCCCCCCTCCTCCATACTGCCTGCTCCCCCAGTGTGCGACATCATCCAATGCAACCTCCACCCCCCCCCTCCTCCATACTGCCTGCTACCCCAGTGTGCGACATCATCCAATGTAACCTCCACCCCCCCCCTCCTCCATACTGCCTGCTCCTCCAGTGTGCGACATCATCCAATGCAACCTCCACCCCCCCCCCCCTCCATACTGCCTGCTCCCCCAGTGTGCGACATCATCCAATGCAACCTCCACCCCCTCCTCCTCCATACTGCCTGCTACCCCAGTGTGCGGCATCATCCAATGTAACCTCCACCCCCCCCCCTCCTCCATACTGCCTGCTCCTCCAGTGTGCGACATCATCCAATGCAACCTCCACCCCCCCCCCCTCCATACTGCCTGCTCCCCCAGTGTGCGACATCATCCAATGCAACCTCCACCCCCCCCCTCCTCCATACTGCCTGCTCCCCCAGTGTGCGACATCATCCAATGCAACCTCCACCCCCCCCCTCCTCCATACTGCCTGCTCCTCCAGTGTGCGACATCATCCAATGCAACCTCCACCCCCCCCCTCCTCCTCCATACTGCCTGCTCCTCCAGTGTGCGACATCATCCAATGCAACCTCCACCCCCCCCTCCTCCATACTGCCTGCTCCCCCAGTGTGCGACATCATCCAATGTAACCTCCACCCCCCCCCTCCTCCATACTGCCTGCTCCCCCAGTGTGCGACATCATCCAATGTAACCTCCACCCCCCCCTCCTCCATACTGCCTGCTACCCCAGTGTGCGACATCATCCAATGTAACCTCCACCCCCCCCCTCCTCCATACTGCCTGCTCCTCCAGTGTGCGACATCATCCAATGCAACCTCCACCCCCCCCCTCCTCCATACTGCCTGCTCCCCCAGTGTGCGACATCATCCAATGTAACCTCCACCCCCCCTCCTCCATACTGCCTGCTCCCCCAGTGTGCGACATCATCCAATGTAACCTCCACCCCCCCTCCTCCATACTGCCTGCTCCTCCAGTGTGCGACATCATCCAATGTAACCTCCACCCCCCCCTCCATACTGCCTGCTCCCCCAGTGTGCGACATCATCCAATGCAACCTCCACCCCCCCCCTCCTCCATACTGCCTGCTCCCCCAGTGTGCGACATCATCCAATGTAACCTCCACCCCCCCCTCCTCCATACTGCCTGCTCCTCCAGTGTGCGACATCATCCAATGCAACCTCCACCCCCCCCCTCCTCCATACTGCCTGCTCCCCCAGTGTGCGACATCATCCAATGTAACCTCCACCCCCCCTCCTCCATACTGCCTGCTCCTCCAGTGTGCGACATCATCCAATGTAACCTCTACCCCCCCCCTCCCTCCATACTGCCTGCTACCCCAGTGTGCGACATCATCCAATGCAACCTCCACCCCCCCCCCTCCTCCATACTGCCTGCTACCCCAGTGTGCAACATCATCCAATGCAACCTCCACCCCCCCCTCCTCCATACTGCCTGCTCCCCCAGTGTGCGGCATCATCCAATGCAACCTCCACCCCCCCCTCCTCCATACTGCCTGCTCCTCCAGTGTGCGACATCATCCAATGTAACCTCTACCCCCCCCCCCCTCATACTGCCTGCTCCCCCAGTGTGCGACATCATCCAATGTAACCTCTACCCCCCCCTCCTCCATACTGCCTGCTCCCCCAGTGTGCGGCATCATCCAATGCAACCTCCACCCCCCCTCCTCCATACTGCCTGCTCCCCCAGTGTGCGACATCATCCAATGCAACCTCCACCCCCCCCTCCTCCATACTGCCTGCTCCCCCAGTGTGCGGCATCATCCAATGCAACCTCCACCCCCCCCTCCTCCATACTGCCTGCTCCCCCAGTGTGCGACATCATCCAATGCAACCTCCACCCCCCCTCCTCCATACTGCCTGCTCCCCCAGTGTGCGACATCATCCAATGCAACCTCCACCCCCCCTCCTCCATACTGTACTGCCTGCTCCCCCAGTGTGCGACATCATCCAATGTAACCTCTACCCCCCCCCTCCTCCATACTGCCTGCTACCCCAGTGTGCGACATCATCCAATGCAACCTCCACCCCCCCCCCTCCTCCTCCATACTGCCTGCTCCTCCAGTGTGCGACATCATCCAATGCAACCTCCACCCCCCCCCTCCATACTGCCTGCTACCCCAGTGTGCGACATCATCCAATGCAACCTCTACCCCCCCCCTCCCCATACTGCCTGCTACCCCAGTGTGCGACATCATCCAATGTAACCTCCACCCCCCCCCCCCTCATACTGCCTGCTCCCCCAGTGTGCGACATCATCCAATGCAACCTCCACCCCCCCCCCTCCATACTGCCTGCTCCCCCAGTGTGCAACATCATCCAATGTAACCTCCACCCCCCCCCCTCCTCCATACTGCCTGCTCCCCCAGTGTGCGACATCATCCAATGTAACCTCCACCCCCCCCCCCCCCTCATACTGCCTGCTCCCCCAGTGTGCGGCATCATCCAATGTAACCTCCACCCCCCCCCCCTCATACTGCCTGCTCCCCCAGTGTGCAACATCATCCAATGTAACCTCCACCCCCCCCCCCCTCCTCCATACTGCCTGCTCCCCCAGTGTGCGACATCATCCAATGTAACCTCCACCCCCCCCCCCCCCTCATACTGCCTGCTCCCCCAGTGTGCGACATCATCCAATGTAACCTCCACCCCCCCCTCCTCCTCCATACTGCCTGCTCCCCCAGTGTGCAACATCATCCAATGTAACCTCCACCCCCCCCCCCCCTCCATACTGCCTGCTCCCCCAGTGTGCGACATCATCCAATGTAACCTCCACCCCCCCCCCCCTCCTCCATACTGCCTGCTCCCCCAGTGTGCGACATCATCCAATGCAACCTCCACCCCCCCCCCCCCCTCCATACTGCCTGCTCCCCCAGTGTGCGACATCATCCAATGTAACCTCCACCCCCCCCCCCCTCCTCCATACTGCCTGCTCTCCCAGTGTGCGACATCATCCAATGCAACCTCCACCCCCCCCCCTCCTCCATACTGCCTGCTCCCCCAGTGTGCGACATCATCCAATGTAACCTCCACCCCCCCCCCTCCTCCATACTGCCTGCTCCTCCAGTGTGCGGCATCATCCAATGTAACCTCCACCCCCCTCCCCATACTGCCTGCTCCCCCAGTGTGCGACATCATCCAATGCAACCTCCACCCCCCCCTCCCTCCATACTGCCTGCTCCCCAGTGTGCGACATCATCCAATGTAACCTCCACCCCCCCCCCCTCCTCCATACTGCCTGCTCCTCCAGTGTGCGACATCATCCAATGCAACCTCCACCCCCCCTCCTCCATACTGCCTGCCTCCTCCAGTGTGCAACATCATCCAATGTAACCTCCACCCCCCCCTCCTCCATACTGCCTGCTCCCCCCAGTGTGCGACATCATCCAATGTAACCTCCACCCCCCCCTCCTCCATACTGCCTGCTCCCCCAGTGTGCGACATCATCCAATGCAACCTCCACCCCCCCCTCCTCCATACTGCCTGCTCCCCCAGTGTGCAACATCATCCAATGCAACCTCCACCCCCCCCTCCTCCATACTGCCTGCTCCCCCAGTGTGCGACATCATCCAATGTAACCTCCACCCCCCCCCTCCTCCATACTGCCTGCTCCTCCAGTGTGCGACATCATCCAATGCAACCTCCACCCCCCCTCCTCCATACTGCCTGCTCCCCCAGTGTGCAACATCATCCAATGCAACCTCCACCCCCCCCTCCTCCATACTGCCTGCTCCCCCAGTGTGCGACATCATCCAATGCAACCTCCACCCCCCCCTCCTCCTCCATACTGCCTGCTCCCCCAGTGTGCGACATCATCCAATGTAACCTCCACCCCCCCCCTCCTCCATACTGCCTGCTCCCCCAGTGTGCGACATCATCCAATGTAACCTCCACCCCCCCCCTCCTCCATACTGCCTGCTCCCCCAGTGTGCGACATCATCCAATGTAACCTCTACCCCCCCTCCTCCATACTGCCTGCTCCTCCAGTGTGCAACATCATCCAATGCAACCTCCACCCCCCCCTCCTCCATACTGCCTGCTCCCCCAGTGTGCGACATCATCCAATGCAACCTCCACCCCCCCCCCTCCTCCATACTGCCTGCTCCTCCAGTGTGCGACATCATCCAATGCAACCTCCACCCTCCCCCTCCTCCATACTGCCTGCTACCCCAGTGTGCGACATCATCCAATGCAACCTCCACCCCCCCCTCCTCCTCCATACTGCCTGCTACCCCAGTGTGCGACATCATCCAATGCAACCTCCACCCCCCCTCCTCCATACTGCCTGCTCCTCCAGTGTGCGACATCATCCAATGTAACCTCTACTCCCCCCCTCCTCCATACTGCCTGCTCCCCCAGTGTGCGACATCATCCAATGCAACCTCCACCCCCCCTCCTCCATACTGCCTGCTCCTCCAGTGTGCGACATCATCCAATGTAACCTCTACTCCCCCCCTCCTCCATACTGCCTGCTCCCCCAGTGTGCGACATCATCCAATGTAACCTCCACCCCCCCCCTCCTCCATACTGCCTGCTCCCCCAGTGTGCGGCATCATCCAATGCAACCTCCACCCCCCCCCCCTCCTCCATACTGCCTGCTCCTCCAGTGTGCGACATCATCCAATGCAACCTCCACCCCCCTCCTCCTCCATACCGCCTGCTCCTCCAGTGTGCGACATCATCCAATGCAACCTCCACCCCCCCCTCCTCCATACTGCCTGCTCCTCCAGTGTGCGACATCATCCAATGCAACCTCCACCCCCCCCTCCTCCATACTGCCTGCTCCCCCAGTGTGCAACATCATCCAATGCAACCTCCACCCCCCCCCCTCCTCCATACTGCCTGCTCCTCCAGTGTGCGACATCATCCAATGCAACCTCCACCCCCCCCCTCCTCCATACTGCCTGCTCCTCCAGTGTGCGACATCATCCAATGTAACCTCCACCCCCCCCCCCCTCATACTGCCTGCTCCTCCAGTGTGCGACATCATCCAATGTAACCTCCACCCCCCCCCCCTCATACTGCCTGCTCCTCCAGTGTGCGACATCATCCAATGTAACCTCCACCCCCCCCCCCCTCATACTGCCTGCTACCCCAGTGTGCGACATCATCCAATGTAACCTCCACCCCCCCCTCCTCCATACTGCCTGCTACCCCAGTGTGCGACATCATCCAATGCAACCTCCACCCCCCCCTCCTCCATACTGCCTGCTCCTCCAGTGTGCGACATCATCCAATGCAACCTCCACCCCCCCCTCCTCCATACTGCCTGCTCCCCCAGTGTGCGACATCATCCAATGTAACCTCCACCCCCCCCTCCATACTGCCTGCTCCCCCAGTGTGCGACATCATCCAATGCAACCTCCACCCCCCCCTCCTCCATACTGCCTGCTCCCCCAGTGTGCGACATCATCCAATGCAACCTCCACCCCCCCCCTCCTCCATACTGCCTGCTACCCCAGTGTGCGGCATCATCCCAATGCAACCTCCACCCCCCCCCCCTCCTCCATACTGCCTGCTCCTCCAGTGTGCGACATCATCCAATGCAACCTCCACCCCCCCCTCCTCCATACTGCCTGCTCCTCCAGTGTGCGACATCATCCAATGCAACCTCCACCCCCCCTCCCCTCCATACTGCCTGCTACCCCAGTGTGCGACATCATCCAATGTAACCTCCACCCCCCCCCTCCTCCATACTGCCTGCTACCCCAGTGTGCGGCATCATCCAATGTAACCTCCACCCCCCCCCTCCTCCATACTGCCTGCTCCCCCAGTGTGCGGCATCATCCAATGCAACCTCCACCCCCCCCTCCTCCATACTGCCTGCTCCTCCAGTGTGCGACATCATCCAATGTAACCTCCACCCCCCCCCTCATACTGCCTGCTACCCCAGTGTGCGACATCATCCAATGCAACCTCCACCCCCCCTCCTCCATACTGCCTGCTCCTCCAGTGTGCGACATCATCCAATGTAACCTCTACCCCCCCCCCCCCTCCTCCATACTGCCTGCTCCTCCAGTGTGCGACATCATCCAATGTAACCTCTACCCCCCCCCTCCTCCATACTGCCTGCTCCCCCAGTGTGCGACATCATCCAATGTAACCTCCACCCCCCCCCTCCTCCATACTGCCTGCTCCCCCAGTGTGCGACATCATCCAATGCAACCTCCACCCCCCCCCTCCTCCATACTGCCTGCTCCCCAGTGTGCGACATCATCCAATGTAACCTCCACCCCCCCCTCCTCCATACTGCCTGCTCCCCCAGTGTGCGACATCATCCAATGTAACCTCCACCCCCCCCCTCCTCCATACTGCCTGCTCCCCCAGTGTGCGACATCATCCAATGTAACCTCCACCCCCCCCTCCTCCATACTGCCTGCTCCCCCAGTGTGCGACATCATCCAATGTAACCTCTACCCCCCCCTCCTCCATACTGCCTGCTCCTCCAGTGTGCGGCATCATCCAATGTAACCTCCACCCCCCCCCTCCTCCATACTGCCTGCTCCCCCAGTGTGCGACATCATCCAATGCAACCTCCACCCCCCCCCCTCCTCCATACTGCCTGCTCCTCCAGTGTGCGACATCATCCAATGCAACCTCCACCCCCCCCCTCCTCCATACTGCCTGCTACCCCAGTGTGCGACATCATCCAATGTAACCTCCACCCCCCCCTCCTCCATACTGCCTGCTCCCCCAGTGTGCGACATCATCCAATGCAACCTCCACCCCCCCCTCCTCCATACTGCCTGCTCCCCCAGTGTGCGACATCATCCAATGCAACCTCCACCCCCCCCTCCTCCATACTGCCTGCTCCCCCAGTGTGCGACATCATCCAATGCAACCTCCACCCCCCCCCCTCCTCCATACTGCCTGCTACCCCAGTGTGCGACATCATCCAATGTAACCTCCACCCCCCCCTCCTCCATACTGCCTGCTCCCCCAGTGTGCGACATCATCCAATGCAACCTCCACCCCCCCCCCCTCCTCCATACTGCCTGCTCCCCCAGTGTGCGACATCATCCAATGCAACCTCCACCCCCCCCCTCCTCCATACTGCCTGCTACCCCAGTGTGCGACATCATCCAATGTAACCTCCACCCCCCCTCCTCCATACTGCCTGCTACCCCAGTGTGCGACATCATCCAATGCAACCTCCACCCCCCCCTCCTCCATACTGCCTGCTACCCCAGTGTGCGACATCATCCAATGCAACCTCCACCCCCCCCCCTCCTCCATACTGCCTGCTCCCCCAGTGTGCGACATCATCCAATGCAACCTCCACCCCCCTCCTCCTCCATACTGCCTGCTCCTCCAGTGTGCGACATCATCCAATGCAACCTCCACCCCCCCCCTCCTCCATACTGCCTGCTCCCCCAGTGTGCGACATCATCCAATGCAACCTCCACCCCCCCTCCTCCTCCATACTGCCTGCTACCCCAGTGTGCGACATCATCCAATGCAACCTCCACCCCCCCCCCTCCTCCATACTGCCTGCTACCCCAGTGTGCGACATCATCCAATGCAACCTCCACCCCCCCCTCCTCCATACTGCCTGCTCCTCCAGTGTGCGACATCATCCAATGCAACCTCTACCCCCCCCCCCTCCTCCATACTGCCTGCTCCTCCAGTGTGCGACATCATCCAATGTAACCTCCACCCCCCCTCCTCCTCCATACTGCCTGCTCCCCCAGTGTGCGACATCATCCAATGTAACCTCCACCCCCCCTCCTCCTCCATACTGCCTGCTCCCCCAGTGTGCGGCATCATCCAATGTAACCTCCACCCCCCCCCTCCTCCATACTGCCTGCTACCCCAGTGTGCGGCATCATCCAATGTAACCTCCACCCCCCCCCCCTCCATACTGCCTGCTCCCCCAGTGTGCGACATCATCCAATGTAACCTCCACCCCCCCCCTCCTCCATACTGCCTGCTCCTCCAGTGTGCGACATCATCCAATGTAACCTCCACCCCCCCCCCTCCATACTGCCTGCTCCTCCAGTGTGCGACATCATCCAATGCAACCTCCACCCCCCCCCCTCATACTGCCTGCTACCCCAGTGTGCGGCATCATCCAATGCAACCTCCACCCCCCCCCTCCTCCATACTGCCTGCTCCCCCAGTGTGCGGCATCATCCAATGCAACCTCCACCCCCCCCCCCTCCTCCATACTGCCTGCTCCCCCAGTGTGCGACATCATCCAATGCAACCTCCACCCCCCCTCCTCCATACTGCCTGCTCCCCCAGTGTGCGACATCATCCAATGTAACCTCCACCCCCCCCCTCCATACTGCCTGCTACCCCAGTGTGCGACATCATCCAATGTAACCTCCACCCCCCCCTCCTCCATACTGCCTGCTCCCCAGTGTGCGACATCATCCAATGCAACCTCCACCCCCCCCCCTCCTCCATACTGCCTGCTCCTCCAGTGTGCGACATCATCCAATGCAACCTCCACCCCCCCCTCCTCCATACTGCCTGCTACCCCAGTGTGCGACATCATCCAATGTAACCTCCACCCCCCCCTCCTCCATACTGCCTGCTCCTCCAGTGTGCGGCATCATCCAATGTAACCTCCACCCCCCCCCCTCATACTGCCTGCTCCTCCAGTGTGCGACATCATCCAATGCAACCTCCACCCCCCCCCTCCTCCATACTGCCTGCTCCCCCAGTGTGCGGCATCATCCAATGCAACCTCCACCCCCCCCCCCTCCTCCATACTGCCTGCTCCCCCAGTGTGCGACATCATCCAATGCAACCTCCACCCCCCCTCCTCCATACTGCCTGCTCCTCCAGTGTGCGACATCATCCAATGCAACCTCCACCCCCCCCCCCTCCTCCATACTGCCTGCTCCCCCAGTGTGCGACATCATCCAATGCAACCTCCACCCCCCCCCTCCTCCATACTGCCTGCTACCCCAGTGTGCGACATCATCCAATGTAACCTCCACCCCCCCTCCTCCATACTGCCTGCTACCCCAGTGTGCGACATCATCCAATGCAACCTCCACCCCCCCCTCCTCCATACTGCCTGCTACCCCAGTGTGCGACATCATCCAATGCAACCTCCACCCCCCCTCCTCCATACTGCCTGCTACCCCAGTGTGCGACATCATCCAATGCAACCTCCACCCCCCCCTCCTCCATACTGCCTGCTCCCCCAGTGTGCGACATCATCCAATGCAACCTCCACCCCCCCCTCCTCCTCCATACTGCCTGCTCCTCCAGTGTGCGACATCATCCAATGCAACCTCCACCCCCCCCCCCTCCTCCATACTGCCTGCTCCCCCAGTGTGCGACATCATCCAATGCAACCTCCACCCCCCCCTCCTCCTCCATACTGCCTGCTACCCCAGTGTGCGACATCATCCAATGCAACCTCCACCCCCCCCCCCCTCCTCCATACTGCCTGCTACCCCAGTGTGCGACATCATCCAATGCAACCTCCACCCCCCCCTCCTCCATACTGCCTGCTCCTCCAGTGTGCGACATCATCCAATGCAACCTCTACCCCCCCCCCCCTCCTCCATACTGCCTGCTCCCCCAGTGTGCGACATCATCCAATGTAACCTCCACCCCCCCTCCTCCTCCATACTGCCTGCTCCCCCAGTGTGCGGCATCATCCAATGTAACCTCCACCCCCCCTCCTCCATACTGCCTGCTACCCCAGTGTGCGACATCATCCAATGTAACCTCCACCCCCCCCCCTCCTCCATACTGCCTGCTCCCCCAGTGTGCGACATCATCCAATGCAACCTCCACCCCCCCCTCCTCCATACTGCCTGCTCCCCCAGTGTGCGGCATCATCCAATGTAACCTCCACCCCCCCTCCTCCATACTGCCTGCTCCTCCAGTGTGCGACATCATCCAATGTAACCTCCACCCCCCCCCCCTCCATACTGCCTGCTCCCCCAGTGTGCGACATCATCCAATGTAACCTCCACCCCCCCCCTCCTCCATACTGCCTGCTCCTCCAGTGTGCGACATCATCCAATGTAACCTCCACCCCCCCTCCTCCATACTGCCTGCTCCCCCAGTGTGCGACATCATCCAATGCAACCTCCACCCCCCCCCCCTCATACTGCCTGCTACCCCAGTGTGCGGCATCATCCAATGCAACCTCCACCCCCCCCCTCCTCCATACTGCCTGCTCCCCCAGTGTGCGGCATCATCCAATGCAACCTCCACCCCCCCCCTCCTCCATACTGCCTGCTCCCCCAGTGTGCGACATCATCCAATGTAACCTCCACCCCCCCTCCTCCATACTGCCTGCTCCTCCAGTGTGCGACATCATCCAATGTAACCTCCACCCCCCCCCTCCATACTGCCTGCTCCCCCAGTGTGCGACATCATCCAATGCAACCTCCACCCCCCCCTCCTCCTCCATACTGCCTGCTCCCCCAGTGTGCGACATCATCCAATGCAACCTCCACCCCCCTCCTCCTCCATACTGCCTGCTCCCCCAGTGTGCGACATCATCCAATGTAACCTCCACCCCCCTCCTCCTCCATACTGCCTGCTACCCCAGTGTGCGACATCATCCAATGTAACCTCCACCCCCCTCCTCCTCCATACTGCCTGCTACCCCAGTGTGCGACATCATCCAATGCAACCTCCACCCCCCCCTCCTCCATA
Organism: Lithobates septentrionalis; assembly: GCA_037952835.1. NCBI lineage: Eukaryota > Metazoa > Chordata > Amphibia > Anura > Ranidae > Lithobates > Lithobates septentrionalis. The sequence continues at coordinate 20,892 of JBBDGP010004413.1, forward strand.
CTGCCTGCTCCCCCAGTGTGCGACATCATCCAATGCAACCTCCACCCCCCCCTCCTCCATACTGCCTGCTCCCCCAGTGTGCGGCATCATCCAATGTAACCTCCACCCCCCCTCCTCCATACTGCCTGCTCCTCCAGTGTGCGACATCATCCAATGTAACCTCCACCCCCCCCCTCCATACTGCCTGCTCCCCCAGTGTGCGACATCATCCAATGTAACCTCCACCCCCCCCCTCCATACTGCCTGCTACCCCAGTGTGCGACATCATCCAATGCAACCTCCACCCCCCCCTCCTCCATACTGCCTGCTACCCCAGTGTGCGACATCATCCAATGTAACCTCCACCCCCCCCCCCTCCTACTGCCTGCTCCTCCAGTGTGCGACATCATCCAATGTAACCTCCACCCCCCCCCCTCCATACTGCCTGCTCCCCCAGTGTGCGACATCATCCAATGTAACCTCCACCCCCCTCCTCCATACTGCCTGCTCCTCCAGTGTGCGACATCATCCAATGTAACCTCCACCCCCCCCCCCTCCATACTGCCTGCTCCCCCAGTGTGCGACATCATCCAATGTAACCTCCACCCCCCCCCTCCATACTGCCTGCTCCCCCAGTGTGCGACATCATCCAATGCAACCTCCACCCCCCCCTCCTCCATACTGCCTGCTCCCCCAGTGTGCGACATCATCCAATGCAACCTCCACCCCCCCCCCCCTCCATACTGCCTGCTCCTCCAGTGTGCGACATCATCCAATGTAACCTCCACCCCCCCCCCTCATACTGCCTGCTCCTCCAGTGTGCGACATCATCCAATGTAACCTCCACCCCCCCCCTCCCCATACTGCCTGCTCCTCCAGTGTGCGGCATCATCCAATGCAACCTCCACCCCCTCCTCCTCCATACTGCCTGCTCCCCCAGTGTGCGACATCATCCAATGCAACCTCCACCCCCCCCCTCATACTGCCTGCTCCTCCAGTGTGCGACATCATCCAATGTAACCTCCACCCCCCCCCACCCTCATACTGCCTGCTCCTCCAGTGTGCGACATCATCCAATGTAACCTCCACCCCCCCCTCCTCCATACTGCCTGCTCCCCCAGTGTGCGACATCATCCAATGCAACCTCCACCCCCCCCTCCATACTGCCTGCTCCTCCAGTGTGCGACATCATCCAATGTAACCTCCACCCCCCCCTCCTCCATACTGCCTGCTCCCCCAGTGTGCGACATCATCCAATGTAACCTCCACCCCCCCCCTCCTCCATACTGCCTGCTCCCCCAGTGTGCGACATCATCCAATGTAACCTCCACCCCCCCCCCCTCATACTGCCTGCTCCTCCAGTGTGCAACATCATCCAATGCAACCTCCACCCCCCCTCCTCCATACTGCCTGCTCCCCCAGTGTGCAACATCATCCAATGCAACCTCCACCCCCCCCTCCTCCATACTGCCTGCTCCCCCAGTGTGCGACATCATCCAATGTAACCTCCACCCCCCCCCTCCATACTGCCTGCTCCTCCAGTGTGCGACATCATCCAATGCAACCTCCACCCCCCCCCTCCTCCATACTGCCTGCTCCTCCAGTGTGCGACATCATCCAATGCAACCTCCACCCCCCCCCCTCCTCCATACTGCCTGCTCCCCCAGTGTGCGACATCATCCAATGTAACCTCCACCCCCCCCTCCTCCATACTGCCTGCTCCCCCAGTGTGCGACATCATCCAATGCAACCTCCACCCCCCCCCTCCTCCATACTGCCTGCTACCCCAGTGTGCGGCATCATCCAATGCAACCTCCACCCCCCCCCCCTCCTCCATACTGCCTGCTCCTCCAGTGTGCGACATCATCCAATGTAACCTCCACCCCCCCTCCTCCATACTGCCTGCTCCCCCAGTGTGCGACATCATCCAATGTAACCTCTACCCCCCCCTCCTCCATACTGCCTGCTCCCCCAGTGTGCGGCATCATCCAATGCAACCTCCACCCCCCCCTCCTCCATACTGCCTGCTCCTCCAGTGTGCAACATCATCCAATGCAACCTCTACCCCCCCTCCTCCTCCATACCGCCTGCTCCTCCAGTGTGCGACATCATCCAATGTAACCTCCACCCCCCCTCCTCCATACTGCCTGCTCCCCCAGTGTGCGACATCATCCAATGTAACCTCTACCCCCCCTCCTCCTCCATACTGCCTGCTCCCCCAGTGTGCGACATCATCCAATGTAACCTCCACCCCCCCCCTCCATACTGCCTGCTCCCCCAGTGTGCGACATCATCCAATGTAACCTCCACCCCCCCCCCTCCTCCATACTGCCTGCTCCCCCAGTGTGCGACATCATCCAATGTAACCTCCACCCCCCCCCCTCCATACTGCCTGCTCCCCCAGTGTGCGACATCATCCAATGCAACCTCCACCCCCCCCCTCCTCCATACTGCCTGCTCCCCCAGTGTGCGACATCATCCAATGTAACCTCCACCCCCCCCCCTCCTCCATACTGCCTGCTCCCCCAGTGTGCGGTGTCATTCAGTGTGTCCTTTGCCCCCTTCTACATATAATACGTTCTGAAGATATCTGGAGATGTTCTTGCAATATATGAAGCGTATACCGTATTACAGTCAGTGGGTGTCTCTACATGGTATGTTACTTCTTGTAGGAATGCTGATCTACAGCGGGCAGAAGAAGAGCAGCGGAGCGGACTTTATGTCCTTCGGTCTAGTGGGAGGACGGCCGGAGTTCAGGTGAGGTCTTCATCTTCGAGGCAACTTCATTCTTACATTTTGTGTTTTTTTCGGTGCTTCCCGTCTTTGATTCTGTATTGGTAATCAAAATTAATTCCCTAATCATGGACAAAAGGTCTGTTCTTAGGTGTTTAGTGATGATGGTTACTCTGCTACTGATATTTCAGGTTGTCCTCTTACTGTATATTCTGAACAATTTCCACAAATTTACACTTTTATAGAGATTTGTCTATCAGAGTTCCTCAAGTGTTTCATTATTTGTAATATCTTATCGCAGGTTTGATGCTGGTTCAGGAATGGCTACAATCCGTTATCCTATACCTCTTAGTCTGGGCGAATTCCATACCATAACCCTGTACAGGAACCTGAACCAAGGATCAATTGTGGTGGACAACCAAACTCCCGTCAATGGAACATCTCAGGTAACAGGCTGGCGGCTCTCTAATCACAAAACACAATGTGAACGCTCAATCAGCTTAAAGGCCATATTTCTCCTAGTAATGTCTTGTTGGAAATGGATCGTTCTGATTGGATATTCTGCACTTTCAGGGTAAATTCCAGGGTCTGGACTTGAACGAGGAGATTTACCTAGGAGGTTATCCTAACTACGAGGTTGTTTCTAAGACTGGCTTGGGCAAAGGCTTTATTGGTAACTAGAAATCCAACCATAAGCATTTTTCCACAATGGTCATATTCGCCATCCTCTGGCTAATGGTCTCTCCCTCACCTGTGCCCTTATTTCTCCCTTCGCAGGTTGTGTCCGGCAGCTCATTCTTCAGGGAGAAGAGGTCATCTTCAAGGATCTGGATCTGGTCACCACTGGCATCTCTAACTGCCGAACTTGTAGAGACCGACCTTGTAAGGTACGACCAAAGGCAAAGAGCCAGGCCTGCTCAATTAAAGTCACTGTAACTGTTGATAAGTGCGGCTCCTATACTTACTACAAACTCGGTGTAAACCAACACATTAAAGGATAAGTCTACCTTCAGAAACATGTAACATGTTACACCTATATTTCGGGTAAGACGTATACCATGTTCCAGCTCCTACCCCCCCCCCCCCCCAATTCCTTTCCTTTGTTACAGCACGAGGGGGATCCTCTCCCCGCAGCTGCTGTCACATTTAAAATTGGCACCGCTGTGCCGGGCTCCGCCTGCACTGCAGCATCATTCATTCACGGGGATATACAGGCTCAAAGTTTTTTTACCTTCATACATTCTATGCAGGTAAAAAAACCTCCTCAGTGCAGCACCAGCCCCCCCCCCCCCCTCCCCCAATACTTACAGTACCTGAGCCCCATCTTGACCCATTCTCATTGGCTAAGACAGCAGTGGGAGCTATTGGCTCCCACTGTTAATCACAGCCAGTGAGGAGAGAGGGGGCAGGGCCAAGCCGTGGCTCTGGTGGCTCTGTGTTTGAATGGACACGCAGAGCCGCGGCCTGGGAACCAGCCTGCTTGGGTGGGTGCCCCCATTGCAAGCTGCTTTCTCTGAGAGCACTTGACAGGAGCCAGGAGCGACGGCGAGGGACCTGAGAAGAGGAGGATCCAGGCTTCTCTGTGCCAAACCATTACAGAGGAGGTGAGTATGATATGTTTGTTATTAGGGGAAAAAAAGCCTTTAATATCACACTAACCTACAACCTATTTTACAGTATGTATCGGTTTGTGGTGTGGTTTGGTCCATCATTGTGCGGTTCCTTGGTTGAATCTGATTCTCCTGTTGAGCTGTCCTTCACCTTGAAGTGTTGTTTTTCATCCTCACTCTTGCTTGGTACCTGAAGCTTTTTAACAAGTCTTCTCAGTCATTTTCCTCCTGACGATGTATGTACTTTTTTTTTAGAACCGTGGAATCTGTCGGGATTCGGAGAGCAGCAGTTATGTGTGTGAATGTCTTCCTGGCTTTGCCGGCAGTAACTGTGAGCACTCCCGGGCCTTGCACTGCCACCCAGGTACTTCCTGTGAAATGAAAATTCATGTTTTGTACTTCCAGCGATACGTGGCCCTTCTCAGCACTTTCCACTTTTTCCTACAGATGCCTGTGGACCTGAAGCTACTTGCATCAATCAAGCTGATGGGTTGGGGTACGCCTGCCGCTGCCAGCTGGGCAAATCTGGAGACAAATGCATGGATGGTATGTGACTTGCTGGCCCAATACACACACTCATCATCAATGTATCGTACCTAGAAAGATACAAGACTTCATCTGTTAGAAATGAATGATTAGCTTTGACATAAAGATGTCCGCTCTTCCCAACAGGAGTCATGGTGAACACACCGTCATTCAATGGAGAAACTTCTTACATCTCTTACCCACCCCTCACCAACATCCATAATGACCTGCGGGTGGATCTGGAGTTTAAGCCCCTCTCCCCAGATGGTCTCATCTTCTTCAGTGCAGGAAAAGGAGCTCCTGTGGAAGACTTTGTGTCTCTGGCCATGGCTCAAGGCCATCTGGAATTCCGCTATGAGCTAGGATCAGGTAAGCACTTGGACTGGATAATCTGCAAGGATAATAATCTGATCTTTATTATTTACAAGGCGCTCTGGTAACATAGAGGGGTTTAGTGGGTTAAGGAAAGTCACAGCGTAATAATGACGAAGACACATTCCCACCGCTGCAAAAACAGATGTTCAGCACAGACCAGACCCATGTCACATCTTGGACAACTCTCCAGTGCCTCAATGAGTGTGAAAGACAGTATATGGTATACAGACCAAACCCCATGCCCCATCCCGGACCATTCCCCCATGCCTCATTGAGTGTAGTGTACAGTATATGGTATACAGACCAAATCCATATCCCATCCCAGACCATTCCCCCATGCCTCATTGAGTGTAGTGTACAGTATATGGTATACAGACCAAACCCCATGCCCCATCCCGGACCATTCCCCCATGCCTCATCTAGTATTGTGGACAGTATATGGTATACAAAGACACTGCATTGGGGAAACTTTACACAGGAATACATAAAGGCTGGTTTAGAATTTATTAACACAAAACAACACAGTAGTGGGACAGCGTTTCTACCAATTGGACCGCAACATCGTAAAAGAAAGAAAGAAATCATAAGGAGAACAACTCCAGACCTGAACAAGAGAGAGAAATCATTGAAATGTTTAATATGCCAAAACACAAATTAGACTGAGGGCAAGGGGACATGTGGCTGGTTCACCAATGGGAGATTCAGTTTTACCAAGGCGATAAGGAGCATTCATTAAGTATCATAGTTATATGATGGGAAGCAGTAACGTTTCCCTGGTTTTGTCTTTAGGTTTAGCAATCCTAAGAAGTGCTGACCCCATCCCTCTGGGACAATGGCACAAAGCATCTGCAGAGAGAGTCAATAAGGACGGAACTCTCCAGGTGAATGGCAGTCCACCGGTGAAGCGGTCTTCTCCAGGGAAAAGTCAAGGCCTCAACCTGAAGACACAGATGTACCTCGGTGGTGTGGACAGCACTGTGGAGCTTCCATCTGCGGTCAACGTCACTCAGCCGTACCAGGGCTGCATCGGAGAGGTGGGTTCCCTGACCGCGCTGAGCGTTTCCATCAAATGGCAAAGCTACTCGGGTCTAGATACAATGTCAGAAGATGATTGGACACTGATTGATTAGAAGATGAGTAGACGCTGATTAATTAGACACTGATTGATTAGAAATGAGTAGATGCTGATTAATTAGAAGTTGATTGAGTAGAAGATGATTAGAAGCTGCCACTCCAGAGATAACTTTCAGTTTACTTTGTAGCCAACGAGAAGTCACTTTGCGAAGTAACCGATTTAATTTCTGATAACACGGCATATTGGAAGAGGCGGCATGACATATTTCACCATGATAGTATTTTTACTGTCGGGATCACAGCAATAGTATATAAAGTCTCAGTAATGTATCCCCGATTGCCATGATAGTGGTAGTACACATTACGGTTTACGATCAGTTGTAGTTGATTAGGTTCGGGTTGGAGTTGGATCTCTGAACTAACGTCTTTGTTTCAATTCATTTAGGTTTCCATCAATAACAAGAAGGTGGACATCTCTTACAGTTTCCTAGAAAGCCATGCAATCAGTCAGTGCTATGACAGCTCTCCATGTGACCGCATGCCATGCCTGCATGGGGGAAGATGTATGCCCACCGGGGAGTACGAGTACCAATGCCTGTGCCGCGATGGCTTCAAAGGTGCGCAGAAATTCTCTTCTATCATGAATGAATCCTAACGGTGTCTGATTGGTTATAAGGTTTTCCTCCTAGTTACCAATCCACTTCTCCCTTTGTATTCTCATATTTGATATAGTAATAGAAGCTAGCCGATTCCGGCCCCTTGTACGCAGCTCCTCTATGGCTGCCATTGGCTTGTATAGTCCAGCTACACTTTGCAGCATGGCCACTTTGCACAAGGAGAGAAAGTGTATGACCAACAATCCATACATGACCCATCTTTGTATCAGCGAAATAATAAGCTGTCGGTATGGTAGTATTTTCAGAATATGAGAATCCCCTCAGAAAAAATAAATAAAAATCCCCCAGACACGCGGAACCTTGAAATATACATGCAGGCAGAGTCTTGGTGGGTAGAGAATCCAGACAAGATGAGGAACCTTAGCCAACTAAGTTTCATCATCAACATCAATCCAAGAAAGCCCTCCTGGGGCTACCAAAGGTTTTTCAGGTAGTCTGAACCTCGATGTGAGCTGAGGAGACTTCATTGGCTAAATATTCGGTCTTGGTGTCTCAGGCCGGAAGCTGACCACAAATCGTGATCTTTTCCATCTTTCAGGTGATCGCTGTGAATCTCACGAAGATCGCTGTCAGATACAAAATCCTTGTATAAATGGGGGCACCTGCAAGGACAACCGATGTCACTGCCCAGAGGGCTTCTCTGGAACATACTGCGAAGCAGGTGAGAACCCGGGAACGACTTTCGCTGTGAGGGAAGGTGGGGCCATACATGCTGAGATTTCACAGACACTGCAACTGACATGAGTGCCGCTTGCTGTAATCTGGCGGCATTGGGCTTCCTTAATGAGCAGCGTATGTGCTGGCTGTTTCTCACACATATTTGTCTCTGCAATCACCTTTCCCTCAATGTAGATGGAGCCATACTCTGAACACACATACCGTGGTTGTGGTAACAGGTGGAGTTCTCATCTTGTGATGTTACAGATGAAGATTGGCTCTGTGTATGGCACTTGCCTCTGGGTCCCGTACCTAGTGGCTGGCCTGATGCATTCTGAATACAGGAGGTTGTCCGCTGGGTATGGTCGCCTTTCAGAGAATGCTTTCCATTTTTGAGTAAAAGCAAAATGTTCTGATTGGATGAGATGGGGCTATGACATCGTGCTTTCCACCTTGTCCAATCAGAGAATGCTTTTTATTTATTCAGAAAATGGAAAGCGTTCTCTGAATGGCAATTGTGTGAAGCAGCCGACGACCTGTTATCACGACGAATCCGGCCGGCCGCTCAGCACCGGACCCAGAAGCAAGTGGAGATCACTGTAGTAGCAATGTAGCAGCAGTGTCCAGTTCAGTGATTTCAAGCTTCCAGGGACATTGGTCTAGTATGATATACCTTGTTACATTACCCCGAGCTGGACCAATGTAATTATGTATAAAATATACCATGCCTGGAATCCATCTTCAATGGTTGCCCCCTTACAGCCCCTTCATGAAGTTCATTGTCTATTCATAGTACTCTCAGCAGACTCCAGTAAAGTGTCACTTGTATTCCGGAGTCTTCTCTGAGATCTCTCCAAGTCTCGGACAAATATGATGCAGAACATTCTCCACAGGGGGTCATGTGAAGGGTGCCGATATGAAGAGAAGTCTTGTATTGTCCGCTACCTCTTCTGAGAGGGCACCTGTAGGAGGCTGTGATATGCAGGAAGCGGGGGGGTCAGTCCCGGCCATCTCATGGTGTCCCATCTAAAGAGAAGTCCTGTATTGCCCTCTACCTCTGCCAAGGGGGAGATTTTTCACCCCTAGGTGGCTGTGATATGCAGGAAGCGGGGGGGGGGGGGTCAGTCCCGACCATCTCACGGTGTCCCATCTAAAGCATCTAAAGAGAAGTCCTGTCAAGGGGGAGATTTTTCACCCCTAGGTGGCTGTGATACGTGGGGGGTGGTAGTCCTGGACATCTCATGGTGTCCCATATGAAGAGAAGTCCTGTATTGTCCTCTACCTCTGCCAAGGGGGAAGATTTTGCACCCCTAGGTGGCTGTGATATGCGGGGGGTGGTAGTCCTGGACATCTCATGGTGTCCCATATGAAGAGAAGTCCTGTATTGTCCTCTACCTCTGCCAAGGGGGAAGATTTTGCACCCCTAGGTGGCTGTGATATGCGGGGGGTGGTAGTCCTGGACATCTCATGGTGTCCCATATGAAGAGAAGTCCTGTATTGTCTTCTACCTCTGCCAAGGGGGGAGATTTTGCACCCCTAGGTGGCTGTGATACGTGGGGGGGGGTGGTAGTCCCGGCCATCTCATGGTGCCCGCACTGTGCTCTGTAGATTAGCAGCTTTGCCAAGTCTGTGTGTTAACAAGCTTATTTGCACATTTGTACAGGAGCAGCTTCTACAAACCTGGAGGACGGAGTTCACGAAGGGAGTGGGGGGAACGGTATTGTATCCCCAATTTATTTTATCTTCTTCTACTTCTTGGGATAGGGTGCTGTCTGCAATCATTCTCTAATACAGGGGGAATGGGTGGAGGGGGACAAAGGGGACGATTGTAACATTGACACTATGGCTATGATGAGGAACTCGGGACTCAGTGGTGGAGTGTTCCATTGTTTCTATATAACATCACCCAATAATCAGACCCCCGACCTGCATACAACCCCCATATATCAGACTCTCCCTCTGCTAACATCTTTCCTGGTTGTGTTTCTTCCTTCCAACTTGGGGTGACAGTCCCTAGCCTTTAAGCCTTTCCTCATGGAGTCCCCAGTGATTGGGTCATCAAGGTCCCATGTCACCATTTCCACCGATCACTGACTTTCCATACTTTGTTTTCTATAGATGCACCGGGAGTGTACGGGTCATACTTCTCCGATGACTCTTACATAGCTCTACCCAAGCAGATGTTCCCCCGCAGGTAAGAGGTCCCTCCCGTCTGTCCTCTTCTACAAAGCATGTTGTCTTCACATACAGATTCCAGGACTCCACCAGATCTCAGTGACGGCTCACGCCATTCCACTTCAACAAACATTAAAGTGCCCACCGATTCAATGTGCTTCTTTGATGTGTTTATGATGCTTTGGTGATGCTTTTTTCAAGCTTTAAGAAGCTTGGCAAATGCCCCGTGTGTGTGTGTGTGTGTGGATTTTCAATTCGTTTTAAAGAGGCACAGTAGAACCCCAGCTCATTAGTACTCCCACTCAGCAGATCCCCAGCTCATTAGGACCCCCGTTCGGCAGATCCCCAGCTCATTAGGACCCCCGTTCGGCAGATCCCCAGCTCATTAGGACCCCCGTTCGGCAGATCCCCAGCTCATTAGGACCCCCGTTTGGCAGATCCCCAGCTCATTAGTACTCCCAATCAGTAGATCCCCAGCTCATTAGGACCCCCGTTCGGCAGATCCCCAGCTCATTACTACCCCTACTCAGCAGATCCCCAGCTCATTAGTACACTTGTTCAGCAGACCTCCAGCTCAGTAGTACTCTCGTGCAGCAGACCCCCAGCTCAGTAGTACTCTCGTGCAGCAGACCCCCAGCTCAGTAGTACTCTCGTGCAGCAGACCTCCAGCTCAGTAGTACTCTCGTGCAGCAGACCCCCAGCTCAGTAGTACTCTCGTGCAGCAGACCCCCAGCTCAGTAGTACTCTCGTGCAGCAGACCCCCAGCTCAGTAGTACTCTCGTGCAGCAGACCCCCAGCTCAGTAGTACTCTCATGCAGCAGACCCCCAGCTCAGTAGTACTCTCATGCAGCAGACCCCCAGCTCAGTAGTACTCTCATGCAGCAGACCCCCAGCTCAGTAGTACTCTCATGCAGCAGACCCCCAGCTCAGTAGTACTCTCGTGCAGATCCCCTTCTCAGTAGTACCCCCCCCCCCCCCCCAGCTCTGCTAATCCCTCACTCAGCAGATTCCCAGCTCAGTAGTACTCTTGTGCAGAAGATCCCTGCTCAGTAGTACCCCCCCCCCCAGCTCTGCTGATCCCCCACTCAGTAGTAACCCCTAGCTCTGCTGATCCCCCACTCAGTAGTAACCCCTAGCTCTGCTGATCCTCCTCTCTCTCTCCAGTCCTTGCTCACCTCCCGCTATATTGCTCCTACACTGTGCACCACATGTGACATTGCCAGTTTCTCCTGCTCCAGTCCCCCAGCTCTGCTGATCCTCTGCCGCTCAGTCCTTTCTCTACAGTCCCCGCTCACCCTCTGTTATAGTGTTCCCATGTTGCACACCCCATGTGCCATCTACTAGTTGCTCCTCTGCAGTCCAACATCTTTCCGGTTCATTTGTTGGTTTCCCATGGCATCCTGGTATATCTCATACCTCCAAAGCTAAGCAAAGCCAACGCTGAATAAAAGCCTCTCAAAAGCTTCAGGTGCTGTTAGCTAGCAATGTCATAGACTTCTATGGAGGCTTTGGAGACGCTTTGAAGCACCAAGAAAGTGGCACGGGGGATAATTATTGAAGCAAAGGCAAGCGCACCATGTGACCGGGACTGCAAGGTGACCCTTTTATTTATTTAGTGACAGGAGCTTTGATTGGTGGCATTCAGGGCGCTTTAAAAATGGGTCTCCAATGCCACATTGTGAAGCGTGAAGTGTGAACGAGTTCAGGATGATCTTCAGGAACGGCTTTCCATGCTATGGAAACATTTGACACGATGGAGATTTTCTAAAAATGTGCTCAGAAAGATTAGGAGGTCCTTCCATGCAATCTCTAATGCCCCCTCCCCCTTGTGCAGTTCCAGGATAGTCTATGACGCCATCTGGTGGTGGAGTACAACAATGCAGCCCCTCCATTCACACATATAAACCTATGGCCATATTACATGTGGCGGCTCCCTCATTAATATGCAGAACCATAGGCTGTGGCTTTCTGTGGGGGAGGGGATTAAATGGCAATATCCAGGTGGTTTCATATCATCATAAAACGTTTGTTTCTTTATATTGTACACATTTTTATTCCACTCACATGTAGAAGTATTTGTAGATCAGGATGCCGACTAAAATCCAATCTATTTCAGCCGACCAGACGCACCGGAGACAATTGAGTTGGAGATCCGAACAACGTCTACAGACGGCGTCATTTTCTGGCAGGGAATGGTAAATTTATGCATCTTATTTTTTTACTTTGTAACATGGATAGCCAAGCAATCATCAGCTCTCTAAAGGATAGGCTCACCTTCTGGAGCATGTTCAACGTTCCATGGGGTGCTCAACCTGCGGCCATCCAACTGTTGCAGAACTACAAGTCCCATGAGGCAGTGCAAAGCTGTCGGTTAAACAAGTATGACTTCCAAAGGCAGGGTCATGATGGGACCCATATTTAGGGTAGGGGTGCATGCTCCAGCATATGTTCTCCTCACACCCCCCCAATCCACCAAACTGAACTTGGCTTTCATAGAAGCATTCATTACATCTTCTCTTCTCCTCCATCTAGAAGTGTGCACCGTGCCCAAGTCTTGGGATTTAGTTTGTTGTCACAGTGAAGTATACTGTATATGAATGGAGTGAGCGATGAGCACAGCCCACCATGGTTGGGTCCAGATGATGGAGGATATCACCCGATCTTCTGAGATCTTCTCCATGCCGCCTCTTCTCCTGCTTTCCATACAGCTGACTGTCATTGGACAGATGAGCTCCACTCCGATATCGGGAACCCTACACAACGTGCACATACCCCCCCCCCCCCCCCCCCCCTCTATATGTCTTTGTCACATTAATCCCGACACCCCCACGTTTGTACTAGAGCAGATGAGGGACATAAGTCTTGTGTGTGAAGTTCCTCTGAATGGTTTTCGGGGAAACGCAGATTCTCAATGTTCTGTCCTTTGGTAGCGGCTGAGCTCATCTTGTTGGTGAAGGGCAGCGCCATTTTGTTGGTTTGGTATGCAGAGCGATGTTCTCCATTGTTCATAAGGAAGGATAGTTCCAGAACTTTCTGAGACGCTGACCCAGGTGAAGTATCCAGATGAGGAGTCCCTTGCTATATGTTTGTTCCGGGTCAGAACCTGAAAACACATGGAAGTAGTGGATGGACACGCCACAACCACGCAGCAGTACAATACAAGGGGGAGACACGTCACATCCGTGTAGTAGTACAATACAAGGGGGAGACACGTCACATCCGTGTAGTAGTACAATACAAGGGGGAGACACGTCACATCCATGTAGTAGTACAATACAAGGGAGAGACACATTACATCCGTGTAGTAGTACAATACAAGGGAGAGACACATTACATCCGTGTAGTAGTACAATACAAGGGAGAGACACGTCACATCCGTGTAGTAGGTAGTACAATACATGGGAGAGACACGTCACATCCGTGTAGTAGTACAATACAAGGGAGAGACACGTTACATCTGTGTAGTAGTACAATACAAGGGAGAGACACGTTATATCCGTGTAGTAGTACAATACAAGGGAGAGACACATTACATCCGTGTAGTAGTACAATACAAGGGAGAGACACGTCACATCTGTGTAGTAGTACAATACAAGGGAGAGACACGTCACATCTGTGTAGTAGTACAATACAAGGGAGAGACACGTCACATCCGTGTAGTAGTACAATATAAGGGAGAGACACGTCACATCCGTGTAGTAGTACAATGCAAGGGAGAGACACATTACATCCGTGTAGTAGTAAAATACAAGGGAGAGACACGTTATATCCGTGTAGTAGTACAATACATGGGAGAGACACGTTATATCCGTGTAGTAGTACAATACAAGGGAGAGACACGTTATATCCGTGTAGTAGTACAATACAAGGGAGAGACACGTCACATCTGTGTAGTAGTACAATACAAGGGAGAGACACGTCACATCCGTGTAGTAGTACAATATAAGGGAGAGACACGTCACATCCGTGTAGTAGTACAATGCAAGGGAGAGACACATTACATCCGTGTAGTAGTAAAATACAAGGGAGAGACACGTTATATCCGTGTAGTAGTACAATACATGGGAGAGACACGTTACATCCGTGTAGTAGTACAATACAAGGGAGAGATACGTCACATCCGTGTAGTAGTACAATACATGGGAGAGACACGTCACATCCGTGTAGTAGTACAATACAAGGGAGAGACACGTTATATCCGTGTAGTAGTACAATACATGGGAGAGACACGTTACATCCGTGTAGTAGTACAATACAAGGGAGAGATACGTCACATCCGTGTAGTAGTACAATACATGGGAGAGACACGTCACATCCGTGTAGTAGTACAATACAAGGGAGAGACACGTTATATCCGTGTCGTAGTACAATACATGGGAGAGACACGTCACATCCGTGTAGTAGTACAATACAAGGGAGAGACACGTTATATCCGTGTAGTAGTACAATACAAGGGAGAGACACGTTATATCCGTGTAGTAGTACAATACAAGGGAGAGACACGTTATATCCGTGTAGTAGTACAATACAAGGGAGAGACACGTTACATCCGTGTAGTAGTACATTACAAGGGAGAGACACGTTATATCCGTGTAGTAGTACAATACAAGGGAGAGACATGTTATATCCGTGTAGTAGTACAATACAAGGGAGAGACACGTTATATCCGTGTAGTAGTACAATACAAGGGAGAGACACGTTACATCCGTGTAGTAGTACAATACAAGGGAGAGATACGTTACATCCGTGTAGTAGTACAATACAAGGGAGAGACACGTTATATCCGTGCCATCCATGTAGTAGTACATTACAAGGGAGAGACACGTTATATCCGTGTAGTAGTACAATACAAGGGAGAGACACGTTATATCCGTGTAGTAGTACAATACAAGGGAGAGACACGTTATATCCGTGTAGTAGTACAATACAAGGGAGAGACACGTTATATCCGTGTAGTAGTACAATACAAGGGAGAGACACGTTACATCCGTGTAGTAGTACAATACAAGGGAGAGACACGTCACATCTGTGTAGTAGTACAATACAAGGGGGAGACACGTCACATCCGTGTAGTAGTACAATACAAGGGAGAGACACGTTATATCCGTGTAGTAGTACAATACAAGGGAGAGACACGTTATATCCGTGTAGTAGTACATTACAAGGGAGAGACACGTCACATCTGTGTAGTAGTACAATACAAGGGGGAGACACGTCATATCCGTGTAGTAGTACAATACAAGGGAGAGACACGTCACATCCGTGTAGTAGTACAATACATGGGAGAGACACGTCACATCCGTGTAGTAGTACAATACAAGGGGGAGACACGTCACATCCGTGTAGTAGTACAATACAAGGGGGAGACATGTCACATCCGTGTAGTAGTACAATACAAGGGGGAGACACGTCATATCCGTGTAGTAGTACAATACAAGGGGGAGACACGTCATATCCGTGTAGTAGTACAATACAAGGGGGAGACACGTCATATCCGTGTAGTAGTACAATACAAGGGGGAGACACGTCATATCCGTGTAGTAGTACAATACAAGGGAGAGACATGTCACATCCGTGTAGTAGTACATTTCACCTCCGTAACATCTCTAAAATTCGCCCCTTTTTAACAAATGAAACCACCAAGCTCCTCATTCACTCCCTCGTTATCTCTCACCTTGACTATTGTAACTCCCTTCTCATTGGCCTGCCTCTCCATAGGCTCCTCCCCTCTTCAGTCTATCATGAATGTTGCTGCCAGACTTATCCACCTTACCAACCGTTCCCTACACTGGCTCCCAACCTCCCAGCGAATTAGATTCAAAATACTAACCACAACATACAAAGCCATTCACAACTCTGCCCCGAGCTACATCACCAATCTTGTCTCCAAATATCACCCAAATCGTCCTCTCCACTCCTTCTCAAGACCTCCTGCTCTCAAGCTCTCTCATCTCCTCCTCCCATGGTCGTCTCCAGGATTTCTCCAGAGCCTCTCCCATCCTCTGGAACTCTCTACCTCAACCTGTCCGGCTATCCCCTACTCTTGCTACGGTCAGGCAATCCCTGAAAACTCATCTCTTCAGGAAAGTCGATCACGCCTCCAACTAATCTTTTACCACTTCCATCAGCTCATTCCCCACAGTTACAACCTTTTGTACCACCTGCCCCACCCTATTAGATTGTAAGCTCTTCTGAGCAGGGCCCTCCTAATCCTCTTGTATTTTATTGTATTATAACTGTATTGTCTCCCTTTTATATTGTAAAGCGCTGCGTAAACTGTTGGCGCTATATAAATCCTGTATAATAATAATAATAAAAGGGAGAGACACGTCACATCCATGTAGTAGTACAATACAAGGGAGAGACACGTCACATCCATGTAGTAGTACAATACAAGGGAGAGACACGTTATATCCGTGTAGTAGTACAATACAAGGGAGAGACACGTTATATCCGTGTAGTAGTACAATACAAGGGAGAGACACGTCACATCCATGTAGTAGTACAATACAAGGGAGAGACACGTCACATCCGTGTAGTAGTACAATACAAGGGAGAGACACGTTATATCCGTGTAGTAGTACAATACAAGGGAGAGACACGTTATATCCGTGTAGTAGTACAATACAAGGGAGAGACACGTTATATCCGTGTAGTAGTACAATACAAGGGAGAGACACGTTATATCCGTGTAGTAGTACAATACAAGGGAGAGACACGTTATATCCGTGTAGTAGTACAATACAAGGGAGAGACACGTCACATCCGTGTAGTAGTACAATACAAGGGAGAGACACGTCACATCCATGTAGTAGTACAATACAAGGGAGAGACACGTTATATCCGTGTAGTAGTACAATACAAGGGAGAGACACGTTATATCCGTGTAGTAGTACAATACAAGGGAGAGACACGTCACATCCGTGTAGTAGTACAATACAAGGGAGAGACACGTCACATCCGTGTAGTAGTACAATGCAAGGGAGAGACACGTTATATCCGTGTAGTAGTACAATACAAGGGAGAGACACGTTATATCCGTGTAGTAGTACAATACAAGGGAGAGACACGTCACATCCGTGTAGTAGTACAATACAAGGGAGAGACACGTCACATCCGTGTAGTAGTACAATGCAAGGGAGAGACACGTTATATCCGTGTAGTAGTACAATACAAGGGAGAGACACGTTATATCCGTGTAGTAGTACAATACAAGGGAGAGACACGTCACATCCGTGTAGTAGTACAATACAAGGGAGAGACATGTTATATCCGTGTAGTAGTACAATACAATGGAGAGATACGTTACATCCGTGTAGTAGTACAATACAAGGGAGAGACATGTTATATCCGTGTAGTAGTACAATACAAGGGAGAGACACGTTATATCCGTGTAGTAGTACAATACAAGGGAGAGACATGTCACATCCATGTAGTAGTACAATGCAAGGGAGAGATACGTTACATCCGTGTAGTAGTACAATACAAGGGAGAGACACGTTATATCCGTGTAGTAGTACAATACAAGGGAGAGACACGTTATATCCGTGTAGTAGTACAATACAAGGGAGAGACACGTTATATCCGTGTAGTAGTACAATACAAGGGAGAGACACGTTATATCCGTGTAGTAGTACAATACAAGGGAGAGACACGTCACATCCGTGTAGTAGTACAATACAAGGGAGAGACACGTTACATCCGTGTAGTAGTACAATGCAAGGGAGAGATACGTTACATCCGTGTAGTAGTACAATACAAGGGAGAGATAAGTTACATCCGTGTAGTAGTACAATACAAGGGAGAGATACGTCACATCCGTGTAGTAGTACAATACAAGGGAGAGACACGTTACATCCGTGTAGTAGTACAATACAAGGGAGAGACACGTCACATCCATGTAGTAGTACAATACAAGGGAGAGACACGTTACATCCATGTAGTAGTACAATACAAGGGAGAGACACGTTACATCCGTGTAGTAGTACATTACAAGGGAGAGACACGTCACATCCATGTAGTAGTACAATACAGGGGAGAGACACGTTACATCCATGTAGTAGTACAATACAAGGGAGAGACACGTTACATCCGTGTAGTAGTACAATACAAGGGAGAGACACGTTACATCCATGTAGTAGTACAATACAAGGGAGAGACACGTTACATCCATGTAGTAGTACAATAAAAGGGAGAGATACGTTACATCCGTGTAGTAGTACAATACAAGGGAGAGACACGTCACATCCATGTAGTAGTACAATACAAGGGAGAGATACGTTACATCCGTGTAGTAGTACAATACAAGGGAGAGACACGTTACATCCGTGTAGTAATACAATACAAGGGAGAGACACGTTACATCCGTGTAGTAATACAATACAAGGGAGAGACACGTTACATCCGTGTAGTAGTATAATACAAGGGAGAGACACGTCACATCCGTGTAGTAGTACAATACAAGGGAGAGATACGTTATATCCGTGTAGTAGTACAATACAATGGAGAGATACGTTACATCCGTGTAGTAGTACAATACAAGGGAGAGACACGTTACATCCGTGTAGTAGTACAATACAATGGAGAGATACGTTACATCCGTGAAGTAGTACAATACAAGGGAGAGACACGTTACATCCGTGTAGTAGTACAATACAAGAGAGAGATACGTTACATCCGTGTAGTAATACAATACAAGGGAGAGACACGTTACATCCGTGTAGTAATACAATACAAGGGAGAGACACGTTACATCCGTGTAGTAATACAATACAAGGGAGAGACACGTTACATCCGTGTAGTAATACAATACAAGGGAGAGACACGTTACATCCGTGTAGTAGTATAATACAAGGGAGAGACACGTCACATCCGTGTAGTAGTATAATACAAGGGAGAGACACGTCACATCCATGTAGTAGTACAATACAATGGAGAGATACGTTATATCCGTGTAGTAGTACAATACAATGGAGAGATACGTTACATCCGTGTAGTAGTACATTACAAGGGAGAGACACGTTACGTCCGTGTAGTAGTACAATACAAGGGAGAGACATGTCACATCCGTGTAGTAGTACAATACAAGGGAGAGATACGTCACATCCGTGTAGTAGTACAATACAAGGGAGAGACACGTTACATCCGTGTAGTAGTACATTACAAGGGAGAGACACGTTACGTCCGTGTAGTAGTACAATACAAGGGAGAGACACGATATATCCGTGTAGTAGTACATTACAAGGGAGAGACACGTTACGTCCATGTAGTAGTACAATACAAGGGAGAGACACGTCACATCCGTGTAGTAGTACAATACAAGGGAGAGACACGTCACATCCATGTAGTAGTACAATACAAGGGAGAGACACGTTATATCCGTGTAGTAGTACAATACAAGGGAGAGACACGTTATATCCGTGTAGTAGTACAATACAAGGGAGAGACACGTCACATCCGTGTAGTAGTACAATACAAGGGAGAGACACGTCACATCCGTGTAGTAGTACAATGCAAGGGAGAGACACGTTATATCCGTGTAGTAGTACAATACAAGGGAGAGACACGTTATATCCGTGTAGTAGTACAATACAAGGGAGAGACACGTCACATCCGTGTAGTAGTACAATACAAGGGAGAGACATGTTATATCCGTGTAGTAGTACAATACAAGGGAGAGACACGTTATATCCGTGTAGTAGTACAATACAAGGGAGAGACATGTCACATCCATGTAGTAGTACAATGCAAGGGAGAGATACGTTACATCCGTGTAGTAGTACAATACAAGGGAGAGACACGTTATATCCGTGTAGTAGTACAATACAAGGGAGAGACACGTTACATCCGTGTAGTAGTATAATACAAGGGAGAGACACGTCACATCCGTGTAGTAGTATAATACAAGGGAGAGACACGTCACATCCATGTAGTAGTACAATACAATGGAGAGATACGTTATATCCGTGTAGTAGTACAATACAATGGAGAGATACGTTACATCCGTGTAGTAGTACATTACAAGGGAGAGACACGTTACGTCCGTGTAGTAGTACAATACAAGGGAGAGACATGTCACATCCGTGTAGTAGTACAATACAAGGGAGAGATACGTCACATCCGTGTAGTAGTACAATACAAGGGAGAGACACGTTACATCCGTGTAGTAGTACATTACAAGGGAGAGACACGTTACGTCCGTGTAGTAGTACAATACAAGGGAGAGACACGATATATCCGTGTAGTAGTACATTACAAGGGAGAGACACGTTACGTCCATGTAGTAGTACAATACAAGGGAGAGACACGTCACATCCGTGTAGTAGTACAATACAAGGGAGAGACACGTCACATCCATGTAGTAGTACAATACAAGGGAGAGACACGTTATATCCGTGTAGTAGTACAATACAAGGGAGAGACACGTTATATCCGTGTAGTAGTACAATACAAGGGAGAGACACGTCACATCCGTGTAGTAGTACAATACAAGGGAGAGACACGTCACATCCGTGTAGTAGTACAATGCAAGGGAGAGACACGTTATATCCGTGTAGTAGTACAATACAAGGGAGAGACACGTTATATCCGTGTAGTAGTACAATACAAGGGAGAGACACGTCACATCCGTGTAGTAGTACAATACAAGGGAGAGACATGTTATATCCGTGTAGTAGTACAATACAAGGGAGAGACACGTTATATCCGTGTAGTAGTACAATACAAGGGAGAGACATGTCACATCCATGTAGTAGTACAATGCAAGGGAGAGATACGTTACATCCGTGTAGTAGTACAATACAAGGGAGAGACACGTTATATCCGTGTAGTAGTACAATACAAGGGAGAGACACGTTATATCCGTGTAGTAGTACAATACAAGGGAGAGACACGTTATATCCGTGTAGTAGTACAATACAAGGGAGAGACACGTTATATCCGTGTAGTAGTACAATACAAGGGAGAGACACGTCACATCCGTGTAGTAGTACAATACAAGGGAGAGACACGTTACATCCGTGTAGTAGTACAATGCAAGGAGAGATACGTTACATCCGTGTAGTAGTACAATACAAGGGAGAGATAAGTTACATCCGTGTAGTAGTACAATACAAGGGAGAGATACGTCACATCCGTGTAGTAGTACAATACAAGGGAGAGACACGTTACATCCGTGTAGTAGTACAATACAAGGGAGAGACACGTCACATCCATGTAGTAGTACAATACAAGGGAGAGACACGTTACATCCATGTAGTAGTACAATACAAGGGAGAGACACGTTACATCCGTGTAGTAGTACATTACAAGGGAGAGACACGTCACATCCATGTAGTAGTACAATACAGGGGAGAGACACGTTACATCCATGTAGTAGTACAATACAAGGGAGAGACACGTTACATCCGTGTAGTAATACAATACAAGGGAGAGACACGTTACATCCGTGTAGTAATACAATACAAGGGAGAGACACGTTACATCCGTGTAGTAGTATAATACAAGGGAGAGACACGTCACATCCGTGTAGTAGTACAATACAAGGGAGAGATACGTTATATCCGTGTAGTAGTACAATACAATGGAGAGATACGTTACATCCGTGTAGTAGTACAATACAAGGGAGAGACACGTTACATCCGTGTAGTAGTACAATACAATGGAGAGATACGTTACATCCGTGTAGTAGTACAATACAAGGGAGAGACACGTTACATCCGTGTAGTAGTACAATACAAGAGAGAGATACGTTACATCCGTGTAGTAATACAATACAAGGGAGAGACACGTTACATCCGTGTAGTAATACAATACAAGGGAGAGACACGTTACATCCGTGTAGTAGTATAATACAAGGGAGAGACACGTCACATCCGTGTAGTAGTATAATACAAGGGAGAGACACGTCACATCCATGTAGTAGTACAATACAAGGGAGAGATACGTTATATCCGTGTAGTAGTACAATACAATGGAGAGATACGTTACATCCGTGTAGTAGTACATTACAAGGGAGAGACACGTTACGTCCGTGTAGTAGTACAATACAAGGGAGAGATACGTCACATCCGTGTAGTAGTACAATACAAGGGAGAGACACGTTACATCCGTGTAGTAGTACATTACAAGGGAGAGACACGTTACGTCCGTGTAGTAGTACAATACAAGGGAGAGACACGATATATCCGTGTAGTAGTACATTACAAGGGAGAGACACGTCACATCCGTGTAGTAGTACAATATAAGGGAGAGACACGTTACGTCCGTGTAGTAGTACAATACAAGGGAGAGATACGTTATATCCGTGTAGTAGTACAATACAAGGGAGAGACACGTTACATCCGTGTAGTAGTACAATACAAGGGAGAGACACGTTACGTCCGTGTAGTAGTACAATACAAGGGAGAGACACGTCACATCCGTGTAGTAGTACAATACAAGGGAGAGACACGTCACATCCCTATAGTAGTACATTACAAGCTGCCATCAATATAACTGCATGCTGCCATGATTAAAGCCTCTATTTCCATCTCTCATCATGTCCCCTCCCCCCAGGAAGCCGCATGGTCTGCATGATACTCATCAGGTACTTCAGTCTTTTTATGGGTCAATAATACTGACCAATCAAGGCCCGCTCCTCCTGAACAATGGCTTATGTAATGAGGCCAAGTGCACCAACACATACAAGCCAATCAGAAGACTGCAATCAGATTGCTCTGGGTTTCTGCACACCACCTCCACCCCTTGCATGGCTTCATTACATAATCCTGAGGGCCTCCTATAGGATTCTGTGCATAATACTGCTTCTGTCTGTGCAAAATAGTAATCCCCCCGACTTTAACACCCCGCTATGTTCAGTGTGTGACGTCTCCCGGTTCTGTGAGGAATATCCGGCTCCCCGTGTCTGTAGGAATCTGCAGAACTGGCCAATAGGAATAGTTCAGTACCTTCTCCTGCAGTAGAGTCCTAGGTGTCACCTCAGAAGGTTGAGTCAATGTTTGTCTTGCAGGAGGTTAGAGAACAAGGCCGGGAGAGGGATTTCATCAGTCTGGGCCTGAAGGACGGTCACCTCCTCTTCAGGTAAGAACTACCATGACCCTCGTTCTAGGAATGGTCCTCGTGTGGAGGAAGAAATAGGTGGCTGCACACCGAGATGACAAGAAAGTCCCTTCATTTCTTTTCAATAAAACATGATGGTACAGGTAGACGCGTTTCACACAGTGACACTGTGCTTCTTCATGACCCTGACATGTTCCACCGACCTTCCTTAATAGGACCTCCCCCTGTGTGATAGGACCTCCCCCTGTGTGATAGGACCTCCCCCTGTGTGATAGGACCTCCCCCTGTGTGATAGGACCTCCCCCTGTGTGATAGGACCTCCCCCTGTGTGATAGGACCTCCCCCTGTGTGATAGGACCTCCTCCTGTGTGATAGGACCCCCCCTGTGTGATAGGACCTCCCCCTGTGTGATAGGACCTCCCCCCGTGTGATAGGACCCCCGTGTGATAGGACCTCCTCCTGTGTGATAGGACCTCCCCATGTGATAGGACCTCCTCCGTGGACCTCCCCCTGTGTGATAGGACCTCCCCCTGTGTGATAGGACCTCCCCCCGTGTGATAGGACCCCCGTGTGATAGGACCTCCTCCTGTGTGATAGGACCTCCCCATGTGATAGGACCTCCTCCGTGGACCTCCCCCTGTGTGATGGGACCTCCCCCTGTGTGATAGGACCCCCTCCTGTGTGATAGGACCCCCCGTGTGATAGGACCCCCCCGTGTGATAGGACCCCCCCGTGTGATAGGACCTCCCCCTGTGTGATAGGACCTCCCCCTGTGTGATAGGACCTCCCCCTGTGTGATAGGACCTCCCCCTGTGTGATAGGACCCCCTCCTGTGTGATAGGACCCCCCGTGTGATAGGACCTCCCCTAGTGTGATAGGACCCCCGGTGTGATAGGACCTCCCCCTGTGTGATAGGACCCCCTCCTGTGTGATAGGACCCCCCCGTGTGATAGGACCTCCCCTAGTGTGATAGGACCCCCCGTGTGATAGGACCTCCCCCTGTGTGATAGGACCTCCCCTAGTGTAATAGGACCTCCCCTAGTGTGATAGGACCTCCCCTAGTGTAATAGGACCTCCCCTAGTGTGATAGGACCCCCCCTGTGTAATAGGACCTTCCCCCGTGTGATAGGACCTCCCCCCGTGTGATAGGACCTCCCCCTATGTGATAGGACCTCCCCCTGTGTGATAGGACCTCCCCCCGTGTGATAGGACCTTCCCCCGTGTGATAGGAACCCCCCCCGTGTGATAAGAACTCCCCCCGTGTGATAGGAACTCCCCTCGTGTGATAGGAACTCCCCCCGTGTGATAGGAACTCCCCCCGTGTAATAGGAACTCCCCCCGTGTAATAGGAACTCCCCCCGTGTGATAGGAACTCCCCACGTGTAATAGGAACTCCCCCTGTGTGATAGGAACTCCCCCCGTGTGATAGGAACTCCCCCCGTGTGATAGGAACTCCCCCCGTGTGATAAGAACTCCCCTCGTGTGATAGGAACTCCCCCCGTGTGATAGGAACTCCCCCCGTGTGATAAGAACTCCCCCCGTGTGATAAGAACTCCCCTCGTGTGATAGGAACTCCCCCCGTGTGATAGGAACTCCCCCCCGTGTGATAGGAACTCCCCCCGTGTGATAAGAACTCCCCTCGTGTGATAGGAACTCCCCTCGTGTGATAAGAACTCCCCTCGTGTGATAGGAACTCCCCCCGTGTGATAGGAACTCCCCCCGTGTGATAGGACCTCCCCCTATGTGATAGGACCTCCCCCTGTGTGATAGGACCTCCCCCCGTGTGATAGGACCTTCCCCCGTGTGATAGGAACCCCCCCCGTGTGATAAGAACTCCCCCCGTGTGATAGGAACTCCCCTCGTGTGATAGGAACTCCCCCCGTGTGATAGGAACTCCCCCCGTGTAATAGGAACTCCCCCCGTGTAATAGGAACTCCCCCCGTGTGATAGGAACTCCCCACGTGTAATAGGAACTCCCCCTGTGTGATAGGAACTCCCCCCGTGTGATAGGAACTCCCCCCGTGTGATAGGAACTCCCCCCGTGTGATAAGAACTCCCCTCGTGTGATAGGAACTCCCCCCGTGTGATAGGAACTCCCCCCGTGTGATAAGAACTCCCCCCGTGTGATAAGAACTCCCCTCGTGTGATAGGAACTCCCCCCGTGTGATAGGAACTCCCCCCCGTGTGATAGGAACTCCCCCCGTGTGATAAGAACTCCCCTCGTGTGATAGGAACTCCCCCCGTGTGATAAGAACTCCCCTCGTGTGATAGGAACTCCCCCCGTGTGATAGGAACTCCCCCCGTGTGATAAGAACTCCCCCCGTGTGATAAGAACTCCCCTCGTGTGATAGGAACTCCCCCCGTGTGATAGGAACTCCCCCCGTGTGATAAGAACTCCCCCCGTGTGATAGGAACTCCCCCCGTGTGATAGGAACTCCCCCCCGTGTGATAGGAACTCCCCCCGTGTGATAGGAACTCCCCCCGTGTGATAGGAACTCCCCCCGTGTGATAGGAACTCCCCCCGTGTGATAGGAACTCCCCCCGTGTGATAGGAACTCCCCCCGTGTGATAAGAACTCCCCTCGTGTGATAGGAACTCCCCCCGTGTGATAGGAACTCCCCCCGTGTGATAGGAACTCCCCCCGTGTGATAAGAACTCCCCCCGTGTGATAGGAACTCCCCCCGTGTGATAGGAACTCCCCCCCGTGTGATAGGAACTCCCCCCCGTGTGATAGGAACTCCCCCCGTGTGATAGGAACTCCCCCCGTGTGATAGGAACTCCCCCCGTGTGATAAGAACTCCCCTCGTGTGATAAGAACTCCCCTCGTGTGATAGGAACTCCCCCCGTGTGATAGGAACTCCCCCCGTGTGATAGGAACTCCCCTCGTGTGATAGGAACTCCCCCCGTGTGATAGGAACTCCCCCCGTGTGATAGGAACTCCCCCCGTGTGATAGGAACTCCCCCCGTGTGATAAGAACTCCCCTCGTGTGATAGGAACTCCCCCCGTGTGATAGGAACTCCCCTCGTGTGATAGGAACTCCCCTCGTGTGATAGGAACTCCCCCCGTGTGATAGGAACTCCCCCCGTGTGATAGGAACTCCCCCCGTGTGATAGGAACTCCCCCCGTGTGATAGGAACTCCCCCCGTGTGATAGGAACTCCCCCCGTGTGATAGGAACTCCCCTCGTGTGATAGGAACTCCCCCCGTGTGATAGGAACTCCCCTCGTGTGATAGGAACTCCCCCCGTGTGATAGGAACTCCCCCCGTGTGATAGGAACTCCCCCCGTGTGATAGGAACTCCCCCCGTGTGATAAGAACTCCCCTCGTGTGATAGGAACTCCCCCCGTGTGATAGGAACTCCCCCCGTGTGATAGGAACTCCCCCCGTGTGATAGGAACTCCCCCCGTGTGATAGGAACTCCCCCCGTGTGATAGGAACTCCCCCCGTGTGATAGGAACTCCCCCCGTGTGATAGGAACTCCCCTCGTGTGATAGGAACTCCCCTCGTGTGATAGGAACTCCCCCCGTGTGATAAGAACTCCCCTCGTGTGATAGGAACTCCCCCCGTGTGATAGGAACTCCCCTCGTGTGATAGGAACTCCCCTCGTGTGATAGGAACTCCCCTCGTGTGATAGGAACTCCCCCCGTGTGATAGGAACTCCCCTCGTGTGATAAGAACTCCCCTCGTGTGATAGGAACTCCCCCCGTGTGATAGGAACTCCCCTCGTGTGATAGGAACTCCCCTCGTGTGATAGGAACTCCCCCCGTGTGATAGGAACTCCCCCCGTGTGATAGGAACTCCCCCCGTGTGATAGGAACTCCCCCCGTGTGATAGGAACTCCCCCCGTGTGATAGGAACTCCCCCCGTGTGATAGGAACTCCCCTCGTGTGATAGGAACTCCCCCCGTGTGATAGGAACTCCCCCCGTGTGATAGGAACTCCCCCCGTGTGAAACACCGGTGTGGATATTGTCAGCGGAACTTGTTGGTGCAATGAAAAGCTTTGGTCACTTTGAAGCCTCTTCTAATCCTTTCATTTATTTTTATTTATTTTTGACCTGAAACACAAATACTGAAATCTGATTGGTTGTTAGGGACCACCTATATCTGCATTGCTGTGCTGCCAGTCCTTAGGATTTAATACCACTCTGGTCTTTTCTACTCCTTAGTTACCAGCTGGGCAGCGGAGAAGCCAAAATTATGACAGAAGATCCCATCAATGATGGTGAATGGCACAAAGTCACCGCCATCCGGTAAGTGGAGGCAACTTTCATGATGATATTACCCCACTGAGCACTCCGGGATAGCCGATCTCAGGACGACAGCCAAGCTGTATGTGTCTCTAATCTCTATAGTCTTCTTACACAAGGAATCCGAACACTGCCCACTCCACTTCTAGTAATACTGACCCCTGCGCCACCCAACTGCCATCTATTTCACCTCTAGTAATACAGACCCCTGCACTACCCAACTGCCACCTATTTTACCTCTAGTAATACAGACCCCTGCGCTACCCAACTGCCACCTATAGTAATACAGACCCCTGCACTACCCAACTGCCACCTATAGTAATACAGACCCCTGCGCTATCCAACTGCCACCTATAGTAATACAGACCCCTGCGCCACCCAACTGCCACCTATTTCACTTCTAGTAATACAGACCCCTGTGCCACCCAACTGCCATCTATTTAACCTCTAGTAATACAGACCCCTGTGCCACCCAACTGCCATCTATTTAACCTCTAGTAATACAGACCCCTGTGCCACCCAACTGCCACCTATTTCACCTCTAGTAATACAGACCCCTGTGCTACCCAACTGCCACCTATTTCACCTCTAGTAATACAGACCCCTGTGCCACCCAACTGCCATCTATTTCACCTCTAGTAATACAGACCCCTGTGCTACCCAACTGCCACCTATTTCAACTCTAGTAATACAGACCCCTGCGCCACCCAACTGCCACCTATTTCACCTCTAGTAATACAGACCCCTGCGCCACCCAACTGCCACCTATTTCACTTCTAGTAATACAGACCCCTGCACCACCCAACTGCCACCTATTTCACCTCTAGTAATACAGACCCCTGCGCCACCCAACTGCCACCTATTTCACATTAGTAATACAGACCCCTGCGTCACCCAACTGCCACCTATTTCACATTAGTAATACAGACCCCTGCGTCACCCAACTGCCACCTATTTCACCTCTAGTAATACAGACCCCTGCGCCACCCAACTGCCACCTATTTCACATTAGTAATACAGACCCCTGCGTCACCCAACTGCCACCTATTTCACCTCTAGTAATACAGACCCCTGCGCCACCCAACTGCCACCTATTTTACCTCTAGTAATACAGACCCCTGCGCTACCCAAATGCCACCTATCTCACCTCTAGTAATACAGACCCCTGCGCTACCCAACTGCCACCTATTTCACCTCTAGTAATACAGGCCCCTGCGCTACCCAACTGCCACCTATTTCACTTCTAGTAATACAGACCCCTGCGCTACCCAACTGCCATCTATTTCACCTCTAGTAATACAGGCCCCTGCACCACCCAACTGCCATCTATTTCACCTCTAGTAATACAGGCCCCTGCGCTACCCAACTGCCACCTATCTCACCTCTAGTAATACAGACCCCTGCGCCACCCAACTACCATCTATTTCACATTAGTAATACAGACCCCTGCGCTACCCAACTGCCACCTATTTCACCTCTAGTAATACAGACCCCTGTGCCACCCAACTGCCACCTATCTCACCTCTAGTAATACAGACCCCTTCGCTACCCAACTGCCACCTATTTCACCTCTAGTAATACAGACCCCTGCGCTACCCAACTGCCACCTATTTCACCTCTAGTAATACAGACCCCTGCGCCACCCAACTACCACCTATTTCACCTCTAGTAATACAGATCCCTGCGCTACCCAACTGCCATCTATTTCACTTCTAATAATACAGACTGCTGTGCATTACACAACCACAGTTCATTCTTCTCCCAGTAATGCGTATTCCTATGACTTTGCACATTACACAGCCAATGTCCTCTCTGCTTCTAGTAATACAAATGCACATTATACAACCTGTATGGTCCGGTCTGTGTTTTCCGAGAGGCTCTCTGGGCACAATGTAAGGAGGAGATTGGCCATAACTTCTGCAGAGGGAAAGTTCTAGAAATCAGGACTGAGAGATCTTGGCCGTGTTTTACGGTTGGCTCATTTGTAAAAAATGGAGGGACGAAAAAAAGTTTTTCTTGATGAAAACACCCAATCAGATCTTGACTTTTATCATTACTGAAGTCTGAAATAAACATGGCTGCCTCCTCAGGAACTGCAGACCCTTTCCTCCAGATACATAGCTGTGAGATATAACCCACCTTTGTTCTCCACAGGGAAGGAAAGTCCGGATCTATACAGGTGGATGGTGAGGAAGTCGTCTCTGGAAGTTCACCCGGTAAAAACATCATGGTGGACACCAAGGCAAGCATTTACATTGGTAAGTTCTCCATGACCGATCACCATGCCATAAATTCCTTCTCTATCTATGACATTGCAGACCAGGGCCTCATCCTGCACCACGATTCTGTGGGAGGATCATACTCCATGTAGATAGGCACAATCCACATATCCTTTCATCTTCCATGTAGACAGGCACAATCCACGTATCCTTCCATCCTCCATGTAGACAGGCACAATCCACGTATCCTTCCATCCTCCATGTAGACAGGCACAATCCACGTATCCTTCCATCCTCCATGTAGATAGGAACAATCCACGTATCCTTCCATCCTCCATGTAGATAGGAACAATCCACGTATCCTTCCATCCTCCATGTAGATAGGAACAATCCACGTATCCTTCCATCCTCCATTTAGATAGGCACAATCCACATATCCTTTCATCTTCCATGTAGATAGGCACAATCCACGTATCCTTTCATCCTCCATGTAGACAGGCACAATCCACGTATTCTTTCGTCCTTCATGTAGACAGGCACAATCCACGTATCCTTTCATCTTCCATGTAGATAGGCACAATCCACGTATCCTTTCATCTTCCATGTAGATGGGCACAATCCACGTATCCTTCCATCTTCCATGTAGACAGGCACAATCCACGTATCCTTTCATCTTCCATGTAGATAGGCACAATCCACGTATCCTTCCATCCTCCATGTAGACCGGCACAATCCACGTATCCTTCCATCCTCCATGTAGATAGGAACAATCCACGTATCCTTCCATCCTCCATGTAGATAGGAACAATCCACGTATCCTTCCATCCTCCATTTAGATAGGCACAATCCACATATCCTTTCATCTTCCATGTAGATAGGCACAATCCACATATCCTTTCATCCTCCATGTAGACAGGCACAATCCACGTATCCTTCCATCCTCCATGTAGACAGGCACAATCCACATATCCTTTCATCCTCCATGTAGACAGGCACAATCCATGTATCCTTCCATCCTCCATGTAGACAGGCACAATCCACGTATCCTTTCATCCTCCATGTAGACAGGCACAATCCACATATCCTTCCATCCTCCATGTAGATAGGCACAATCCACATATCCTTCCATCCTCCATGTAGACAGGAACAATCCACGTATCCTTCCATCCTCCATGTAGATAGGAACAATCCACGTATCCTTCCATCCTCCATGTAGATAGGAACAATCCACGTATCCTTCCATCCTCCATGTAGATAGGCACAATCCACATATCCTTCCATCCTCCATGTAGATAGGCACAATCCACGTATCCTTTCATCCTCCATGTAGACAGGCACAATCCACGTATCCTTTCATCCTCCATGTAGACAGGCACAATCCACGTATCCTTCCATCCTCCATTTAGATAGGAACAATCCACATATCCTTCCATCCTCCATGTAGATAGGCACAATCCACATATCCTTCCATCCTCCATGTAGATAGGCACAATCCACGTATCCTTCCATCCTCCATGTAGATAGGCACAATCCACGTATCCTTCCATCCTCCATGTAGATAGGAACAATCCACGTATCCTTCCATCCTCCATGTAGATAGGAACAATCCACGTATCCTTCCATCCTCCATTTAGATAGGCACAATCCACATATCCTTTCATCTTCCATGTAGATAGGCACAATCCACGTATCCTTTCATCCTCCATGTAGACAGGCACAATCCACGTATTCTTTCGTCCTTCATGTAGACAGGCACAATCCACGTATCCTTTCATCTTCCATGTAGATAGGCACAATCCACGTATCCTTTCATCTTCCATGTAGATAGGCACAATCCACGTATCCTTCCATCTTCCATGTAGACAGGCACAATCCACGTATCCTTTCATCTTCCATGTAGATAGGCACAATCCACGTATCCTTCCATCCTCCATGTAGACCGGCACAATCCACGTATCCTTCCATCCTCCATGTAGATAGGAACAATCCACGTATCCTTCCATCCTCCATGTAGATAGGAACAATCCACGTATCCTTCCATCCTCCATTTAGATAGGCACAATCCACATATCCTTTCATCTTCCATGTAGATAGGCACAATCCACATATCCTTTCATCCTCCATGTAGACAGGCACAATCCACGTATCCTTCCATCCTCCATGTAGACAGGCACAATCCACATATCCTTTCATCCTCCATGTAGACAGGCACAATCCATGTATCCTTCCATCCTCCATGTAGACAGGCACAATCCACGTATCCTTTCATCCTCCATGTAGACAGGCACAATCCACATATCCTTCCATCCTCCATGTAGATAGGCACAATCCACATATCCTTCCATCCTCCATGTAGACAGGAACAATCCACGTATCCTTCCATCCTCCATGTAGATAGGAACAATCCACGTATCCTTCCATCCTCCATGTAGATAGGAACAATCCACGTATCCTTCCATCCTCCATGTAGATAGGCACAATCCACATATCCTTCCATCCTCCATGTAGATAGGCACAATCCACGTATCCTTTCATCCTCCATGTAGACAGGCACAATCCACGTATCCTTTCATCCTCCATGTAGACAGGCACAATCCACGTATCCTTCCATCCTCCATTTAGATAGGAACAATCCACATATCCTTCCATCCTCCATGTAGATAGGCACAATCCACATATCCTTCCATCCTCCATGTAGATAGGCACAATCCACGTATCCTTCCATCCTCCATGTAGATAGGCACAATCCACGTATCCTTCCATCCTCCCACCCGTGACGACAAAGCTCCATGTGTAATGGGGGGTACTCCAAAATACAATACAACACCAGACCATTCACTTTAATGATAGAATCTGAGTGCACACAGCACACCCTGAGTCATAGAAGGGCGAAACAGAGAAAAAATATCTCTGTAATGGTTTTTAATTCTTCCCCACTACATCCAAAACTTACAAAAATGGCTAGAGTGATGACACTGTCACTTTTCCCATAAAAAGCCTCCTTCCATGGCACATGGTGGTCAGTGAGGAGCCCCAGTAACAGCCACTCTTACATTGGTGGTCAGTGGGGATCCCCAGTAACATCATCTCCCACACTGGTGGTCAATGGGGACCTCCTCTTACATTGATGGACAGTGGGAGCTCTTCTTACATTGGTGGTCAGTGGGGGATGCCCAGTAACATCATCTCCCACACTGGTGGTCAGTGGGGACCTCCTCTTAGATTGGTGGTCAGTGGAAAGCTCTTCTTACATTGGTGGTCAGTGGGGATCTCCAGTAACATCCCCTTTCACACTGGTGGTCAGTGGGGAGGCCCTCTCACACTGGTGGTCAGTGGGGATCTCCAGTAACATCTCCTCTCTCACACTGGTGGTCAGTGGGAAGCCCATCTCACACTGGTGGTCAGTAGGGAGCAGCTCCTACATTGATGGTCAGTGAGGAGGCCCAGTAACATCATCTCCCACACTGGTGGTCAATGGGGACCTCCTCTTATCTTACATTGATGGTCAGAGGGGAGCACCAGTAACATCCCCTCTCATACTGGTGGTCAGTAGGGGAGGCCCTCTCACAATGGTGGTCAGTGGGGATCTCCAGTAACATCTCCTCTCTCACACTGGTGGTCAGTGGGAAGCCCTTCTCACACTGGTGGTCAGTAGGGAGCAGCTCCTACATTGATGGTCAGTGAGGAGGCCCAGTAACATCCCCTTTCAAATTGGTGCTCAGTAAGCCCCTTATTATAGTATTGATAAGTAACCCCATTTCCACCATCATGTCCCTTGTCAGAAGTCCCCCCTCCCCGCCCCAATATGCAGAGTGTCCGCTGATTTGCCTTAGTGACATCACATACAAGCACCCGGGATGGACATGAGAGGAGGGTTGTGGGGACCAATACCCCAGAACAGGTAGCTATGTCTCAGCACTGCTTCCTTGCTCCACTCTACATATGTAAGAAATAACTTGTGATGAAGGGTCAGCATGGCAGGGACATGATCTGCCCATACCATAATGCTGATGGAAGGGTAGATGATGACTGACCCCCTAGTGTAGAGAACACAAGGACCGTGCGATGAGTATGTCTCTGGTATAAATAAAAGCCACAATACATAGTCAGTGAACACAACTTCTGCCCAGACAGTAACCATATAGAGAAAGGAGAACTCCTCCTGTCTTACCTGTACAACGTCTGACTTCCTTCTCTTCTTGCGGCAGGTGGGGCTCCCGAAGTACAATTGACGACAGCTGGAAAGTTCTTGAGTGGAATCACTGGATGTATCAAGAACCTGGTGATCCTGAATGCAAGACCCTCCGACCAGCTCCACCAGCCCATTGACTTGAAGCACAATGCTGAGTCAGGTCATAACACCAAAGAGTGCCCCTCGTAGGCAAAGACTGTGCCCCCCCCCCCTCCGCTGGCCGCGCCAGGGCAATCCACAGACTATTCTTTATTGTTCTTCAAGAGACAATGACAAACCGAGAATCATTGTAAATGGTGCTTCTGCTGCTACCAAAAAACGAAACCAGAGGTGGTGCTAAAGAAAAAAAGTATTTGGATTGCGCATCTTTGTATTACACCGGATTTTCTTCTTTTTAATAATTATTATTATTATTATTATTGTTATTTTTTTTTAATGTCTTCAGATTTCCACGTGTTTTACAGCTGGATGAAGGAAATATGTATGTATTGAAACAGATGTATGTTTTTTAAAAAGTACCCCTAACCAAAACCCCCCCCCCCCCCCCCCAAAAGCTAACAAAACCACGCTGTATGTTTAATGTCAGCTGTGCCGGAAGACCCTTTATTCTGTATATAGAAATGGCCACTCGCTGGACAGCGGCTGAAGCCCCAGACCAGGTCTTGGTCCAGTAGTGTTGGCCCTGTGTTCTCTATGGCTGAGATTTGGGATGTGTGGTCTGGAGAGGGTTCCAGAATGTTCAGGTTGGAGGAGAAGGTGCCACAGGGGCTTTATCCCTTGTTCCCAGAGGCCTCATAGGCAGAGACCGGGCGGAATTAAAGGGGACAATCGGTCCTCTTTGGAAAGGGGTCTGCACTATTCTTCTTATACATCTCATTAGGTCTACTGCCGGCAGCTGGCTTCTTACTTGGAACCATATTTATGTTATTTAGCTAACAGACACGAGTGTATTATAAAGGTGGATCGACTCTTAGTTCAAGTCAGATACAAGATTTCCAATAAAATCATTCCTCTCCATCGGTCTTTTGTTGCCCTCTTTCTATCATTTCTATTCATACAAGGATATTGGCAAACCCCTTCTTACCTTTTGTGGGACCAACATAAAGACAGACCCCGGGGTCCCTTGTCAGAAGCTGCACCATTGACTTTCTGTTATCCAGTAAAGATGAACCAGGACCCATTTGACCCTCCCCCCCACCTACACAAGACTCCATAGCTGAATAGATCACTAAGCATACAATCTGTAGGGTAATGAGTGGTTTTAACCTTCGACCTAAGAGTGTATGCACCTTTCCGAGCGGGCCAAGCGCTGTACACTTATATGCGAATAGAGATGGTTCCCGGGATTTGGCAGGAACCAATCCTGGGCTCTCGTGTTTAGAAAGGAAGGACGATAGACTACTGATGACTCCACAGCACTCTAGATTAGTGTGAATGGGGAGGGGCCCTGCATATAGGATGTGGAGGAGGGATCATCAAGCACTGACGGGGGTACATTGGGGAGGTCGCAGGTCAGCTGACATGGACAAAGGACAAGCCATGGTCCTCCTAGAATTTGTAGTTCAGACAATAGTTTCCTCACTTTCATTAGCTATAAAGACAACAAGGTAGAAACCTAAGACTCCATCCTAAACCAGACCCAGCGGAATGGAGGGGAGCGAGCACACCACCAGAATGGGCCGCATCTACGCCAGTCCATCTGTATCCCAGTAATAGATTTACAGACATATTATGGCACAGTAATATGCATGCTGAGTCAGATTTGTACACCAAAACCCCAATTCCCTCAGAACCAGCATGTCAGATGGCTGACCACTTCCATCCCTTCCACTCCACCTGCTATCACCCCGGCCGGATCTCATTACCTGACAATTTCACAGCTGAATAGTTTGGAAACTTTTTCCAGGAAAATTGATGAGGGTTACGTTGTTGCAGTTATGTAACACACAAATTACAGATATTATTGCCCCCCCCCCCTTCTTAAATGAACAAGTCTTACCCCCCGGATGTGGTGGCACTATTTGTTTCATTCAATTATGATTTGGTTTAGAAAGCTGCAAATACAGAACCAGCCAAAGCAACCATTCTCAACCAATAACCTCAAGAGGAACCCTTCAAATTATTTTCAGCCCTCTGGGAACCCCTGCTAAAACCAATTCATTGGTGGTCAATGGGAAGAATGACCTTCATGTTGGCGGTCGGTGGGAAGAATGTCCTTCATGTTGGCGGTCGGTGGTAAGAATGTCCTTCATGTTGGCGGTCGGTGGGAAGAATGTCCTTCATGTTGGCGGTCGGTGGGAAGAATGTCCTTCATGTTGGCGGTCGGTGTTAAGAATGTCCTTCATGTTGGCGGTCGGTGGTAAGAATGTCCCTTGCATTGGCGATCGGTGGGAAGAATATCCCTTACGTTTGCGGTTGGTGGGAAGATTGTCCCTTACGTTGGTTCTTGAGAAGAATGTCTCTTACATTGGTCAACAGTGGGAAGAGTGTCCTTTACATTGGCGGTCGGTGGGAAGAATGAGTCTTACATTGGTCTTTGGGAAGAATGACCCTTACATTGGTCTTAAGAACTATCTTTATGTTGGCAGTAAGTAGGAAGAATGCTCCTTACATTGGTGGTCAGTGGGAAGAATGACCCTTACATTGGCGGTCATTGGGAAGAATGTTCCTTACATTGGCAGTTTATTGGGAAGAATGACCCTTACGTTGGCGGTCATTGGGAAGAATGTTCCTTACATTGGCGGTTTATTGGGAAGAATGACCCTTACATTGGCGGTCATTGGGAAGAATGTTCCTTACATTGGCGGTTTATTGGGAAGAATGACCCTTACGTTGGCGGTCAGTGGGAAGAACGTCCCTTACGTTGGCAGTCAATGGGAAGAACGTCCCTTACGTTGGCGGTCAGTGGGAAGAGTGACCTTTATGTTGGCAGTAAGTGGGAAGAATTCCCCTATACGTTGGCGGTCGGTGGG
Organism: Lithobates septentrionalis; assembly: GCA_037952835.1. Classification (NCBI taxonomy): domain Eukaryota; kingdom Metazoa; phylum Chordata; class Amphibia; order Anura; family Ranidae; genus Lithobates; species Lithobates septentrionalis. The sequence continues at coordinate 57,387 of JBBDGP010004413.1, forward strand.
AAGAATGACCCTTACGTTGGTCTTTTAGAAGAATGTCCCTAATGTTGGCAGTTGGTGGGAAGAATGTCCCTTACGTTGGTCTTTGGGAGGACTGTTTCTTATGTTGGCGGTCGGTGGGAAGAATGACCTTTACATTGGCAGTAAGTGGGAAGAATGCCCCTCACGTTGGTGGTTGGTGGCAGTAATGCTCCTTACAATGGTGGTCAGAGGGAAGAATACCCCCTTTACAGATTGCTACCCCTACAGACCACTAAAAAGATCACTGGTATCATGCAGCTTGCTACGCTAAGTGGCATGGGCTCCAGAACCATGCAGGCACCATCAGATGTAAGGTCAATCAGCCAAAACTCACAGAAACTCTAACAACATCTAGAGGAACTTTGGTTGAGAATGGCTGATCTAAACTACATCTTACAAGCAAAGACATTCATAGCTGTTGGGCCCATTCACAGCTAATTACAAAAATAAATGATGATGGTCTACAAGGCTGACTGGAGATTAGAGACCGACAGGCCTCGCTCATCTATAGTATTTACTGGCAGATACCCAACATACAGAGATGCAGAAAGGGGATGTCTATGAATGGTACATTTTCTCTATATAGTTTGTATTAAATGAACGGACTGCTGACCTTTCACCCTACCATGCCAGAGGGGATAACATTGTGGGCTCACAGGAACCAATCCAAACCTTCTTTCATTTTCTAACCTGCACTGACTGGTGACAATGAGGACCACAGACACCTATACACCATAGCCTATGTGGCTGGGTATAGAGTACACAGAGGGGCCTATTTATTGCATACTTGTTCCTGACACTGGAGTGAGGGAGGGGGGAGGGGCTGGATTCCTTGTTCCTGACACTGGAGTGTGGTGGTGGTGGTGGGGGGGGGGGGGGGTTAGGCTTCCCAGCACTTAGTTCTGTCATCACTTTGCCTTGAGTTTCACAACTAACCAATAAACCAGAAGTTGTAACACCGAATGTCGTGTGGTCTCGTGATGTCACAGCCACAACAACGCAAACCAATAATCATGCAGGCTCCATGAAGGTGTATATTCTATATTTACAGAAGAAATAATTTGTACACAAAGCTAATAAATATAAAAGGCAAGGTGGATGCCATCATCTTGTTGTCCGATAAGTCAGAGATCCGTGTCTGATGATAATCTGAGTGATTGTGATTGGATAGAGGTAGACGTTTACCCACAATCTCCAGCAAGAGTTCCCACTTCTCTATGTGAGCCATTAAGTTTTTCCGATAGAAAAGGAACCGGGAACAAGCAATGTTTTGGTAATCATATGGCACAGGAACCGGAAACAAGCCATGTTTTGGTCCATCATATGGCCCAGGAACAAGCCATGTTTTGGTCCATCATATGGCACAGAAACTGGGAACAAGCCATGTTTTGGTCTATCATATGGCATAGGAACCAGGAACAAGCCATGTTTCGGTCCAACTTATGGTACAGGAATTGGGAACAGGCCATTTTGGGTCATTAAAATTTGGCACAGGAATTGGGAACAGGCCATGCTGGGTTGAACACATGGCACAGGAATTGGGAACAGGCCATGCTGGGTTGAACACATGGCACAGGAATTGGGAACAGGCCATGTTGGGTCCATCTTATGGCACAGGAATTGGGAACAGGCCATGTTGAGTTGAACACATGGCACAGGAATTGGGAACAGGCCATGTTGGGTTCATCATTTGTCACAGGAATTGGGAACAAGCCATGTTTTGGTCCATCTTATGGTACAGGAATTGGGAACAGGCCATGCTGGGTTGAACACATGGCACAGGAATTGGGAACAGGCCATGTTGGGTCCATCATATGGCACAGGAATTGGGAACAAGCCATGTTTTGGTCCATCTTATGGCACAGGAATTGGGAACAGGCCATGTTGGGTCATTAAAATTTGGCACAGGAATTGGGAACAGGCCATGCTGGGTTGCACACATGGCACAGGAATTGGGAACAGGCCATGCTGGGTTGCACACATGGCACAGGAATTGGGAACAAGCCATGTTTTGGTCCATCTTATTGCACAGGAATTGGGAACAGGCCATGTTGGGTCCATAATGTGGCACATGAAATGGGAACAAGCCATGCTGGGTTGGTCACATAGCACGGGAATTGGGAACAGGCCATGTTGGGTCCCCCATATGGTGCAGAATTGGGAACAAGCCATGTTGGGCCAGACACATGACACAGAGCTGAATGATCACACGGGCACAGTCGATGCCGTGCTCTGAGGCGTCACTTTACTAGGCCGACTTTTGTCCCTCAGAACGCAGCTGCGGGTGCAGAGGTGGCAGGAGGCGCAGAAAGAGTTACAGCAAGGGATGAAGCGGCAGACGCTGATCCTCCATATAAACCAGCCCGGTGACCAGCAACACCAAAACAAGAGAGCCACGCCGACCACTAAGCCCAGGATGACGTACAAGTAGAGGAATGATCTTCTTTCTGAAACAAGAATACATGAAAGAGGATTGATTACCATTAAATACACCACATTCCCCACACTATGCACAGCGCTGTGTATACAAGGGTAATGTACGAGAGGAGGGGGAATGTTTTACAAAGGAGGAAATATTGTTATACCAAAGAGGACCACAAACATGAGACAACCCATCCATGCTCTGTGTGATGTCAGGATGCAGAGAACAGCTCATGTGGGGAGGACACTATAGACAGGAGACACCCAAAAACATTCTTCCACTGTGCTCCCCAAACCCAGAGTACATGAAGTATGCAAATACTGACTTTATTCCAAGTCTGATCTGAGCCACCCCCTCCCTCCTGGATCCCTTAATGCAGGTTGCTAAGATGCTCTGTGGGATGAAGGGTGGAGTGTATGAGCTCCAACTATCGCCTCCAATCACATGTCATACTGGAGAGGCCTGAACTCACACATTACCCCCTTATATCAGTTCCCCTGTATCTGCTCCTGACAAGTTCACCTGAAAGCCAAAGGTAGCCTTGTCTGTAGAACACATGATTTTCCCTGACCTGATAGAAGTCTATGGGGACAGAGACAGAAAATCCATCCATAAGGCTGGCAATTATGTGGCTATCCTCTCTCTAGAGAACACCTATAGGATAGAGGAGGGGGTGAGGGGGGTACCTGTGTTTGATCCGTGAGGCTGGACACTTTCTGGAAGAAGCAGCTTGCGGTTCCCGTCCCTCCCGCAGCTCAGGTTAGAAGAGGAGGTGGCCTGCAGGGCGTTGGAAGTGGCTGGGCTGGTGGCCATGGCCTCTATGGGGGTCCTGGATTCCACCATTCCTGCAAAGTACAATCATACAACACACACAGCTATCAGTGGATTCCTAGGTAGAAGCACATGGTGTAATAAATATGTATGGTGTCCTGAATGATGTCCTTGGAGTCAGGAGAAACCAAGATGAAGCTGGCCGGTCAGAAATGAACTTTTCATGACTGAATATTCTATGTATCCCATCAATGGACTGCAGAACTGACCAGCGATATGGTGGGAAGTGACATCATAGGGGTCTTTGACCTGACTCGGTGACACTGAAGGTATAAATGACGGGCATTACAGGAACGTAAAACCAAATGTAACAGGAACACTATGGGGTGGATTTACTGAAGCTCCATTCACACTTGTACAACTTGTATCAGGTGGTAGTATGAGGGCATGGCGGCCTGTGCTGGGTATGGGGTCATGACGGCCTGTGCTGGGTATGGGGTCATGGTGGCCTGTACTGGGTATGGTGGCCTGTGCTGGGTATGGAGTCATGGCGGCCTGTGCTGGGTATGGGGGCATGACGGCCTGTGCTGGGTATGGGGGCATGATGGCCTGTGCTGGGTATGGAGTTATGGTGGCCTGTGCTGAATATGGGGTCCTGGTGGCCTGTGCTGGGTATGGTGGCCTGTGCTGGGTATGAGGGCATGGTGGCCTGTGCTGGGTATGGGGGCATGGCGGCCTGTGCTGGGTATGGGGTCATGGCGGTCTGTGCTGGGTATGAGGGCATGGCGGCCTGTGCTGGGTATGGGGGCATGGCGGCCTGTGCTGGGTATGGGGTCATGGCGGTCTGTGCTGGGTATGAGGGCATGGCGGTCTGTGCTGGGTATGAGGGCATGGCAACCTGTGCTAGGTATGGAGTCATGGCGGCCTGTGTTGGGTATGGGGGCAGGGCCTCCAATGGCTGCTGTCCTAAAGACTGGCTTTATGTACAAAGAGATGCCTTCAAAACACAAACCAATCCATCACCTCCTCCACTTCTTCCACTCCACTACAATGGTTGTGTCTGACATCTCCTCTATACATCACCAACAGGCGAAAATAATTAATACCACCCCTACCCAAGGAGGACAGCGCCACTTATGCAGGGAGAAAACTTCCCCCTACCCAGGGAGGAGACTGCCCCCTACCCAAGGAGGACGGTGCCCCGGTGCCACCCTGTGCAGGGAGCAGACTGCCCTCTACCCGAGGAGACTGCCCCCTACCCAAGGAAGAGACTGCCCCCTACCCGAGGAGACTGCCCCCATACCCGAGGAGACTGCCCCCTACCCGAGGAGACTTCCCCCTACCCAAGGAGAAGATTGCCCCATACCCAAGGAGGACGGTGCCCCAGCGCCACCTATGCAGGGAGGAGACTGCCCCCTACCCAGGGATGGCAGAGTTTCCTACACCAGTGGTTCTCAACCTCACTCTTCAAGTCCCCCCAACTGGCCATGTTTGCGGGTTTTCCCTTATCTTGCACAGGTGCTTTAAATCAAAGTCAATGGCTTGGTATTTTGCAAAGCTATTTTATCTAAGAGAAATTCCCAAAACATGGCCTGTTGGGGGTACTTGAGGACTGAGGATACGAACCACTGCCCTACCCAACCCAAAGGCAAATTTCTGGAGCTGTGTCAGGAATTTGTATCCAGTTTATGTCGCGGAGCTCCAGCAATGAACACAGCAGTGCGTACACACTGATAGGGGACCCAGGAGGGTCTCTATAAGGCTCCATTCACACTCACGCGTTTTTTGATGCATTTTGCATTTTGCAGAAATGGATGGGATTTTTTTTAACATGGGTTCCTATGGAACATGTTCACATCAATGCATTTTTGGAAAGGGTCAGGGACTGTTTTTCATGCAAAATGCAGCGTTTTGCATGTAATAGAATTCAATGGACCAGCATCAAAAATGCAAGTACAGCGTTTTTACAGTGTTTTTGACGCGTTTTGCGTTTTTGGCTTCTTTTTTTTTTTTTTTTTTAGACAGTAGACAGTCTAAAAAAAAAACTGTAAAAAAAAAAAAAAACGCAGCGAAAACGCTGTAAAAACGCTGTAAGCACCACAAAAAACACTGCAGGAACGCTCAAAAGCAACATGCATAGATGTGAATCGAGCCTTCGGCCCCTTTCACACTGAGGCGTTTTTCAGGCGTTTTAGTGCTAAAATTACCGCCATATACCGCATGAAAAACACCCCCATGTATCTCAGTGTAACCTTTCATACTGAGGCGTTGCGCTGGCTGTGTGTTGAAAAAAATCCTGCAAACAGCTTTTTTGGAGCATAAAATAGCATAAAATAGCATAAAATAGCGCTGTAAAAACGTCTATCCCAATTGAAATGAATGGGAAACGCTGTAAAACCGCTGTAATACCGCTTTAAAACCACCGAGAAGCTGTGGGGAAGGTCACATGACCGCATGGTCACATGGTCAGGTTTGTTGACGCTAAAAAAACGCTATAAAAACGCATGGGCGTTAGCGCTATTTTTAACGCTAACGCATCAAAAACGCCGTAAAACCGCACTAATAACGCTCATCGTCTTTACCACGGTTTTGCAACGCCTCAGTGTGAAAGGGGCCTAACAGAGGGGGAGTTGGGCTGACATTTCCTTCTTGTGGCCAAAGAGTAATATTACAATACTAGATCCTCCTTGGCTTTGCTGCTCAGTGACATGGTTTGGCTTCTGATAGATTTGTACCGCACTATAATTTGGGAAACAGTCTTCCCAAAGACCAACGTAAGGGACATTCTTCCCACCAAAGTGTCAGTTCATCTTTTAAGAAAAAAAAAAAAGGAGTGAACATTATTGCACACCCTCTATTTTCTATTCTCTCATTTACTAAGCTCTGGAGCACCCGTACTTTGCAAAGTGCACCGTCTATTTGCCTTTAGTAAAGCACAACCCCCAATGTGTCTGTTAGTGTGAGGCGGCCATCATGGAGCCCAGAGAGCCTTCACTGGACAGTGTGCACCGCTGACTACCCAATGGAGGGGTCTTTGCATCACTTGGATCCCAATCAGACATGGATACAGGAATTAGAGGCGGAGCACTTACCCCTCCCCCCGTCTCGCTGGCAGTTTGCGGGAGGACTGGCGGACTGGTCGCTGCCGTCACCGCAGTTATCGATGTCCCGTTCATCACACACCAGGCTGGAGGGGATACACTTCCCATTGTGGCAGTAGAAGTACGGCTCCGGTCTGCACTCCGAGGTGTTGAATCCTGTGGGGAGGGGGAGGGGGGGAAGGATAGGTTATAAGGAGGGGAGTCCGGGGGGCTTCACCAATATCTATGACCGGATCCCTGAGGACTGACACCGGCAATGACACCCCGATAAACATAGGGGTACGAGGGGCAGACAACGGCTAATACCCAACAATTAGTCCTGGTATACCCACCTCCAGACCAGCCACGTACCGGAGCTTCGCTGCACTTGGTGGTTATGCCGGCATCGCCCCGGTACCGTTTTTTTTAGAGCAGGCGGTGGGCTTTCTTGTAATAGAAATCCTAACCATTACCTAACAACCCCCCCCTCCCCCGCCTTGCTTGGGCTTTCCCATTCCACCAGAAGACCAGAGCGGCCAGCTGGCACCTCCACCTGGCTTATTGGAAGGCCGAACTAATCCGGGATCGGCTGTCTGCTATGGTAACCCAGAATCGATGACCTGACATCACTTGCGGTTTTCCCGAATGTCAATGGTGACATTTTCACCGTGCAGTGCTCACTTTTGTTCTGGTGTCCTGTCAGAAAGCCGCTACCCATCAGAATATGCAACCGAAGCGACGTTGCGGCCATCTTGGGACACCCACACTCGTCCTCGTTAGAAGTCGGCAAGCGGACATCTTGTTACACCCACCAGAGTCTTGCTTTTCACACTTATTTTTAACAGTAAACTCAGCTTATATTGTGAAATACAGGATTTAGAAGTCCGTAACACTGTTTTGATGTTTCATTTTAAAAGCAGCGGTGTTCTGTCACATTAGCAAACATGTGAGATCAGCAGGCTCGCCACTGCTTTTAAAGTTCAACATCAAAACAGTGTGATGGATTTCTAAACCCTGTATTTCACTAGATAAACTCCGTTAACTGTTAAAAATAACTGTGAAAAGCAAGACTCCGGTGGGTGTAACAAGATGTCCGCTTGCCGACTTCTAACTCTCGGCTTACTGCGGACGAGTGCGGGGTGTACCAAGATGGCCACAATGCAACGTCACTTCGGTTGCATATTCTGATGGGTAGTGGCTTTCTGACAGAACGCCAGTGTTTCATCAGATTTGGCGTCCCGTCAGAATTTGTAACGGAAGTGACGTTCCATCGCCGCCATCTTGCTACACCCCGCACTCCTCCTCAGTAAGGATACACCGAGAAGGATATCTTCTTACACCCACCAGAGATTTGCATTTCACACTTATTTTTAACAGTAAACGGAGCTTATCTGGTGAAATACAGGATTTAGAGATCTGTCGGACTGTTTACATGTTGAATTATAAGAGCAGCGATGTTCTGTCAGATTAGCAAACCTGTGACATCAGCAGGCTTGCCGCTGCTTTTGGAATTCAACATCTAAACAGTCCATCGGGTTTCTAAATTCTACAGAAACAGGTTTATTCAGTATAATACACAAGACCTCTGAACCCACAAATCTTCCTGTTCTCTGATTGTAAAGTATGCAATCCCCCCCCTTGGGGGGGGGGGGGGGTCCTTACCGATCCGGAAGGAGGTGAAGTCTCCCACAAAGTCCACTCTGGGTTGCTGGCCCCGGGTGACCAGGCGAAGGGTCAGGTAGTTGCCGGTAGACAGGACCGGCCGGGGGATGGTCTTTCCACATAGCGGGGTGCCCAGAGGTTCCGCGTGGAGGTCTTTTCCGTCATAGAACTGGACGTAGGAGCCGGCATTACAGGGGTCACTGACAGATCCAGGGGGGGCGGGGGTCTCCAGAGAGGACGGAGCTTGTGCACTGCTGTTCTGCCCCGGGCTCCTCATATTGGACATTCGCAGGAGGCTGTACACCAGGAAGAACCGGAACTGGAACTGGACCTTGTCCTTCGGAGTCGCAGCTTCCATGGTGAGCCGGCAATCCGTCCCCACCGACACAAAGTAATATTTCCTGGAGTCCGCGTGAGAATTCACTATCATCCCGTCCCCTTTAATTACCTGACCGCAGAAATCCACCATATTCCCTGCCAGAGAGAAAGGAAACCGGTCATATCTGCACCACAGGAGCTTACACTCTAATGTCCCCTCCCCCACAGTCACACACTATTATTATTATACATTTATATAGCTCTGACATATACCGCAGTGCTGTACAAAGATCACTGAGCCAATCACATCAGTCTCTGTACCAGAGGAGCTTCCACTCTAATGTCCCCTCCCCCACAGTCACATCAGTCTCTGTACCAGAGGAGCTTACACTCTAATGTCCCCTCCCCCCAGAGTCACACACTATAATTATTATACATTTACAGTATCTGACAAAAGTGAGTACACCCCTTAGTCACATTTTATCCAGATCCACCACATCCACAGGTCTTCCTTTATCCAGATACACCACATCCACAGGTCTTCCTCTATCCAGATACACCACATCCACAGGTCTTCCTTTATCCAGATACACCACATCCACAGGTCTTCCTCTATCCAGATACACCACATCCACAGGTCTTCCTCTATCCAGATACACCACATCCACAGGTCTTCCTCTATCCAGATACACCACATCCACAGGTCTTCCTCTATCCAGATACACCACATCCACAGGTCTTCCTCTATCCAGATACACCACATCCACAGGTCTTCCTCTATCCAGATACACCACATCCACAGGTCTTCCTCTATCCAGATACACCACATCCACAGGTCTTCCTTTATCCAGATACACCACATCCACAGGTCTTCCTCTATCCAGATACACCACATCCACAGGTCTTCCTCTATCCAGATACACCACATCCACAGGTCTTCCTCTATCCAGATACACCACATCCACAGGTCTTCCTTTATCCAGATACACCACATCCACAGGTCTTCCTCTATCCAGATACACCACATCCACAGGTCTTCCTCTATTCAGATACACCACATCCACAGGTCTTCCTTTATCCAGATACACCACATCCACAGGTCTTCCTCTATCCAGATACACCACATCCACAGGTCTTCCTCTATCCAGATACACCACATCCACAGGTCTTCCTCTATCCAGATACACCACATCCACAGGTCTTCCTCTATTCAGATACACCATATCCACAGGTCTTCCTCTATCCAGATACACCACATCCACAGGTCTTCCTCTATTCAGATACACCACATCCACAGGTCTTCCTCTATCCAGATACACCACATCCACAGGTCTTCCTCTATCCAGATACACCACATCCACAGGTATTCCTCTATCCAGATACACCACATCCACAGGTCTTCCTCTATCCAGATACACCGCATCCACAGGCCTTCCTTTATCCAGATACACCGCATCCACAGGTCTTCCTCTATCCAGATACACCACATCCACAGGTCTTCCTCTATCCAGATACACCACAGCCACAGGTCTTACCTTATCCAGATACACCACATCCACAGGTCTTCCTTTATCCAGATACACCACATCCACAGGTCTTCCTCTATCCAGATACACCACATCCACAGGTCTTCCGCTATCCAGATACACCGCATCCACAGGTCTTCCTTTATCCAGATACACCACATACACAGGTCTTCCGCTATCCAGATACACCACATCCACAGGTCTTCCGCTATCCAGATACACCGCATCCACAGGTCTTCCTCTATCCAGATACACCACTTCCACAGGTCTTCCTCTATCCAGATACACCACATCCACAGGTCTTCCTCTATCCAGATACACCACATCCACAGGTCTTCCGCTATCCAGATACACCACATCCACAGGTCTTCCTTTATCCAGATACACCACTTCCACAGGTCTTCCTCTATCCAGATACACCACATCCACAGGTCTTCCTCTATCCAGATACACCACATCCACAGGTCTTCCTCTATCCAGATACACCACATCCACAGGTCTTCCTTTATCCAGATACACCACATCCACAGGTCTTCCTCTATCCAGATACACCACATCCACAGGTCTTCCTCTATCCAGATACACCACATCCACAGGTCTTCCTCTATCCAGATACACCACATCCACAGGTCTTCCGCTATCCAGATACACCGCATCCACAGGTCTTCCTCTATCCAGATACACCACATCCACAGGCCTTCCTTTATCTAGATACACCACATCCACAGGTCTTCCTCTATCCAGATACACCACATCCACAGGTCTTCCTCTATCCAGATACACCACATCCACAGGTCTTCCTTTATCCAGATACACCACATCCACAGGTCTTCCTCTATCCAGATACACCACATCCACAGGTCTTCCTCTATCCAGATACACCACATCCACAGGTCTTCCTCTATCCAGATACACCACATCCACAGGTCTTCCTTTATCCAGATACGCCACATCCACAGGTCTTCCTCTATCCAGATACACCACATCCACAGGCCTTCCTTTATCTAGATACACCACATCCACAGGTCTTCCTCTATCCAGATACACCACATCCACAGGCCTTCCTTTATCCAGATACACCACATCCACAGGCCTTCCTTTATCTAGATACACCACATCCATAGGCCTTTCTTTATCTAGATACACCACATCCAAAGGCCTCAATTCATCTAGATACACCACATCCACAGGCCTTCCTTTATCTAGATACACCACATCCATAGGCCTTTCTTTATCTAGATACACCACATCCAAAGGCCTCAATTCATCTAGATACACCACATCCACCAGGAGACTGTTGTAGGAGTAGAGATGGGGATTATGCGTAGTGAAAGATCTTGAATATAATGGGATCAGTTGGGACGATGTCCTATGGTCCAAGGGAGTTGACCCTTGAAAGGAGCCTTTGACCAGATACAAAGATCTTTTAGTAGGTTTTGTGAGAGACTAGTCAAGTTTGGCCATAATAAGCTCACCTGCTGCCTGGGGCTGTGGTGTTGATTGTATGTTAGTGTTATCATGTGCAAAGGTTTGTGTATTTGAACCCTCAGATAACCAGCGTCTCAGACTTCTATAAGATTCAGGCAGCAGTTGAGACTGTGGTTCAAGAGAATGAACTGTTAAAACAAATTTTTTACCAGATGACAAGATCCCTTAGTAAACCAGGTCAGTGTTGGATACTGTTGATGGAGTAAAGATGGAGATCATGTGTAGTGAAAGATCTTGAAGACAATAGCATCCGTTGAGATGATATCCTATGGTTTAAGGGACTTTACTTTTGAAAAGGAGAGTTTTACCAGATGCAAAGATATTTTAGTAGGCCAAGTGAGAGACTAGTCTAGTTTGGTCACAAGCAAGCTATCCTCTGATGCTGTGGCCTAGAGTATATGCTGGTGTTTTTGTAGGTGAAGGGCTGTGAGTTTGAATCCTCAGATTGCCACCTACGACTTCTTTATGGAAGATTTATGCAGAAGTTTAGACTGTGCCCTGTGGTTCAAGAGAATGGACTGTTCAAACTTCAGTTTTACCAAATGAGAAGATTCCTTAGTAAACCAGGTCAGTGTTGGAGACTGTTGAGATGGAGATCATGTCTGATGAAAGATCTTGAAGATAATGGCATCAATTGAGAGGATATCCCATGGTTTAAGGGACTTTACTTTTGAAAGGAGAGTTGTACCGAATGCAAAGATCTTTTAGTAGGCCAAGTGAAAGACTAATTTAGTTTGGTCACAAGCTTACATAGTGTCTGAGGCCATGGCATTGAGGTTATGCTGGTGTTGTCAGAAGCAAAGGGTTGTGTAGTTCCATTCCTCAGATAACCACCCTTTCAGACTTCTTTATTGAACATTTAGGCAGCAGTTGAAATTGTACCCTGTGGTTCAAGAGAATGGCCTGCTAAAACTACATTTTTATCAGATGAGAAGATCCCTTAGTAAACCTAGTAGGAGATTAATCTAAGTCTGAGGATAGCAATTCAGTAACATTTTTATACATGTAGCCACTAATATGATAATATGTAATGATATTACAACTACTGGTTGAAGCCCTCCCATGGCCTTTGTCGGTGGTGTTGTGTGTATGGCAGTGGTTACATAAATATAATGCTTGTGTGTTTGAATCCTGAGGTGGCCACCTGCTTAGCTTTATTTATTAAAGTTGCAGAAACTCATAGCAACCAATTAGCTTTCAGACTAGGCACTTGGTTGCTGGGGGTTACTGCATTCTGTAGGCAGCAGTTGAGATGGTGTTCTGTGGTTCAAGGCAATGGAGTCTTGAAAGTGCACTTAGGAGGACGGGAAGTGGGAGACTAGTCTAAGTCAGATGGTAGCTGTTCAGTAAAATGTTTGACTAATAATGCACTAGTCATCTGGTATTCCATGATATTAAAGCTCTGCAAACCACTTACCATCAGAGAAAATACTCTTGTATGTATGCCACTGAGCTAGCACATAAATGGTTGCAAGTTTGAATCCTCAGGTGGCTGGCTACCCTTCTAAGATTTAGTTATTAAAGTTGCAGAAACCTTATGCAACCAATCAACTTTAAGACAGGGCGTCCCTCCATATTGGTTGCTATGTGGTATTGCACTTTGTAGTCAGCAGTTAAGATAATGCCCTGTAGTTTGTGGCCATGGACTCTTGAAGGTACAGTTTTTGCAGCCTCTAGGCCGAGTCAGAGATTTGTCTAGGTCTACTGGTAGCAGTTTAGTAAATTGTGTGACTATTTATCCACTAGTCATATGGTATTCCATTCAATTAAAGGTGTAGTTTTGAGCCTCCCCCCCCCCCCCCACCACCACCTATCTGAGGCAGTGGCCTTGTATGTAAGACACTGGACTAGCTAGTAAAATGGTTGCAAGTTCAAATCCCTAGGTGACCACCCTTTCATATTCATTTATTAAAATTGCAAAAACCTAAAGCAACCAATCAACCTTCAGAGGACTCTTCCTTTCTTATTAATCGCTATGGTTTACTGCACTTTGTAGGCAGCAGTTGAGTCCTCTGTGGTTCATGCCAGTGGACTTTTGAAGGTACAGTTTTACCAAATTGGAATTTCCTCTAGAGTCTAGAGTACCAAGTGGCAGTCTAGTCTAGGGTCCGATGGTCGCAATTTAGTAAAATATTCAAATATTAAGCCCCTAGTCATGTGTTATTTCATGATATTAAAGCTTTCGTTTTAATCCTCACCTGTCCACTGAGACAATGGCCCTGTATGTATGTCGCTGATCTCACAAACGACAAGGTTGCAAGTTCAAATCCTCAAGCAACCACCTTTTCATGATTCATTTATTAAAGTTATGAAAAACTGAAGAAGCCCATAATAACCAATCAACTTTCAGACTAGGTATTATTACATTATTGTTGCTTTGGGTTATTGTACTTTGCAAGCAGCAATTAAGATAATGATTCAGGTAACGTATTCTTGAAAATAGAGTTTTACCAGATGGGAATATCCTTTGGAAGGTCAACTTGGAGATTCGTTTTTGTTAGATGATGGCAATTTAGTACAATGTTTGAACATTAATACACTGATCATATTTTATGTCATGATATTACAACTCTGGTTTGGGGTGCTACCCACCATCTGAGACTATAGCCTTGGAGGTATGGTGGTGATCTCTCAAACAAAATGGCCGCGAGTTCAAATCCTCAGGTGGTCAGCTTTCCAGATTTATTTATTAAAGTTGTACAAACTGCTGAAACCAATAGCAACCACTCTTCTTTTGAATCCTGTGCATACTGGTTGCTATGGGTTACTACACTTTGCAGCTTGAATCTTGGTTGAGTTTAGGATGTATAGGCACTGCTGGCAGGCTTAGCACATCCAGGTCTGTGGTGCAGCATGTAGAACACTGAGCAAGGAATTGGAAGGCTGTGAGTTCAATTCCCAAAGCAGACCAAACAGGTGTCTCCTCAGAGCTGTTTGGGGTGGAACAGCAACTATGTGCTTGGTGGCAAAGAGGCACCTCTGTGTAATGAGAGGTTAAGGAGCAGACCTTCTCACTGTGTAACTACGATGTGGGTCACCTTGAAACCATGCGAATGAAGCCTCAAAGAAATCCAGCCATGTGACCTTGGCACCATGCCCCTCAATGAAATGCATTCCAGCTATGTAACCATCAAGTGGGCAACCTTGACAGTAAGTGAATGAAGTCTCAATGAAATCCAGCCATGTGACCTTGGCACCATGCCCCTCAATGAAATGCATTCCAGCCATGTAACCATCAAGAGGGTGACATTGACACCATGCAAGTGATGCCACAATGAAATGAGTTCCAGCCATGTAGCGGGTGACCTTGACACCATGTGAAAGAAGCCTCAATGAACCATCAAGTGGGTGTCCTTGAAACCATGTGAATGAAAACCACAAGCTGTGGAACAAATGGGTGATAGAATAGAGAAAGCACAGGTGTGGGTACTCAAAGATTACCAAGGAAATCTTTTTTTTTTTTTAACAATTTACCAACAAATCTTATATTTTTTACCAACATGCCCTTCTCCGTCACAGTATTCCTGCCCCCAGTCTAGGGGTCACAGGCTCACTCAAGCTCAACCAACGGTGGTCCGCACCACCAACTTAATCCTGACCATGTCATTGCATCCACACAACCCCCAAAGTCTTGGTGCTACTTTGAGGAACCATCTTTGCTCACTCATGGGAATCGAACCTACAGCCCTCTGATTCAAAGTCAGGAGCTTACATGCTGCGCCACGGAACCTGCAGACAGCAGAAGAAGTTGCTAGTGGACCTATATCATGGATCTAGACTCTCTAAGCCTTTGAAACATAAAACTAGCATCGGATCAGAGATTCGAACTAAGAAATCCAGGGCTTTCCACATTCAACAGCAGCACACCAACACCATGCACCACAGGCTCTAGCCAACAATTCCAATTCTCTGTGGAACTATATACTGAAGATAGAACGATGAGAACAACAGAAAAAAATTTAGTGGCCCACAAAACACTTTAGAGTTACCACATCAAATTCGAACTAAGAAATCCAGGGCTTCCAGTATTCAACAGCAGCACCCCAACACCATGCACCACAGGCTCTACCCAGCAATACAACTTCTCTGTGGAACTACATACCAAATACGACATGATGAGGACAATTGAAAAACATTTGGTGGCTCATGAAATACAAAAGTGGGTTTCCTGCATGCAGATTTGAACACACAACCTTTAAGCTACAAGACAAGCGCTCTACAGACTGAGCTACAACAAGAGCGCACAGCCATTTATTCTGGAGACCTTTCTATATTCCGGGACTTCATAAATGCAGCACTCATTTTATTGGCCGCAAATCAGTGCTGGGTTAGAGATTCACTAAGGTAAGGGTTACAGCTTCCAAAATTAGACGCCGCCAGTGGTGGCCACCATTTTTTTTTTATCCTGGCAGGTTATCTTTAAGGGTACAGGCTCTGTTAGAAGGCATCTACATGGACATTGGACGCAAAGCACATCCAGAAGCTGAGTTGATTTTGGTCAACAACCAGACTGAGTTGCTATTGTTCCCCTGGCAGAAAGCTATTGGCACGAGTGCCTAGCCCAGGTGACGTTCAGATGAACACAGCACTCTGCAATGTCTGAGGAACATATAGGCTTTCCAGTCTGACGCTCTGTGCTTTGCAAACGCTGAAAAGTTAACCCCTTCAATACCGGGCACTTTAACCCCCTTCCTGCCCAGGCCAATTTTTAGCTTCCAGCGCTGTCACACTTTGAATGACAATTGCGCGGTCATGTGACACTGTACACGTGACATTTTTATCATTTTTTCTCTGTCCCCCTGGAGTGGGATGATCAGGAAAGTGTCCCCCCAGATCATACCTCTAAGCCCCCCTGGAGTGGGATGAACAGGAAAGTGTCCCCTCAGATCATACCTCTAAGCCCCCCAGAGTGGGATGAACAGGAAAGTGTCCCCCCAGATCATACATATAAGCCCCCCCGGAGTGGGATGAACAGGAAAGTGTCCCCCCAGATCATACCTCTAAGCCCCCCCCCCGGAGTGGGATGAACAGGAAAGTGTCCCCCCAGATCATACCTCTAAGCCCCCCCAGAGTGGGATGAACAGGAAAGTGTCCCCCCAGATCATACATATAAGCCCCCCCGGAGTGGGATGAACAGGAAAGTGTCCCCCCAGATCATACCTGTAAGCCCACCAGAGTGAGTCCCCCCAGATCATACCTGTAAGCCCACCAGAGTGAGTCCTCCAGATCATACCTGTAAGCCCCCTGGAGTGGAATGAACAGGAAAGTGTCCCCCCAGGTCATACCTGTAAGCCCCCCGGAGTGGAATGAACAGGAAAGTGTCCCCCCAGGTCATACCTGTAAGCCCCCCGGAGTGGAATGAACAGGAAAGTTCCCCCCAGGTCATACCTGTATGCCCCCCGGAGTGTGTCCCCCAGATCATACCTGTAAGCCCCCCGGAGTGTGTCCCCCCAGGTCATACCTGTAAGCCCCCCGGAGTGTGTCCCCCCAGGTCATACCTGTAAGCCCCCCCCCCCCGGAGTGGGATGAAGAGACAATACCAATGAATGACTCCACCAAGGAAACACACTAAAGACCAGACAAACCTTCCCAAAGCCGGAGAACCATGAAAAGAAATCCAATGGGAAGATCCTTTGAACACAATCCTGCAACCTCCAGAATGAGCGGCGGCACCGTACAGCCTCAGATATTAAAGACGGCCCGACAACAACATATCATCAATCACCCCCTATCCCGGCTCAGTTCCAGTTACCTACCTGTTTCTAGGGGGTAGGCTGCCCCGATCATTAAACCCATGACTACAAACAGTGGTGACAGCGGTCGTAAACTCTTCTCCTTCTTCACAGCCATGTCTACATTCCTTTCTCAGCGTCGGTGATCTGCGGCGGAGGATCAGGACCCCTCCGGTATTGGGGGGGGGTAACAGCTGGGCGTTGGGGAGCGCTCTAACACCCTTCACTTCCAGTAAGTAAACTTGTGTCTCCTCGGCGCTCCTCACCACTTCTCTAGATGAAGGTTTCTGTTGGTCTTGTGTCCACAATGACTTGACGAGGTCGGCTATTGTCTGCGGCCGGGGCGGCTTTGTGTCTCCTGGTATCCATGACGACGATGAGAGTTTGATGGAGCGCTGGGTGATAAACAATGTACCACCCTACTGAGGAGCGGGGTCTGTCATCCTTTCATTACTTCTGTCTTCTGACTGCTGGCTGATAGGAGACGGGATGAATCATCTCCGGTCAGAATTCTCCGGACGGGCCGAGGGGAATCGGAATTCTGCGGACGGGATGAGGGGGATCGGAATTCTGCGGACGGGATGAGGGGGATCGGAATTCTGCGGACGGGCCGAGGGGGATCGGAATTCTGCGGACGGGCCGAGGGGGATCGGAATTCTGCGGACGGGCCGAGGGGGATCGGAATTCTGCGGACGGGCCGTGAGGGATCGGAATTCTGCGGACGGGCCGAGGGGGATCGGAATTCTCCGGACGGGCCGTGAGGGATCGGAATTCTGCGGACGGGCCGAGGGGGATCGGAATTCTGCGGACGGGCCGAGGGGGATCGGAATTCTGCGGACGGGCCGAGGGGATTGGAATTCTGCGGACGGGCCGAGGGGGATCGGAATTCTGCAGACGGGCCGAGGGGGATCGGAATTCTGCGGACGGACCGAGGGGATCGGAATTCTCCGGACGGGACGAGGGGGATCGGAATTCTCCGGACGGGCCGAGGGGATCGGAATTCTCCGGATGGGACGAGGGGGATCGGAATTCTGCGGACGGGCCGAAGGGATCGGAATTCTGCGGACGGGCCAAGGGGGATCGGAATTCTGCGGACGGGCCGAGGGGATCGGAATTCTCCGGACGGGCCGAGGGGGATCGGAATTCTGCGGACGGGCCGAGGGGGATCGGAATTCTGCGGACGGGCCGAGGGGGATCGGAATTCTGCGGACGGGCCGAGGGGGATCGGAATTCTCCGGACGGGCCCAGGGGGATCGGAATTCTGCGGACGGGCCGAGGGGGATCAGAATTCTGTGGACGGGCCGAGGGGGATCGGAATTCTCCGGACGGGCCGAGGGGGATCGGAATTCTCCGGACGGGCCGAGGGGGATTGGAATTCTGCGGACGGGCCGAGGGGGATCGGAATTCTGCGGACGGGCCGAGGGGGATCGGAATTCTGCGGACGGGCCGAGGGGATCGGAATTCTCCGGACGGGACGAGGGGGATCGGAATTCTCCGGACGGGCCGAGGGGATCGGAATTCTCCGGACGGGCCGAGGGGATCGGAATTCTCCGGACGGGCCGAGGGGGATCGGAATTCTGCGGACGGGCCGAGGGGGATCGGAATTCTGCGGACGGGCCGAGGGGATCGGAATTCTCCGGACGGGCCGAGGGGATCGGAATTCTCCGGACGGGCCGAGGGGATCGGAATTCTGCGGACGGGCGGAGGGGGATCGGAATTCTTCGGACAGGCCGAGGGGATCGGAATTCTCTGGACGGGCCGAGGGGATCGGAATTCTCCGGACGGGCCGAGGGGATCGGAATTCTCCGGACGGGCCGAGGGGATCGGAATTCTCCGGACGGGCCGAGGGGATCGGAATTCTCCGGACGGGCCGAGGGGGATCGGAATTCTGCGGACGGGCCGAGGGGGATCGGAATTCTGCGGACGGGCCGAGGGGATCGGAATTCTCCGGACGGGCCGAGGGGATCGTAATTCTCCGGACGGGCCGAGGGGATCGGAATTCTGCGGACGGGCGGAGGGGGATCGGAATTCTTCGGACGGGCCGAGGGGATCGGAATTCTGCGGACGGGCCGAGGGGGATCGGAATTCTGCGGACGGGCCGAGGGGGATCGGAATTCTGCGGACGGGCCGAGGGGATCGGAATTCTCCGGACGGGACGAGGGGGATCGGAATTCTCCGGACGGGCCGAGGGGATCGGAATTCTGCGGACGGGCCGAGGGGGATCGGAATTCTCCGGACGGGCCGAGGGGGATCGGAATTCTGCGGACGGGCCGAGGGGGATCGGAATTCTGCGGACGGGCCGAGGGGATCGGAATTCTCCGGACGGGCCGAGGGGATCGTAATTCTCCGGACGGGCCGAGGGGATCGGAATTCTGCGGACGGGCGGAGGGGGATCGGAATTCTTCGGACGGGCCGAGGGGATCGGAATTCTCTGGACGGGCCGAGGGGATCGGAATTCTCCGGACGGGCCGAGGGGATCGGAATTCTCCGGACGGGCCGAGGGGATCGGAATTCTCCGGACGGGCCGAGGGGATCGGAATTCTCCGGACGGGCTGATGGGGATCAGAATATAACGATGATGGTGAAGGTCCCTGCTGACCGGCGACACGAACAAGACCGCTGTATGCTAGGGATGCACCGATATATCGGCCTCTGAAAAAACATCGACCAAAAATAGGGTTATCTGTGTTTTGCTGATAGAATAAGAAAAGGTGCCGCGTTTACAGTGCGTTTTTCATGAGTCATGTGACTCAAAAACCGCATCAAAAACGCAACACGGGTGCGTTTTTAATTTGTTTCGAAGGGGAGGCGCTTTTTTTGAACTGACCAAAAATGTGGCAAGCAGGATTTTTAACATCTCAACGGACAATTCTGAAGACATACAGTATCTGACAAAAGTAAGTACACCCCTCAGTCACATTTTTGTAGTGCTCAGACCATACGCCGCACACTGCATCAAATTGGTCTGCATGGCTGTCGTCCCAGAAGGAAGCCTCTTCTAAAGATGATGCACAAGAAAGTCCACAAACAGTTTGCTGAAGACCAGCAGACTAAGGAGATGGATTACTGGAACCATGTCCTGTGGTCTGATGAACGTATTTGGTTCAGATGGTGACAAGCGTGTGTGAGTTATTTTGAGGGGACAGCAAATTTACACTGTTATACAAGCTGTACACTCACTACTTTACATTGTAGACAAGTGTCATTTCTTCAGTGTTGTCACATGAAAAGATAGAAGAAAAGATTTACACAAATGTCACTGAGGGGTGTACTTACTTTTGTCAGATACTGTACATTGAATTTAAAAGGATGCATTTTTCTTCAGCTTCTCCTGCACTTTTTTTTATTTTTTAAAGCAAAAGTGCTTCAAAAACGGCTTGGTGTTAAAGCAGCTTGTTGGCCGAAAAAAAATTAATCTAAATACATTATATTAACCACTTGCCCTCCAAAAGATTTACCCCCCCCCCCCCAACGACCAGACCATTTTATGCGATACGGCACTGCGTTACTTTGACAATCACGCAGTCGTATGACGCTGTACCCAAATAACATTTATGTGCTCCCCCCCCCCACAAATAGAGCTTTCTTTTGGTGGTATTTGATCAACTCTGAGGTTTTTATTTTTTGCGCTAAAAAAATAAAAATTATATCAAACTAACTACATCAAATTAAAAAAAATGAAATTCTTCATAAATTTAGGTGAATATGTATTTTTGGTAAAAAAAAAAAAAATCCCAATAAGTGTATATTGATTGGTTTGTGCAAAAAATGATATCGTCTACAAACTATGGGATATTTTTATTTATTTATTTCGTAGTAATGGTGGCGATCAGCGACTTATAAAGTCCCCGTTCTGTGGTACTACAATGATCTAAGTCCTCGTTCTGTGGTAATACAATGATCTAAGGCCCCGTTCTGTGGTAATACAATGATCTAAGGCCCCGTTCTGTGGTACTACAATGATCTAAGGCCCCGTTCTGTGGTAATACAATGATCTAAGTCCTCGTTCTGTGGTAATACAATGATCTAAGGCCCCGTTCTGTCCCCGTTCTGTGGTAATACAATGATCTCAGTCCTCGTTCTGTGGTAATACAATGATCTAAGGCCCCGTTCTGTGGTAATACAATGATCTAAGTCCTCGTTCTGTGGTAATACAATGATCTCAGTCCCCGTTCTGTGGTAATACAATGATCTAAGTCCTCGTTCTGTGGTAATACAATGATCTAAGTCCCCATTCTGTGGTAATACAATGATCTCAGTCCCCGTTCTGTGGTAATACAATGATCTAAGGCCCCGTTCTGTGGTAATACAATGATCTAAGTCCTCGTTCTGTGGTAATACAATGATCTCAGTCCCCGTTCTGTGGTAATACAATGATCTCAGTCCCCGTTCTGTGGTAATACAATGATCTAAGTCCCCGTTCTGTGGTACTACAATGATCTAAGTCCTCGTTCTGTGGTAATACAATGATCTAAGGCCCCGTTCTGTGGTACTACAATGATCTAAGGCCCCGTTCTGTGGTAATACAATGATCTAAGTCCTCGTTCTGTGGTAATACAATGATCTAAGGCCCCGTTCTGTGGTACTACAATGATCTAAGGCCCCGTTCTGTGGTAATACAATGATCTAAGTCCTCGTTCTGTGGTAATACAATGATCTAAGGCCCCGTTCTGTCCCCGTTCTGTGGTAATACAATGATCTCAGTCCTCGTTCTGTGGTAATACAATGATCTAAGGCCCCGTTCTGTGGTAATACAATGATCTAAGTCCTCGTTCTGTGGTAATACAATGATCTCAGTCCCCGTTCTGTGGTAATACAATGATCTAAGTCCTCGTTCTGTGGTAATACAATGATCTAAGTCCCCGTTCTGTGGTACTACAATGATCTAAGTCCTCGTTCTGTGGTAATACAATGATCTAAGGCCCCGTTCTGTGGTACTACAATGATCTAAGGCCCCGTTCTGTGGTAATACAATGATCTAAGTCCTCGTTCTGTGGTAATACAATGATCTAAGGCCCCGTTCTGTCCCCGTTCTGTGGTAATACAATGATCTCAGTCCTCGTTCTGTGGTAATACAATGATCTAAGGCCCCGTTCTGTGGTAATACAATGATCTAAGTCCTCGTTCTGTGGTAATACAATGATCTCAGTCCCCGTTCTGTGGTAATACAATGATCTAAGTCCTCGTTCTGTGGTAATACAATGATCTAAGTCCCCATTCTGTGGTAATACAATGATCTCAGTCCCCGTTCTGTGGTAATACAATGATCTAAGGCCCCGTTCTGTGGTAATACAATGATCTAAGTCCTCGTTCTGTGGTAATACAATGATCTCAGTCCCCGTTCTGTGGTAATACAATGATCTCAGTCCCCGTTCTGTGGTAATACAATGATCTAAGTCCCCGTTCTGTGGTACTACAATGATCTAAGTCCTCGTTCTGTGGTAATACAATGATCTAAGGCCCCGTTCTGTGGTACTACAATGATCTAAGGCCCTGTTCTGTGGTAATACAATGATCTAAGGCCCCGTTCTGTCCCCGTTCTGTGGTAATACAATGATCTAAGGCCCCGTTCTGTCCCTGTTCTGTGGTAATACAATGATCTAAGTCCCCGTTCTGTGGTAATACAATGATCTAAGGCCCCGTTCTGTGGTAATACAATGATCTAAGGCCCCGTTCTGTCCCCGTTCTGTCCCCGTTCTGTGGTAATACAATGATCTAAGGCCCCGTTCTGTCCCCGTTCTGTGGTAATACAATGATCTAAGGCCCCGTTCTGTGGTAATACAATGATCTAAGTCCCCGTTCTGTGGTAATACAATGATCTAAGTCCTCGTTCTGTGGTAATACAATGATCTCAGTCCCCGTTCTGTGGTAATACAATGATCTCAGTCCCCGTTCTGTGGTAATACAATGATCTCAGTCCCCGTTCTGTGGTAATACAATGATCTCAGTCCCTGTTCTGTGGTAATACAATGATCTCAGTCCCCGTTCTGTGGTAATACAATGATCTCAGTCCCCGTTCTGTGGTAATACAATGATCTAAGGCCCCATTCTGTGGTAATACAATGATCTCAGTCCCCGTTCTGTGGTAATACAATGATCTCAGTCCCCGTTCTGTGGTAATACAATGATCTAAGTCCTCGTTCTGTGGTAATACAATGATCTCAGTCCCCGTTCTGTGGTAATACAATGATCTAAGGCCCCGTTCTGTCCTCGTTCTGTGGTAATACAATGATCTAAGGCCCCGTTCTGTCCCCGTTCTGTGGTAATACAATGATCTAAGGCCCCGTTCTGTCCCCGTTCTGTGGTAATACAATGATCTAAGTCCTCGTTCTGTGGTAATACAATGATCTAAGGCCCCGTTCTGTGGTAATACAATGATCTCAGTCCTCGTTCTGTGGTAATACAATGATCTAAGTCCCCGTTCTGTGGT
Source organism: Lithobates septentrionalis (assembly GCA_037952835.1). NCBI lineage: Eukaryota > Metazoa > Chordata > Amphibia > Anura > Ranidae > Lithobates > Lithobates septentrionalis. The sequence continues at coordinate 80,834 of JBBDGP010004413.1, forward strand.
AATACAATGATCTCAGTCCTCGTTCTGTGGTAATACAATGATCTAAGGCCCCGTTCTGTGGTAATACAATGATCTCAGTCCTCGTTCTGTGGTAATACAATGATCTCAGTCCTCGTTCTGTGGTAATACAATGATCTAAGGCCCCGTTCTGTGGTACTACAATGGTTTAAGTCCTCATTCTGTGGTAATAAATACATAGTTGCCAACATTGAAAAAAATTTTTTAGGGACACTTTTTTGGCTGTAGGTGGAGTCTTATTTTAATTAGTGGGCAGGGCATGCGTTTGTAGGCGTGACACAGGGGGAAAGTAAAAATGCGGCACGCAAAGCGCGGCATGGTGAAAAATGGGCGTGGTTTACACAAAATAGTGGGCGTGTCTTAAGTGGGCGTGGTTCAAATGGGGTGTGGTTAGAGTCTGAGATGAATGAGGGATGGAGAGGGAAAGGGGGGGAGAGGAATGGAGGGACAGCAGGCCCAGATCCTACACAACAATGGAAGTATGTGTATTCTAGAAAGTTTAACAATCAGCAGATAAAGATACTCCAAACACCTGGTGTTAGCGCTTCAATCATCCCGCCACAATGGTTGTCATGGTGTCAGGATGATTGAAGTGCATTATTTCTATTATTACATTGTAATATAAAATGAAATCATTCAACTCACTATAATGCTGAATCAGTGGGATCCCTGAGCGTGTCACCTGCCACGTCACCTGTCACCAGCCGTCCGTCCTTGCATCAGGTGCCCCCAGCAGAGTCCGTCCTTGCATCAGATGTCCCCAGCGGAGCCCCCCCTTACATCAGATGTCCCCAGCGGAGACCCCCTTACATCAGGTGTCCCCAGCGGAGCCCCCCCTTACATCAGATGTCCCTAGTGGAGCCCCCATAACATCAGGTGTCCCCAATGGAGCCCCCCCTTTACATCAGATGTCCCCAGCGGTGCCCCCCCTAACATCAGGTGTCCCCAGCGGTGCCCCCCCCAACATCAGTTGTCCCCCGCGGTGCCCCCCCTAACATCAGGTGTCCCCAGCGGTGCCCCCCCTTACATCAGGTGTCCCCAGCGGTGCCCCCCTTACCTTTCCATAGCAGACCGGCAGCGGGGCGGGGGGGGGGTAGGCGGGGCGAGGCAGAGCGCAAGGTGGGCGGCGACGCAGGAGCTTCGTCTAGCCATTCCTGGTCTCCTTAAAAATGACGGCCGGCGGAGACAATGTCTCCGTTGGCTGCGGACCTCTAGCAGGGGCGAAAGTTCGTAAAAAAACGGATTTCTCGGGACATTTCCCGGGAAACAATAGACTTGGGTAATAAATACAATGATCTAAGGCCCCGTTCTGTGGTAATACAATGGTCTAAGGCCCCGTTCTGTGGTAATAAATACAATGATCTAAGGCCCCGTTCTGTGGTAATAAATACAATGATCTAAGGCCCCGTTCTGTGGTACTACAATGGTCTAAGTCCCCGTTCTGTGGTAATAAATACAATGATCTAAGGCCCTGTTCTGTGGTAATACAATGGTCTAAGGCCCCGTTCTGTGGTAATACAATGGTCTAAGGCCCCTTTCTGTGGTAATAAATTCAATATCTAAGGCCCCATTCTATGGTAACACAATGGTCTAAGTCCCCGTTCTGTGGTAATAAATACAATGGTCTAAGGCCCCATTCTATGGTAACACAATGGTCTTAGTCCCCGTTCTGTGGTAATACAATGGTCTAAGTCCGCAGTCTGTGGTAATAAATACAATGATCTAAGGCCCCGTTCTGTGGTAATACAATGATCTAAGGCCCCGTTTGGTGGTAATACAATGATCTAAGGCCCCGTTCTGTGGTAATACAATGATCTAAGGCCCCGTTCTGTGGTACTGCAATGGTTTAAGTCCTCATTCTGTGGTAATAAATACATAGTTGCCAACATTGAAAAAAAATTTTTAGGGACACTTTTTTGGCTGTAGGTGGAGTCTTATTTTAATTAGGGGGCAGGGCATGCGTTTGTAGGCGTGACACAGGGGGAAAGTAAAAATGCGGCACGCAAAGCGCGGCACGGTGAAAAATGGGCGTGGTTTACACAAAATAGTGGGCGTGTCTTAAGTGGGCGTGGTTCAAAGGGGGTGTGGTTAGAGTCTGAGATGAATGAGGGATGGATATGGAAAGGGGGGGAGAGGAATGGAGGGACAGCAGGCCCAGATCCTACACAACAATGGAAGTATGTGTATTCTAGAAAGTTTAACAATCAGCAGATAAAGATACTCCAAACACCTAGTGTTAGCGCTTCAATCATCCCGCCACAATGGTTGTCATGGTGTCAGGATGATTGAAGTGCATTATTTCTATTATTACATTGTAATATAAAATGAAATCATTCAACTCACCATAATGCTGAATCAGTGGGATCCCTGAGCGTGTCACCTGCCACGTCACCTGTCACCAGCCGTCCGTCCTTGCATCAGGTGCCCCCAGCAGAGTCCGTCCTTGCATCAGATGTCCCCAGCGGAGCCCCCCCTTACATCAGATGTCCCCAGCGGAGACCCCCTTACATCAGGTGTCCCCAGCGGAGCCCCCCCTTACATCAGATGTCCCTAGTGGAGCCCCCCTTACATCAGGTGTCCCCAATGGAGCCCCCCCTTTACATCAGATGTCCCCAGCGGTGCCCCCCCTAACATCAGGTGTCCCCAGCGGTGCCCCCCCCAACATCAGGTGTCCCCCGCAGTGCCCCCCCTAACATCAGGTGTCCCCAGCGGTGCCCCCCCTTACATCAGGTGTCCCCAGCGGTGCCCCCCTTACCTTTCCATAGCAGACCGGCAGCGGGGCGGGGGGGGGTAGGCGGGGCGAGGCGGAGCGCAGGGTGGGCGGCGACGCAGGAGCTTCGTCTAGCCATTCCTGGTCTCCTTAAAAATGACGGCCGGCGGAGACAATGTCTCCGTTGGCTGCGGACCTCTAGCAGGGGCGAAAGTTCGTAAAAAAACGGATTTCTCGGGACATTTCCCGGGAAACAATGGACTTGGGTAATAAATACAATGATCTAAGGCCCCGTTCTGTGGTAATACAATGGTCTAAGGCCCCGTTCTGTGGTAATAAATACAATGATCTAAGGCCCCGTTCTGTGGTAATAAATACAATGATCTAAGGCCCCGTTCTGTGGTACTACAATGGTCTAAGTCCCCGTTCTGTGGTAATAAATACAATGATCTAAGGCCCCGTTCTGTGGTAATACAATGGTCTAAGGCCCCGTTCTGTGGTAATACAATGGTCTAAGGCCCCTTTCTGTGGTAATAAATTCAATATCTAAGGCCCCATTCTATGGTAACACAATGGTCTAAGTCCCTGTTCTGTGGTAATACAATGATCTAAGTCCGCAGTCTGTGGTAATAAATACAATGATCTAAGGCCCCGTTCTGTGGTAATACAATGGTCTAAGGCCCTGTTCTGTGGTAATACAATGATCTAAGGCCCCGTTTGGTGGTAATACAATGATCTAAGGCCCCGTTCTGTGGTAATACAATGATCTAAGGCCCCATTCTATGGTAATACAATGATCTAAGTCCCCGTTCTGTGGTAATAAATACAATGGTCTAAGTCCCTGTTCTGTGGTAATACAATGGCCTAAGTCCCTGTTCTGTGGTACTACAATGATCTAAGTCCCCATTCTGTGGTAATAAATACAATGATCTAGGGCCCCGTTCTGTGGTACTACAATGATCTAAGGCCCCGTTTTGTGGTACTACAATGATCTAAGTCCTCGTTCTGTAGTAATAAAATGATCTAAGCCCTCATTCTGTGGTAATACAATGATCTAAGGCCCCGTTCTGTGGTAATACAATGGTCTAAGGCCCCTTTCTGTGGTAATAAATTCAATATCTAAGGCCCCATTCTATGGTAACACAATGGTCTTAGTCCCCGTTCTGTGGTAATACAATGGTCTAAGTCCCCGTTCTGTGGTACTACAATGATCTAAGTCCGCAGTCTGTGGTAATAAATACAATTATCTAAGGCCCTGTTCTGTAGTAATACAATGATCTAAGGCCCCGTTTGGTGGTAATACAATGATCTAAGGCCCCGTTTGGTGGTAATACAATGATCTAAGGCCCCGTTCTGTGGTAATACAATGATCTAAGGCCCCGTTCTGTGGTAATACAATGGTCTAAATCCCCGTTCTGTGGTAATAAATACAATGGTCTAAGTCCCTGTTCTGTGGTAATAAAATGGTCTAAGTCCCTGTTCTGTGGTACTACAATGATCTAAGTCCCCATTCTGTGGTAATAAATACAATGATCTAGGGCCCCGTTCTGTGGTACTACAATGATCTAAGGCCCCGTTTTGTGGTACTACAATGATCTAAGTCCTCGTCCTGTGGTAATACAATGATCTAAGTCCTCATTCTGTGGTAATACAATGCTCCAATGCCGTGTACACACGATCGGAATTTCCGTCAGAAAAAAACTTGAATGGTTTTTCAGACGGAATTCCGCTCAAGCTTGGCTTGCATACACACGGTCACACAAAAGTTCTCTGAACTTTCGACCGTCAAGAACGCGGTGACGTACAACACTACGACGAGCTGAGAAAATGAAGTTCAATGCTTCCGAGCATGCGTCAAATTGTTTTAGAGTATGCGTGATTTTTTGCGCGTCCACATTGCATACAGACGAACCCATTTTCGGATAGGAACTTTTCCGACCGAAAAATAGAGAACATGCTCTCATTCTTTTGCTGGCTGGAATTCCGCCAGCAAAAGACTGATGGAGCATACACACGGTCGCATTTTCCGACAAAAAGCTCTCATCGGAGTTTTGCTAGCGGCATTTCCGATTGGGTGTACGCGGCATAAGTCCCTGTTCTGAGGTAATACAATGATCCAAGTCCTCATTCTGTGGAAATACTATGATCTAAGGCCCCGTTCTGTGGTAACACAATGCTCTAAAGGCCCATACACATGATCGGACTTTGACAACAAACATGCAAATTACCTGTTTTAAGGCAACATCTGACCGTGTGTACGCTCCATCGTACAAACTTTATTGGTTTTCATTGGACAAATGTTGGCTGTGTGAACAGACAAACTTTCCTGCAACAAAAGTCCTACGTCGGCTAGTCCGATCGTGTGTACACAAATCCATCGGACTTTAGTCCAAAGTACAAACACGCATACTCAGAACCAATGCAAAAGATCAGACAATAATACAGAAGTTGACCAAAGGGTGGTTGTAAAGAGCTGAAAAACCACGTGATTTGGTGAAAGTTGGCTGAAAAAGTCCTGTCGTGTGTATGCATACCAAGTTCACGGCCAACGCCCTTTGGACAAAAATCCACAGAAAAGTTTGTGTGAAGTCCAATCGTGTGTGTACGAGGCTTTAGTCAACGTTCTGTGGTAATAAATTGGTCTAAGTTCCAGTTCTGTAGTAATACATTGATCCAAGTCCCCGTTCTGAGGTTATGCAATGATCTAAGTCCCCGTTCTGAGGTAATACAATGGTCTAACTCCTCTTTCTGTTATAATACAATGATCTAAGGCCCCGTTCTGTGGTAATACAATGATCCAAGTCCCCGTTCTGTGGTAATACAATGATCTAAGTCCTCGTTCTGTGGTAATACAATGATCTAAGTCCCCGTTCTAAGGGTCAGGTGATTCCCCATCTGACAGCAAGCTCAGCCAAGGGGATCCAGGTAGGGTGACAGGGAGAGGAGGTCCAGAGGACAGCAGTCCTTCACAGGCTGATGATGGGTCCTCAGAGAGTTGGGTGTCCTTCATAGGGTGATGGTGGGTCCTCAGAGGACAGCGGTCCTTCACAGGCTGATGGTGGGTCCTCAGAGAACAGAGGTCCTTCACAGGCTGATGGTGGGTTCTCGGGGATAGCGGTCCTTCACAGGCTGATGGTGGGTCCTCAGAGGACAGAAGTCCTTCACAGGCTGATGGTGGGTCCTCAGAGGTCCTTCACAGGCTGATGGTGGGTCCTCAGAGGACAGGGGTCTTTCACAGGTTGATGGTGGGTCCTCAGAGGACAGGGGTCCTTCACAGGCTGGTGGTGGGTCCTCAGAGGTCCTTCACAGGCTGATGGTGGGTCCTCAGAGAACAGAAGTCCTTCACAGGCTGGTGGTGGGTAATCAGAGGTCCTTCACAGGTTGATGGTGGGTCCTCAGAGAACAGAGGTCCTTCACAGGCTGGTGGTGGGTCCTCAGAGGTCCTTCACAGGCTGATGGTGGGTCCTCAGAAGTCCTTCACAGGCTGGTGGTGGGTCCTCAGAGGTCCTTCACAGGCTGATGGAGGGTCCTCAGAGAACAGAGGTCCTTCACAGGCTGGTGGTGGGTCCTCAGAGGACAGAGGTCCTTCACAGGCTGGTGGTGGGTCCTCAGAGGACAGAGGTCCTTCACAGGCTGGTGGTGGGTCCTCAGAGGACAGAGGTCCTTCACAGGCTGGTGGTGGGTCCTCAGAGGACAGAGGTCCTTCACAGGCTGATGGTGGGTCCTCAGAGGACAGAGGTCCTTCACAGGCTGATGGTGGGTCCTCAGAGGACAGGGGTCCTTCACGTGCTGGTGGTGAGTCCTCAGAGGACAGGGGTCCTTCACAGGCTGGTGGTGGGTCCTCAGGGGTCCTTCACAGGCAGGTGGTGGGTCCTCAGAGGTCCTTCACAGGCTGGTGGTGGGTCCTCAGAGGTCCTTCACAGGCTGATGGTGGGTCCTCAGAGGTCCTTCACAGGCTGATGGTGGGTCCTCAGAGGTCCTTCACAGGTTGATGGTGGGTCCTCAGAGGACAGGGGTCCTTCACAGGTTGATGGTGGGTCCTCAGAGGACAGGGGTCCTTCACAGGTTGATGGTGGGTCCTCAGATGACAGGGGTCCTTCACAGGTTGATGGTGGGTTCTCAGAGGACAGGGGTCTTTCACAGGTTGATGGTGGGTCCTTAGAGGACAGGGGTCCTTCACAGGCTGATGGTGGGTCCTCAGAGGACAGGGGTCCTTCACAGGCTGGTGGTGGGTCCTCAGAGGTCCTTCACAGGCTGATGGTGGGTCCTCAGAGAACAGAAGTCCTTCACAGGCTGGTGGTGGGTAATCAGAGGTCCTTCACAGGTTGATGGTGGGTCCTCAGAGAACAGATGTCCTTCACAGGCTGGTGGTGGGTCCTCAGAGGTCCTTCACAGGCTGATGGAGGGTCCTCAGAGAACAGAGGTCCTTCACAGGCTGGTGGTGGGTCCTCAGAGGACAGAGGTCCTTCACAGGCTGGTGGTGGGTCCTCAGAGGACAGAGGTCCTTCACAGACTGATGGTGGGTCCTCAGAGGACAGAGGTCCTTCACAGGCTGATGGTGGGTCCTGAGAGATCCTTCACAGGTTGATGGTGAGTCCTCAGAGGTCCTTCACAGGCTGAATGTGGGTCCTCAGAGGACAGAGGTCCTTCACAGGCTGATGGTGGGTCCTCAGAGGACAGAGGTCCTTCACAGACTGATGGTGGGTCCTCAGAGGACAGGGGTCCTTCACAGACTGATGGTGGGTCCTCAGAGGACAGGGGTCCTTCACAGGCTGATGGTGGGTCCTCAGAGGTCCTTCACAGGCTGGTGGTGGGTCCTCAGGGGTCCTTCACAGGCTGATGGTGGGTCCTCAGAGGTCCTTCACAGGCTGATGGTGAGTCCTCAGAGGTCCTTCACAGGCTGATGGTGGGTCCTGAGAGATCCTTCACAGGTTGATGGTGAGTCCTCAGAGGTCCTTCACAGGCTGAATGTGGGTCCTCAGAGGACAGAGGTCCTTCACAGGCTGATGGTGGGTCCTCAGAGGACAGAGGTCCTTCACAGACTGATGGTGGGTCCTCAGAGGACAGGGGTCCTTCACAGACTGATGGTGGGTCCTCAGAGGACAGGGGTCCTTCACAGGCTGATGGTGGGTCCTCAGAGGTCCTTCACAGGCTGGTGGTGGGTCCTCAGGGGTCCTTCACAGGCTGATGGTGGGTCCTCAGAGGTCCTTCACAGGCTGATGGTGAGTCCTCAGAGGTCCTTCACAGGCTGAAGGTGGATCCTCAGAGGTCAGGGGTCCTTCACAGGCTGATGGTGGATCTTCAGAGGTCCTTCACATGTTGAGTCCAGCCCATGCCGGGAGCGCTCCTCCTTCTAGAGCAGTGGTTCTCAACCTTTCTAGTGTCATGACCCCTTGATAAAACCCCCCCAAGTTGTAGGGACCCCTAACAGTAAAATTATTTTCGTAGCATGGGTTGTCAGCGCCCAAGGCAAGACAAGTTATTTGCGCCCCTAACCCGTGGACACTTAGTGCTCCCTGAGTTCCTTCCACTCGTACAGTATTAAAAACCCTTATGGTACATTTTAGGATGTACCACTCTTTCTCTTTGTTCTCCTTATTTCCCTTTTTATCTCTTTCTATCCCAATTTCTTGATTTTTTTTTCCCTTTCCCTCTCTCTAGTCTTTGTTCTTGTTCTCCTATTCTTTCTCTCCCTTTTCTTTGTTCCTCCCCCTCTTTCCCTCTCCCTTCCATGTATTCTCTATTTTTATTCCTTCTCTTACACCTTTGTGGGGGGGGGGGATGGGATGAGTGGCAGCGCTGGCGGGGAGTTGAACGAGTGGCAGTGCTGGTGGGGGGTGGGATCAGTGGCAAGGCTGGTGGGGGGTGGGATCAGTGGCAGTGCTAGTGGGGGATGGGATCAGTGGCAGTGCTGGTGGGGGGTGGGATCAGTGGCAGTGCTGGTGGGGGGTGGGATCAGTGGCAGTGCTGGTGGGGGGTGGGATCAGTGGCAGTGCTGGGGGGGGAGATCAGTGGCAGTGCTGGTGGGGGGTGGGATGAGTGGCAGTGCTGGTGGGGGGTGGGATCAGTGGCAGTGCTGGTGGGGGGTGGGATCAGTGGCAGTGCTGGGGGGGGGGGAGATCAGTGGCAGTGCTGGTGGGGGGTGGGATGAGTGGCAGTGCTGGTGGGGGGTGGGATCAGTGGCAGTGCTGGGGGGGGGGAGATTAGTGGCAGTGCTGGTGGGGGGTGGGATCAGTGGCAGTGCTGGTGGGGGATGGGATCAGTGGCAGTGCTGGTGGGGGGTGGGATCAGTGGCAGTGCTGGTGGGGGGTGGGATCAGTGGCAGTGCTGGTGGGGGGTGGGATCAGTGGCAGTGCTGGGGGGGAGATCAGTGGCAGTGCTGGTGGGGGGTGGATGAGTGGCAGTGCTGGTGGGGGTGGGATCAGTGGCAGTGCTGGTGGGGGGTGGGATCAGTGGCAGTGCTGGGGGGAGATCAGTGGCAGTGCTGGTGGGGGGTGGGATGAGTGGCAGTGCTGGTGGGGGGTGGGATCAGTGGCAGTGCTGGGGGGGGGAGATTAGTGGCAGTGCTGGTGGGATCAGTGGCAGTGCTGGTGGGGAATGGGATCAGTGGCAGTGCTTGTGGGGGGTGGGATCAGTGGCAGTGCTGGTGGGGGGTGGGATCAGTGGCAGTGCTGGGGGGAGATCAGTGGCAGTGCTGGTGGGGGTGGGATGAGTGGCAGTGCTGGTGGGGGTGGGATCAGTGGCAGTGCTGGTGGGGGTGGGATCAGTGGCAGTGCTGGTGGGGGTGGGATCAGTGGCAGTGCTGGTGGGGATGGGATCAGTGGCAGTGCTGGTGGGGGGCGGGATCAGTGGCAGTGCTGGTGGGGGCGGGATCAGTGGCAGTGCTGGTGGGGGACGGGATCAGTGGCAGTGCTGGTGGGGGGTGGGATCAGTGGCAGTGCTGGTGGGGGGCGGGATCAGTGGCAGTGCTGGTGGGGGGCAGGATCAGTGGCAGTGCTGGTGGGGGGTGGGATCAGTGGCAGTTCTGGTGGGGGATGGGATCAGTGGCAGTGCTGGTGGGGGGTGGGATCAGTGGCAGTGCTGGTGGGATCAGTGGCAGTGCTGGTGGGGGTAGGATCAGTGGCAGTGCTGGTGGGGGATGGGATCAGTGGCAGTGCTGGTGGGGGGCGGGATCAGTGGCAGTGCTGGTGGGGGGTGGGATCAGTGGCAGTGCTGGTGGGGGTGGGATCAGTGGCAGTGTTGGTGGGGGTGGGATCAGTGGCAGTGCTGGTGAGAGGGCGGGATCAGTGGCAGTGCTGGTGGGGGTGGGATCAGTGGCAGTGCTGGTGGGGGGTGGGATCAGTGGCAGTGCTGGTGGGGGGCGGGATCAGTGGCAGTGCTGGTGGGGGATGGGATCAGTGGCAGTGCTGGTGGGGGATGGGATCAGTGGCAGTGCTGGTGGGGGGCGGGATCAGTGGCAGTGCTGGTGGGGGTGGGATCAGTGGCAGTGCTGGTGGGGGTGGGATCAGTGGCAGTGCTGGTGGGGGGTGGGATCAGTGGCAGTGCTGGTGGGGGGTGGGATCAGTGGCAGTGCTGGTGGTGGGTGGGATCAGTGGCAGTGCTGGTGGGGGGTGGGATCAGTGGCAGTGCCTGGTGGGGGTGGGATCAGTGGCAGTGCTGGGTGGGGGGTGGGATCAGTGGCAGTGCTGGGGGGGGAGATCAGTGGCAGTGCTGGTGGGGGTAGGATCAGTGGCAGTGCTGGTGGGGGCGGGATCAGTGGCAGTGCTGGTGGGGGGCGGGATCAGTGGCAGTGCTGGTGGGGGGCGGGATCAGTGGCAGTGCTGGTGGGGGCGGGATCAGTGGCAGTGCTGGTGGGGGGTGGGATCAGTGGCAGTGCTGGTGGGGGCGGGATCAGTGGCAGTGCTGGTGGGGGGCGGGATCAGTGGCAGTGCTGGTGGGGCGGGATCAGTGGCAGTGCTGGTGGGGGGCGGGATCAGTGGCAGTGCTGGTGGGGGGCGGGATCAGTGGCAGTGCTGGTGGGGGGCGGGATCAGTGGCAGTGCTGGTGGGGGTGGGATCAGTGGCAGTGCTGGTGGGGGGGTGGGATCAGTGGCAGTGCTGGTGGGGGCGGGATCAGTGGCAGTGCTGGTGGGGGGTGGGATAAGTGGCAGTGCTGGTGGGCGGGATCAGTGGCAGTGCTGGTGGGGGTGGGATCAGTGGCAGTGCTGGTGGGGGGGTGGGATCAGTGGCAGTGGTGGTGGGGGGGTGGGATCAGTGGCAGTGCTGGGGGGAGTTCTGATCAGCCAAATTAGTTGCTCTTGATGAAGGTCATCTGCTGATCTGAGAACTGTAGTGGGACTTTTAATGGCAACTCTAATCCCAGGTGGTGTTACTCAATGTGTCTTCGACTTTGTTGGTTACTCGCAGCAGTGACACCTATGCCAAATCAGGAGATGGGGTCTCCTCCAGCCCCCTCCCACTTCACATTCCTCACCAGTCAGCTGACCTCTAGTCTCTGCCCCCCCCAGCCAATGCTATGAACTGAATGGATGGCTGCGAAGAGGCTGAGTGGGTGACCACGGGCTCCAGGAACCGCCCAGCTGTGTGGCCACGGGCTCCAGGAACCGCCCAGCTGTGTGGCCACGGGCTCCAGGAACCGCCCAGCTGTGTGGCCACGGGCTCCAGGAACCGCCCAGCTGTGTGACCACGGAAAGGCTGGGAGAGTGGTGTGGGATTCAGGAACAGCCCAGGATTTGGTGACCCCCGGGTTGGAACCTCCAGACATGAGTCCTCCGTGTCCATCACTGGGGGGCGCTCTGACCCTCTTCTCCTGGCACAGGGATGAATTCTGGTCATTGGACTCCAGCCCAGACCACCGCCCTAAATGTACCTCAGGGTACAGAAATGAGGAGTCTCATCCCCTCTATAGGGACACATAGAAACTACAATTCCCATCATCCCTCTACCACTGGAGCCATGTTTTCACTGTCACAGGCTTGCAATGCCTCATGGGACTTGTAGTTCCCATGCAGGTGACGAGCACCCGTTGGTTACCGTTGTTATGGACCAAACTATGGAAATAAGATGAGACCCCGCCCATTACAGCTCCTTCTGAAAGACAGAAAAGTCCGTATAATAATCGCATGACACAGTGATTGGACAGTCAGTGTCTCAGGACACACCCACTCTAAGCCCCGCCTCTTCCTCCTCCTTATTCACTCCCCGCCCTATACTCACCGACTCTGAGCCCCGCCCCGTTTTCTCGGCGCGCTCAGTCGGACTTCCCACCTCGCTAGTGGGCGGGGTCAGCACATCCCGCGCTCTCCTGCGATTGGTCGCGACGTCCGAACGTCATGACGCCGCCTGGTTGGTGCGTGTGAGGCGCCGCCGTCGTCTGTCAGGCCGCTATGGCTCCCCGGCTCCAGCTGGAGAAGGCGGCCTGGAGATGGACCGACACCGTCCGCCCGGAGGAGGTGACCCGGGAACACATAGAGACCGCCTACCGAGTCCTCCTAGAGCCGTGTGTGCGGGGGGTGTGCCGGTGAGAGAGGGGAGGGGAGAGAGAGGCTTCCCGCCTTCTACTGAGTGTTCAACTGTCATTCCTTCCCCTCCCCCCATCATCTGTGTGTGCAACTGCCATTTCCTCCCCCCCCCCCATCCTCTGTGTGTGCAACTGCCATTCCCTCCCCCCATCCTCTGTGTGTGCAACTGCCATTCCTCCCCTCCCCCCATCATCTGTGTGTGCAACTGCCATTTCCTCCCCCCCCATCCTCTGTGTGTGCAACTGCCATTCCCTCCCCCCATCCTCTGTGTGTGCAACTGCCATTCCTTCCCCTCCCCCCATCATCTGTGTGTGCAACTGCCATTCCTTCCCCTCCCCCCATCATCTGTGTGTGCAATTGCCATTCCTTCCCCTCCCCCCCATCATCTGTGTGTGCAACTGCCATTCCCTCCCCCCATCCTCTGTGTGTGCAACTGCCATTCCCTCCCCTCCCCCCATCATCTGTGTGTGCAACTGCCATTTCCTCCCCCCATCCTCTGTGTGTGCAACTGCCATTCCCTCCCCCCATCCTCTGTGTGTGCAACTGCCATTCCTTCCCTCCCCCCATCATCTGTGTGTGCAACTGCCATTCCTTCCCCTCCCCCCATCATCTGTGTGTGCAATTGCCCATTCCTTCCCCTCCCCCCCATCATCTGTGTGTGCAACTGCCATTCCCTCCCCCCATCCTCTGTGTGTGCAACTGCCATTCCTCCCCCTCCCCCCATCATCTGTGTGTGCAATTGCCATTCCTTCCCCTCCCCCCCATCATCTGTGTGTGCAACTGCCATTCCCTCCCCCCATCCTCTGTGTGTGCAACTGCCATTCCTTCCCCTCCCCCCATCTGTGTGTGCAACTGCCATTCCTCCCCCCCATCCTCTGTGTGTGCAACTGCCATTCCTTCCCCTCCCCCCATCATCTGTGTGTGCAACTGCCATTCCCTCCCCCCATCCTCTGTGTGTGCAACTGCCATTCCTTCCCCTCCCCCCATCATCTGTGTGTGCAACTGCCATTCCCTCCCCCATCCTCTGTGTGTGCAACTGCCATTCCTTCCCCTCCCCCCATCATCTGTGTGTGCAACTGCCATTCCCTCCCCAATCCTCTGTGTGTGCAACTGCCATTCCTTCCCCTCCCCCCCATCATCTGTGTGTGCAACTGCCATTCCCTTCCCTCCCCCCATCATCTGTGTGTGCGACTGCCATTTCCTCCCCCCCATCATCTGTGTGTGCAACTGCCATTCCCCTCCCCCCATCCTCTGTGTGCAACTGCCATTCCTTCCCCTCCCCCCCATCATCTGTGTGTGCAACTGCCATTCCCTCCCCCCATCTCTGTGTGCAACTGCCATTCCTTCCCCTCCCCCCATCATCTGTGTGTGCAACTGCCATTCCTCCCCCCATCCTCTGTGTGTGCAACTGTCATTCCTTCCCCTCCCCCCCCATCATCTGTGTGTGCAACTGCCATTCCCTCCCCCCATCATCTGTGTGTGCAACTGCCATTCCTTCCCCTCCCCCCATCATCTGTGTGTGCAACTGCCATTCCTTATCCTCCCCCCATCATCTGTGTGTGCAACTGCCATTCCTCCCCCCATCATCTGTGTGTGCAACTGCCATTTCCTCCCCCCCATCATCTGTGTGTGCAACTGCCATTCCCTCCCCCCATCCTCTGTGTGTGCAACTGCCATTCCTTCCCCTCCCCCATCATCTGTGTGTGCAATTGCCATTCCTTCCCCTCCCCCCATCATCTGTGTGTGCAACTGCCATTCCCTCCCCCCATCCTCTGTGTGTGCAACTGCCATTCCCTCCCCCCATCCTCTGTGTGTGCAACTGCCATTCCTTCCCCTCCCCCCATCATCTGTGTGTGCAACTGCCATTCCTCCCCCCCATCCTCTGTGTGTGCAACTGCCATTCCTTCCCCTCCCCCCATCTGTGTGTGCAACTGCCATTCCCTCCCCCCATCCTCTGTGTGTGCAACTGCCATTCCTTCCCCCCCCCATCATCTGTGTGTGCAACTGCCATTCCCTCCCCTCCCCCCATCATCTGTGTGCAACTGCCATTTCCTCCCCCCCATCATCTGTGTGTGCAACTGCCATTCCCTCCCCCCCATCCTCTGTGTGTGCAACTGCCATTCCTTCCCCTCCCCCCCATCATCTGTGTGTGCAACTGCCATTCCCTCCCCCCATCCTCTGTGTGTGCAACTGCCATTCCTTCCCCTCCCCCCATCATCTGTGTGTGCAACTGCCATTCCTCCCCCCCATCCTCTGTGTGTGCAACTGTCATTCCTTCCCCCTCCCCCCATCATCTGTGTGTGCAACTGCCATTCCCTCCCCCCCATCCTCTGTGTGTGCAAATGCCATTCCTTCCCCTCCCCCCATCATCTGTGTGTGCAACTGCCATTCCTTCCCCCCTATCCTCTGTGTGTGCAACTGCCATTCCTTATCCTCCCCCCATCCTCTGTGTGTGCAACTTGCCATTCCTCCCCCCCCATCCTCTGTGTGTGCAACTGCCATTCCTCCCCCCCATCCTCTGTGTGTGCAACTGCCATTCCTTCCCCCCATCCTCTGTGTGTGCAACTGCCATTCCTTCCCCATCATTTGTGTGCAACTGTCATTCCCTCCCCCATCATCTGTGTGTGCAACTGCCATTCCTTATCCTCCCCCATCATCTGAGTGTGCAACTGCCATTCCTTCCCCCCATCATCTGAGTGTGCAACTGCCATTCCTTCCCCCCATCATCTGAGTGTGCAACTGCCATTCCTTCCCCCATCCTCTGTGTGTGAAACTGCCATTCCTTCCCCTCCCCCATCATCTGAGTGTGCAACTGCCATTCCTTATCCTCCCCCATCCTCTGTGTGTGCAACTGCCATTCCTTCCCCTCCCCCCCATCCTCTGTGTGTGCAACTGCCATTCCCTCCCCCCCCATCCTCTGTGTGTGCAACTGCCATTCCCTCCCCCCCCATCCTCTGTGTGTGCAACTGCCATTCCTTCCCTCCCCCCATCATCTGTGTGTGCAACTGCCATTCCTCCCCCCCATCCTCTGTGTGTGCAACTGTCATTCCTTCCCTCCCCCCATCATCTGTGTGTGCAACTGCTATTCCTTCCCCATCATCATCTGTGTGTGCAACTGCCGTTTCTTCCCCTCCCCCCACCCTCTGTGTGTGCAACTGCCATTCCTTCCCCTCCCCCCATCCTCTGTGTGTGCAACTGCCGTTTCTTCCCCTCCC
>JBBDGP010004414.1:0-84721 GCA_037952835.1 Lithobates septentrionalis
GTCTGTTTGATCGGTGTGACAGACTTAGCCGAGAGAGAGACTTTTGGAGGGGACTGTATGCTAGCCTCTTGCCGATCGATCGGGGGCCCTTGCATTTGGGGAAATGGTGCTCTTTGTGAGCTGTATGCCTGGGGACCCTTGAGGTGGTATTACTGTGGATTCGGGTCCTGGTCCCCCAGGACACACAGACTCTGGGGACCCTGGATTTGCCATATTGGAATAGTGGCTGATTCATAATGCTGGGACAGATACTGTTAGGAGATGCTGATGTAAATTCCAACACCTGTCTGTCTATTGTCTGCTAAAATGTGTATTGTAAATAAGTCTACTATGGGATCTAAGAGTCATTAGATCCCCATTGTTATTTGTGTTAATTAACTCTGCTTTTGTGTGAAAAAGAGTCTATGTTGATTGTGATAATGTTGATTGGATTTTCTGAACTACAAGACGGCCAGTCTGGCCTAATGGTAATGTCTGAGTCATCTAGGCTGTCTAAAGGGATTAGTTAATTAGCTCATGTTAATTAGGTTAATTAGGTTACAGGTGTATTGTTAGAGTAATATGAGCAGGAGGTCTGCACCTTCACTTTTACTGTATAAAAGCCTGTATTTTGCAATAAAAGAGATTCCTGGTTGAACTTACATACAGCCTGCCTGGTCTTTGTTCTGAGCTATCACAACTGGGTTAGAACGGCACAGAGCTGTAGTTCTAATCCCGGAGCATCGGATGACCGAGCAATCAGATGGTGCGAACTGCAATCTGATTCAATAGCAGCAGAGGAGTGTCGGGAGAGTGGAACCGAGCGAGCAAGGGGCTCGTTACAATTGGGCTATAGGGATTGAGCACTTCTCTTGTTTAATGTGCTGCAACCAGTCAAAAATCATAATTGCTCTGACTGGCGCTATGTAATTATTCGGTATAGGCTACAGAACTTTGCACCTCATCAGTACCCTTCACAACAAGCCCGATAATGATTTAAAGAAATGAATCATACCTCACTCATCTGATCTGATTTAGGAGGAGGCGGTTAATGCACAACATTTCTACAGGGCCCTTGTTATTACGTTAACAATAATTGACTAACCGACAATTCTACAGGTATTTGCAAATTAGGCATGCCTTGGCGGTACAATTTAGTGGGAAGAAGCCAGAGTGGAGTGAAATGCCTTCTCTTGGGAAACTGGTGAATGCTAGAACAACTAAAGGATTAATCTCTGATATGTATGGATGTATTAGCATGGCGGGTCAGGAGGAACCGGTAGAACATAAAAATAGGATTAAATGGGAGGGAGATGTTGGGCAAATAACGGAGGAACAATGGAAATATGTTTTGGCATTGGGGCCCAGGATCTCTCTCTCTCTCTCCTTCACAGATTGTATCCCATTTGTATTTGATACATAGGTCATATTACACGCCTTTGAAGCTGCATATGTTTGAGACATGCCCCCTCCAGCAAAGAGACATGCCCCCTCCAGCAGAGAGACATGCCCCCTCCAGCAAAGAGAAATGCTACCTCCAGCAAAGCGACATGGCCTCTCCTGCAAAGAGACATGCCCCCTCCAGCAAAGAGACATGCCCCCTCCTGCAAAGAGACATGCCCTCTCCAGCAAAGAGACATGCTACCTCCAGCAAAGAGAAATGCTACCTCCACCAAAGCGACATGGCCTCTCCTGCAAAGAGACATGCCCCCTCCAGCAAGGAGACGTGTCCCCTCCAGCAAAGAAACATGCCTAAAAATATCAGCTCACAGGTATAAGAATTGTGCAGCACAACGAAAGCTACCCCCTTCCTCTTCACCGCCACCTGCCAACTAAGCTCCGGACCCAGCTCAGTGATGCAACATGCAGCGACAGCAGCACTGCAGTGGCGGCTAGGGTGACCACATTTCCAAAACTGCCATTCAGGGACACCCCCCTTCCCAAAAAAAGATGGGGGAAGGAAGTAGTCCCGGGGGTTTATGGGGAATTCAGTTAACGTGCACTGCCGAAAAATTTGTTTGTTTCATTTGTTTTTGTTTAGTTTTTTTCGTTTTTCGAGTCATTCGTTATGATCACAATTCGTAAATTTGAAAATTCAAAATAATAACTAAGAATAACTAGCTATTAAATTACAGGTATTGGCATTTCCTTTCAAATTTGGTTGTTAGTGAGCGTAACAAATACAAATTTATCCGAAGTTCCGAATCATCCGAAATAACGAATGCCACATCTAAACGAATGGAAGAGAACGGATTAATAATAAATGATAATAAAACGTTTTTAATATTATTATTGTTATTTATTATTAATTAGTTACGTTCCATTCGTTTAGATACAGCATTCAATATTTTGGATAATTTGTAACTTCGGATAAATTCGTATTCATTATGTTCACTAACAGTCAGATTTGAATGGAAATTCCAATACCTATAATTTAATAGTTAGTAATAGTTTTTGCACAATTTTTGCATGAATTGCACATGTCTAGAATTTGATGGCGGGCAATTTTTTTTTTGGGCGAATGGCTGGTGTTAGCACATAAATCATCCCAGCACCATGCTTGATATGGTGTCCGGATGATGAAATCACATTATTTCTATTACTACATCGTAACATATAATGAATTAGTTCAACACACCATAATGCAGAATCCGTGGGAACCCTGAGCTTGTCACTTGCCACCAGATGCAGCGTGCCACCATTGCCTGCCGTCAGATGCAGCTTGTTACTTGCCACCGTTGCCTGCCTCCAGATGCAGCTTGTTACTTGCCACCATTGCCTGCCTGCAGATGCAGTGTGTCACTTGCCACCCATAGCCTACCACCAGATGCAGTGCTACCCATAGCCTGCCACCAGATCCAGTGCCATTTTCCACAAGCTGCCACCAGATTCAGTGTGCAACTTGCCACCCACAGCTGTGTCACTTGCCACCCATAACCTACCACCAGATGCAGTGCCACCCATAGCCTGCCACCAGTGTGCCACTTGCCACTCTTAGCCTGCCACCAGATGCAGTGTGCCACTTGCAATCCATAGCTGTGCCACTTGCCACCCATAGCCTGCCATGAGATGCAGAGTGCCACTTGCCACCCATAGCCCACCAGATGCAGTGTGCCACTTGCCACCCATAGCCTGCCACCAGACGCAGTGTGCCACTTGCCACCCATAGCCTGCCACCAGTTGCAGTGTGTCACTTACTACCCATAGCCTGCCCCCAGATGCAGTGTGCCACTTGACACCCGCAGCTGTGTCACTTGCCACTCATAGCCTGCCACTATATGCAATGCCACTTGCCACCCATAGCCTGCAACTAGATGCAGTGTGCCACTTGCCACTCATAGCCTGCCACCAGATGCGGTGCCATTTGCCAAGCAGGAATTAAGATTATCCTTTGGAAGGTCAACTGGGACACTCGTTTTTGTTAGATGATATTACAAATCTGGTTTTGGGACACACAACCCCCCATGTAAGACTATAGCCTTGGTGGTATGTGGGTGATCTCACACTCAGATGGTTGTGAGTTCAAATCCTCAGGTGTTTGTTTGCCTTTGCAAATTTATTTATTAACATTGTACAAATGGCTGAAACCAATAGCAACTAATCCTCTTTTGAATCCTCTTCATATTGGTTGGTACAGGTTACTACACTTTGCAACTTGAATCTTGGTTGAATTTAGTATGTATAGGCACTGCTGCCAGGCTTGAGTCCCTTGGTCTGTGGTGCAGCATGCAGGGCAGTTAATGAGGAATCTGTGTGACCGTGAGTTCGATTCCCAAAGCGTACCAGAACAGGTGTCTACTCAGAGCTGCAGACCAGCTACTACCTTTTTGGTGGCAAAGGAGCTGCTCTGTGTAATTAGAGGTTAAGGAGCGGACCAGTCTAGGTCTGATGGTAGCAGTTTAGTAAATTGTGTGAAAATAATCCACTAGTCATATGGTTTTCTATGAAATTAAAGGTCTAGTTTTGAACCCCACCCACTATCTGAGGCAGTGGCTTTGCATGTAAGACATTGGGCCAGTAATTAAAATAGGTTGCAAGTTCAAATTCCCAGGTGTCCACCTTTTCAGATTCAATAATTAAAACTGCAAAAACCTAAAGCAACCAATCAACTTTCAGAGGTCTTATTCAATTTCTATGGATTGCTGTGCTTTGTAGGCAGCAGTTGAGATAGTGCCCCGTGGTTCATGGCAATTGACTCTTAAAAGTAGTTTTACCAAAAGGGAATTTCCTCTAGGTCAAGTGGCAGACCAGTCTAGGGTCTGATGGTAGCAATTTAGTAAAATATTCAAATATTAATGCAGTAGTCATATGGTATTCCCTTGAATGAAAGGTCTAGTTTTGAAAAAACTCCCTGTTACATCTGAGGCAGTGGACTTGTGTGTAAGACCCTGGGCTAGCAAGGGAAATTGTTGCAAGTTTGAATCCCCAAGTGACTAACTTATTAAAATTACAAAGGTTTACCCTTTCTTATTATTAATTAATTGCTATGTGTTGCACTTTGTTGGCAGTAGTTGAGATATGTGGTTCATGGCAGTGGACAATGGAAAGTACAGTTTTACTAAAGGGAAACTTCCTCTAGGCCAAAAGGCAGACTAGTCTAAGGTCTGATAGTAGCAACTTATTTAATATTTTCATATATTATGTCTCAAGTTATGTGTTATTTCATGATATTAAAGGTCTAGTTTTGAAACTCACCCACCATCTGAGGCAGTGGCCCTGTATGTAAGACACTGGGCTAGCAAGTGAAATGGTTACAAGTTCAAATCCCCAAGTATCTCATTTATTAAAGTTATTAAAGTAAGGTTTATCCTTTCTTATTTATTTGCTATGTGTTATTGCACTTTGTGGGCAGCAGCTGCGATAGTGTCCCGTGGCTCATGGCAATGGACAATGGAGAGTACAGTTTTACGGGAATTTCCTCTATGCCAAAAGGCGGATTAGTCTAAGGTCTGATGGTAGCAACTTATTTAATATTCAAATATTAAGCCCCTAGTATAAAAGCTCTAGTTTTCAGCTCCGCCCACCATCCAAGACAGTGGCCCTGCATGTATGCCGCTGATCTCGCAAACGACAAGTTTGCAAGTTCAAATCCTCAAGCGACCACCTTTTCATGATTCATTTCTTAACCTTACATAAACTGAAGAAGCCCATAATAACCAATCAACCTTCAGAAAGTATTATTTCATTATGGTTGCTTAGGGTTATTATACTTTGCAAGCAGCAATTAGGATTATCCTTTGGAAGATCAACTGGGAGACTAGTTTTTGTTAGATGTTGGCAATTTAGTACATTAATCCACTGATCGTATGGTATATCATGATATTACAACTCTGGTTAGGGGCAATTTCCTCATCTGAGACTATAGCCTTGTGGGTAGGTGGGTGATCCCACAGTCTCATGGTCGTGAGTTTGAATCCTCGGCTCATTGCTTTTGCAGATTAATTTATTAACATTGTACAAATCGCTGAAACCAATAGCAACCAATCCTCTTTGTAATCCTCTTCATATTGGTTGCTATGGGTTACCACACTTTGCAGCTTGCATCTTGGTGGAATGTAGTATGTATAGCCACTGCTGACAAACATGAGCATCCTGGTCTGTGGCGCAGCATGCAGAGCGGTGAATGTGGAATATGATGGCTACGAGTTCGATTCCCACAGCATACCAGAACAGATGTCTACTGAGAGCTGTTTAGGTCACCAAGCAAGTGGATAACCTTGGCACCATGTGAATAAACCCTCAATGAATCCAGGTCCAGCCATATAACCATCAGGTGAGTAACTATCAGGTGAGTAATCTTGACACCATGTGAATGAACTCTCAATGAAGTGAGCACTAACCTTGGGACAAGCAAGTGGATATCCTTGGCACCGTGTGAATGAAGCAAGATCCAGCCATGTAACCATCAGGTGAGTGACCTTGGTACCCTCAATGAAGTGAACACCAACCGTGGACACCGTGAAACAACCTGGGCACCGTGTGAATAACCCCTCAACGAAGCAAGATCCAGCCATGTAACCCTCAAGTAAGTAACCTTGGCACCATGTGAATGAAGTGAGCACCAACCTGGTGACAAGCAAGTGGGTAACCTTGGCATCGTGTGAATGAAAGCCACAAGCAGTGGATTACTGCGCCACAAAGGAACTTGAACAGAGAAAACACGGTAAAGATGGATGCTGAAAGATGAAGTCAATAAATGCCTTCCTAAGAACAAGAAGGGATTTTTGTTTTTTTTTTGCATTTTACCACTAAATCTCCTATTTTTCACCAACATGCCCTTCTCCGTCACTGTATTCCTGTCCCCATCTGTGGGGTCACAGGTTCACTCATGCCACACTGCTGGTGGTCCGCACCACCAACTGAGACAAGTCTTGAGCACTTTGTCATAGTCTTTACAATTTCAGCCGCCCTTTACCAAAGTCTTGGTGCTACTTTGAGTAAGCAACGCTGCTCACATGGGAATCGAACCTACAAACCTCTGATTCACACTTCAGGAGCTTAAAGACTGCGCCACAGAACCAGAAGACAGAAGAAGTCGTTGCTAGTGCACCCATATCATGGATCTAGACTCTCTAAGCCTTTGAAACATAAAACTATTACCTCATCAGAGATTCGAACCATGAAATCTAGGCCTTCGAGCATTCATCAACTGCACACCAACACCATGCACCATAGGCACTAGCCAGCAACGCCCCTTCTCTGTAGAACTATATACTGAAGATGACATGATGGGAACAATTGAAAAACATTTACTTGCCTACAAAACACTTTACCAGTAACACAGATTCGAACTAAGAAATCTAGGTCTTCCAACATTCAACAACAGCAAACCAACATCATGCACCACAGGCTCTACACAGAAAGCCAACATCTCTAGAATTATATACCAAATAGGACATGATGAGAACAATTGAAACACATTTGGTGGCACATGAAACACAAAACTGGGTTTTATGCATGCAAATTTGAACACACAACCTTTACTCCCGGTTCACACCAGTGCGCTATCACATGTGATTCGCACTGCAGTGAAAATCACATGCAATGTCTGTGCGATGCGATTTCAGCCATGCAGATAGTATGGCTGAATTTGCATCGCATTAGGACCAAACTCGCACAGGACCCTTTTTTTGGTCTGCATCAGAATCGGATCACATGGGTGTACACACCCATGCGATCTGATTCATGTCCGAACTGACAGTTTGCACTGCGATATGCAAACTGATTTGGGGGTGTCATTAACTTTCTATTGACACTCTCCACAGTTTGCATAGTGCAGTGTGAACTGTCTTGCGAGTCTGGTGTGATGTGGGAGCCTGCAGTGGATTCGCAGGTTTTGCACATCTCACTAATGAGAACCCAGCATTAAGCTACAAGACAAGCACTCTACACATTGGACTACATCAAGAGCACAAAATCTTCAACTCTGCAGACCTTTCTATTTTTTGGGACTACAAAAATGCATTGCTCATTTTATTTGCTGGAAATCAGTGCTGGGTTAGAGATTCATTAAACAGTAAAGGAAAAGGTAAGGGTTACAGCTTCCAAAATTAGATGCCGGTGGTGGCTACCATTTTTTTTTATCCTGGCAGGTGATCCTGACATTGGATGCAAAGCACACCCAGAAGCTAAGTTTATTTTGGCCAACAACCAGACTGAGTTGCTATTGCTCCTCTGGCAGAAAGATATTGGCATGAGTGCCTAGCCCACGCCAATACATGCATATGGCGTTCAGATTAACACAGCACTCTGCACTGCCAGATGAACCTATAGGCTTTCCAATCTGACCGACTGTGCTTTGCAAACGCTGAAAACTTGAGCAACTTGGGAGCTTCTGATCCCAGATTACACAATATGGAAATATCAACTTTAGCACTGATTTGGAGAATGTGCAGTGAAACTCTTACTCTGGATCCAGACGCAGACACTATATACTGAGTTCAGGGACCCCATGGAGCGCTTTAGAAATAAGAGTACTGTTTGTGTTTAAGGGGGAAAGGGACCTAAAAGTACAATCATCCAAGTGACAGGCTTGCTTTTAAAAAGCACTTTGTTAAAAAAAAATACCTTTGTGGGAAGGCACAGGTGGAAGCTGTCATTCTTGCCCTCTCAGCATGCATGTCACCCCCAAAAGGGCCTGCTGATTTGTCCCAGGTTCCTTTCCCAGAGATTAGTGCAATAGCAGCCAGGCACACAGCAACAATCACTCTTCTGGCTCAATGAACAGTCTAGGGCAGGGGGTTCCAAACTTTTTAAAGAAAGGACCAGTTACTGTCCTTCAGACTTTAGGGGGGCATACGGTGCCCAGTAAACAATGCCCCATCTTTGGTATTAGGGAGAGAAATAGTATCAGTGGGAGGAATAATGCTCCATCGGTGTCGGTGGAAGGAATAGTGCCCCACTGTTGGGGTTGGTAGAAGGAATAGCTCCCTACTGTTGGTGTCAGTGGGAGGAATAGTGCCCCAAGGGTGAGATAAAGGCAAGCAAAGGGCCACATCTGGCCCCTGGGCCACCATTTGGAGACCACTGTCCTATTGGAAGCAAGCTGGCAAAAAACCTGGAGTTGGGCTTCAGAACTGTGCAGTCTGTTTGATCGGTGTGACAGACTTAGCCGAGAGAGAGACTTTTGGAGGGGACTGTATGCTAGCCTCTTGCCGATCGATCGGGGGCCCTTGCATTTGGGGAAATGGTGCTCTTTGTGAGCTGTATGCCTGGGGACCCTTGAGGTGGTATTACTGTGGATTCGGGTCCTGGTCCCCCAGGACACACAGACTCTGGGGACCCTGGATTTGCCATATTGGAATAGTGGCTGATTCATAATGCTGGGACAGATACTGTTAGGAGATGCTGATGTAAATTCCAACACCTGTCTGTCTATTGTCTGCTAAAATGTGTATTGTAAATAAGTCTACTATGGGATCTAAGAGTCATTAGATCCCCATTGTTATTTGTGTTAATTAACTCTGCTTTTGTGTGAAAAAGAGTCTATGTTGATTGTGATAATGTTGATTGGATTTTCTGAACTACAAGACGGCCAGTCTGGCCTAATGGTAATGTCTGAGTCATCTAGGCTGTCTAAAGGGATTAGTTAATTAGCTCATGTTAATTAGGTTAATTAGGTTACAGGTGTATTGTTAGAGTAATATGAGCAGGAGGTCTGCACCTTCACTTTTACTGTATAAAAGCCTGTATTTTGCAATAAAAGAGATTCCTGGTTGAACTTACATACAGCCTGCCTGGTCTTTGTTCTGAGCTATCACAACTGGGTTAGAACGGCACAGAGCTGTAGTTCTAATCCCGGAGCATCGGATGACCGAGCAATCAGATGGTGCGAACTGCAATCTGATTCAATAGCAGCAGAGGAGTGTCGGGAGAGTGGAACCGAGCGAGCAAGGGGCTCGTTACAATTGGGCTATAGGGATTGAGCACTTCTCTTGTTTAATGTGCTGCAACCAGTCAAAAATCATAATTGCTCTGACTGGCGCTATGTAATTATTCGGTATAGGCTACAGAACTTTGCACCTCATCAGTACCCTTCACAACAAGCCCGATAATGATTTAAAGAAATGAATCATACCTCACTCATCTGATCTGATTTAGGAGGAGGCGGTTAATGCACAACATTTCTACAGGGCCCTTGTTATTACGTTAACAATAATTGACTAACCGACAATTCTACAGGTATTTGCAAATTAGGCATGCCTTGGCGGTACAATTTAGTGGGAAGAAGCCAGAGTGGAGTGAAATGCCTTCTCTTGGGAAACTGGTGAATGCTAGAACAACTAAAGGATTAATCTCTGATATGTATGGATGTATTAGCATGGCGGGTCAGGAGGAACCGGTAGAACATAAAAATAGGATTAAATGGGAGGGAGATGTTGGGCAAATAACGGAGGAACAATGGAAATATGTTTTGGCATTGGGGCCCAGGATCTCTCTCTCTCTCTCCTTCACAGATTGTATCCCATTTGTATTTGATACATAGGTCATATTACACGCCTTTGAAGCTGCATATGTTTGAGACATGCCCCCTCCAGCAAAGAGACATGCCCCCTCCAGCAGAGAGACATGCCCCCTCCAGCAAAGAGAAATGCTACCTCCAGCAAAGCGACATGGCCTCTCCTGCAAAGAGACATGCCCCCTCCAGCAAAGAGACATGCCCCCTCCTGCAAAGAGACATGCCCTCTCCAGCAAAGAGACATGCTACCTCCAGCAAAGAGAAATGCTACCTCCACCAAAGCGACATGGCCTCTCCTGCAAAGAGACATGCCCCCTCCAGCAAGGAGACGTGTCCCCTCCAGCAAAGAAACATGCCTAAAAATATCAGCTCACAGGTATAAGAATTGTGCAGCACAACGAAAGCTACCCCCTTCCTCTTCACCGCCACCTGCCAACTAAGCTCCGGACCCAGCTCAGTGATGCAACATGCAGCGACAGCAGCACTGCAGTGGCGGCTAGGGTGACCACATTTCCAAAACTGCCATTCAGGGACACCCCCCTTCCCAAAAAAAGATGGGGGAAGGAAGTAGTCCCGGGGGTTTATGGGGAATTCAGTTAACGTGCACTGCCGAAAAATTTGTTTGTTTCATTTGTTTTTGTTTAGTTTTTTTCGTTTTTCGAGTCATTCGTTATGATCACAATTCGTAAATTTGAAAATTCAAAATAATAACTAAGAATAACTAGCTATTAAATTACAGGTATTGGCATTTCCTTTCAAATTTGGTTGTTAGTGAGCGTAACAAATACAAATTTATCCGAAGTTCCGAATCATCCGAAATAACGAATGCCACATCTAAACGAATGGAAGAGAACGGATTAATAATAAATGATAATAAAACGTTTTTAATATTATTATTGTTATTTATTATTAATTAGTTACCTTCCATTCGTTTAGATACAGCATTCAATATTTTGGATAATTTGTAACTTCGGATAAATTCGTATTCATTATGTTCACTAACAGTCAGATTTGAATGGAAATTCCAATACCTATAATTTAATAGTTAGTAATAGTTTTTGCACAATTTTTGCATGAATTGCACATGTCTAGAATTTGATGGCGGGCAATTTTTTTTTTGGGCGAATGGCTGGTGTTAGCACATAAATCATCCCAGCACCATGCTTGATATGGTGTCCGGATGATGAAATCACATTATTTCTATTACTACATCGTAACATATAATGAATTAGTTCAACACACCATAATGCAGAATCCGTGGGAACCCTGAGCTTGTCACTTGCCACCAGATGCAGCGTGCCACCATTGCCTGCCGTCAGATGCAGCTTGTTACTTGCCACCGTTGCCTGCCTCCAGATGCAGCTTGTTACTTGCCACCATTGCCTGCCTGCAGATGCAGTGTGTCACTTGCCACCCATAGCCTACCACCAGATGCAGTGCTACCCATAGCCTGCCACCAGATCCAGTGCCATTTTCCACAAGCTGCCACCAGATTCAGTGTGCAACTTGCCACCCACAGCTGTGTCACTTGCCACCCATAACCTACCACCAGATGCAGTGCCACCCATAGCCTGCCACCAGTGTGCCACTTGCCACTCTTAGCCTGCCACCAGATGCAGTGTGCCACTTGCAATCCATAGCTGTGCCACTTGCCACCCATAGCCTGCCATGAGATGCAGAGTGCCACTTGCCACCCATAGCCCACCAGATGCAGTGTGCCACTTGCCACCCATAGCCTGCCACCAGACGCAGTGTGCCACTTGCCACCCATAGCCTGCCACCAGTTGCAGTGTGTCACTTACTACCCATAGCCTGCCCCCAGATGCAGTGTGCCACTTGACACCCGCAGCTGTGTCACTTGCCACTCATAGCCTGCCACTATATGCAATGCCACTTGCCACCCATAGCCTGCAACTAGATGCAGTGTGCCACTTGCCACTCATAGCCTGCCACCAGATGCGGTGCCATTTGCCAAGCAGGAATTAAGATTATCCTTTGGAAGGTCAACTGGGACACTCGTTTTTGTTAGATGATATTACAAATCTGGTTTTGGGACACACAACCCCCCATGTAAGACTATAGCCTTGGTGGTATGTGGGTGATCTCACACTCAGATGGTTGTGAGTTCAAATCCTCAGGTGTTTGTTTGCCTTTGCAAATTTATTTATTAACATTGTACAAATGGCTGAAACCAATAGCAACTAATCCTCTTTTGAATCCTCTTCATATTGGTTGGTACAGGTTACTACACTTTGCAACTTGAATCTTGGTTGAATTTAGTATGTATAGGCACTGCTGCCAGGCTTGAGTCCCTTGGTCTGTGGTGCAGCATGCAGGGCAGTTAATGAGGAATCTGTGTGACCGTGAGTTCGATTCCCAAAGCGTACCAGAACAGGTGTCTACTCAGAGCTGCAGACCAGCTACTACCTTTTTGGTGGCAAAGGAGCTGCTCTGTGTAATTAGAGGTTAAGGAGCGGACCAGTCTAGGTCTGATGGTAGCAGTTTAGTAAATTGTGTGAAAATAATCCACTAGTCATATGGTTTTCTATGAAATTAAAGGTCTAGTTTTGAACCCCACCCACTATCTGAGGCAGTGGCTTTGCATGTAAGACATTGGGCCAGTAATTAAAATAGGTTGCAAGTTCAAATTCCCAGGTGTCCACCTTTTCAGATTCAATAATTAAAACTGCAAAAACCTAAAGCAACCAATCAACTTTCAGAGGTCTTATTCAATTTCTATGGATTGCTGTGCTTTGTAGGCAGCAGTTGAGATAGTGCCCCGTGGTTCATGGCAATTGACTCTTAAAAGTAGTTTTACCAAAAGGGAATTTCCTCTAGGTCAAGTGGCAGACCAGTCTAGGGTCTGATGGTAGCAATTTAGTAAAATATTCAAATATTAATGCAGTAGTCATATGGTATTCCCTTGAATGAAAGGTCTAGTTTTGAAAAAACTCCCTGTTACATCTGAGGCTGTGGACTTGTGTGTAAGACCCTGGGCTAGCAAGGGAAATTGTTGCAAGTTTGAATCCCCAAGTGACTAACTTATTAAAATTACAAAGGTTTACCCTTTCTTATTATTAATTAATTGCTATGTGTTGCACTTTGTTGGCAGTAGTTGAGATATGTGGTTCATGGCAGTGGACAATGGAAAGTACAGTTTTACTAAAGGGAAACTTCCTCTAGGCCAAAAGGCAGACTAGTCTAAGGTCTGATAGTAGCAACTTATTTAATATTTTCATATATTATGTCTCAAGTTATGTGTTATTTCATGATATTAAAGGTCTAGTTTTGAAACTCACCCACCATCTGAGGCAGTGGCCCTGTATGTAAGACACTGGGCTAGCAAGTGAAATGGTTACAAGTTCAAATCCCCAAGTATCTCATTTATTAAAGTTATTAAAGTAAGGTTTATCCTTTCTTATTTATTTGCTATGTGTTATTGCACTTTGTGGGCAGCAGCTGCGATAGTGTCCCGTGGCTCATGGCAATGGACAATGGAGAGTACAGTTTTACGGGAATTTCCTCTATGCCAAAAGGCGGATTAGTCTAAGGTCTGATGGTAGCAACTTATTTAATATTCAAATATTAAGCCCCTAGTATAAAAGCTCTAGTTTTCAGCTCCGCCCACCATCCAAGACAGTGGCCCTGCATGTATGCCGCTGATCTCGCAAACGACAAGTTTGCAAGTTCAAATCCTCAAGCGACCACCTTTTCATGATTCATTTCTTAACCTTACATAAACTGAAGAAGCCCATAATAACCAATCAACCTTCAGAAAGTATTATTTCATTATGGTTGCTTAGGGTTATTATACTTTGCAAGCAGCAATTAGGATTATCCTTTGGAAGATCAACTGGGAGACTAGTTTTTGTTAGATGTTGGCAATTTAGTACATTAATCCACTGATCGTATGGTATATCATGATATTACAACTCTGGTTAGGGGCAATTTCCTCATCTGAGACTATAGCCTTGTGGGTAGGTGGGTGATCCCACAGTCTCATGGTCGTGAGTTTGAATCCTCGGCTCATTGCTTTTGCAGATTAATTTATTAACATTGTACAAATCGCTGAAACCAATAGCAACCAATCCTCTTTGTAATCCTCTTCATATTGGTTGCTATGGGTTACCACACTTTGCAGCTTGCATCTTGGTGGAATGTAGTATGTATAGCCACTGCTGACAAACATGAGCATCCTGGTCTGTGGCGCAGCATGCAGAGCGGTGAATGTGGAATATGATGGCTACGAGTTCGATTCCCACAGCATACCAGAACAGATGTCTACTGAGAGCTGTTTAGGTCACCAAGCAAGTGGATAACCTTGGCACCATGTGAATAAACCCTCAATGAATCCAGGTCCAGCCATATAACCATCAGGTGAGTAACTATCAGGTGAGTAATCTTGACACCATGTGAATGAACTCTCAATGAAGTGAGCACTAACCTTGGGACAAGCAAGTGGATATCCTTGGCACCGTGTGAATGAAGCAAGATCCAGCCATGTAACCATCAGGTGAGTGACCTTGGTACCCTCAATGAAGTGAACACCAACCGTGGACACCGTGAAACAACCTGGGCACCGTGTGAATAACCCCTCAACGAAGCAAGATCCAGCCATGTAACCCTCAAGTAAGTAACCTTGGCACCATGTGAATGAAGTGAGCACCAACCTGGTGACAAGCAAGTGGGTAACCTTGGCATCGTGTGAATGAAAGCCACAAGCAGTGGATTACTGCGCCACAAAGGAACTTGAACAGAGAAAACACGGTAAAGATGGATGCTGAAAGATGAAGTCAATAAATGCCTTCCTAAGAACAAGAAGGGATTTTTGTTTTTTTTTTTGCATTTTACCACTAAATCTCCTATTTTTCACCAACATGCCCTTCTCCGTCACTGTATTCCTGTCCCCATCTGTGGGGTCACAGGTTCACTCATGCCACACTGCTGGTTGTCCGCACCACCAACTGAGACAAGTCTTGAGCACTTTGTCATAGTCTTTACAATTTCAGCCGCCCTTTACCAAAGTCTTGGTGCTACTTTGAGTAAGCAACGCTGCTCACATGGGAATCGAACCTACAAACCTCTGATTCACACTTCAGGAGCTTAAAGACTGCGCCACAGAACCAGAAGACAGAAGAAGTCGTTGCTAGTGCACCCATATCATGGATCTAGACTCTCTAAGCCTTTGAAACATAAAACTATTACCACATCAGAGATTCGAACCATGAAATCTAGGCCTTCGAGCATTCATCAACTGCACACCAACACCATGCACCATAGGCACTAGCCAGCAACGCCCCTTCTCTGTAGAACTATATACTGAAGATGACATGATGGGAACAATTGAAAAACATTTACTTGCCTACAAAACACTTTACCAGTAACACAGATTCGAACTAAGAAATCTAGGTCTTCCAACATTCAACAACAGCAAACCAACATCATGCACCACAGGCTCTACACAGAAAGCCAACATCTCTAGAATTATATACCAAATAGGACATGATGAGAACAATTGAAACACATTTGGTGGCACATGAAACACAAAACTGGGTTTTATGCATGCAAATTTGAACACACAACCTTTACTCCCGGTTCACACCAGTGCGCTATCACATGTGATTCACACTGCAGTGAAAATCACATGCAATGTCTGTGCGATGCGATTTCAGCCATGCAGATAGTATGGCTGAATTTGCATCGCATTAGGACCAAACTCGCACAGGACCCTTTTTTTGGTCTGCATCAGAATCGGATCACATGGGTGTACACACCCATGCGATCTGATTCATGTCCAAACTGACAGTTCGCACTGCGATATGCAAACTGATTTGGGGGTGTCATTAACTTTCTATTGACACTCTCCACAGTTTGCATAGTGCAGTGTGAACTGTCTTGCGAGTCTGGTGTGATGTGGGAGCCTGCAGTGGATTCGCAGGTTTTGCACATCTCACTAATGAGAACCCAGCATTAAGCTACAAGACAAGCACTCTACACATTGGACTACATCAAGAGCACAAAATCTTCAACTCTGCAGACCTTTCTATTTTTTGGGACTACAAAAATGCATTGCTCATTTTATTTGCTGGAAATCAGTGCTGGGTTAGAGATTCATTAAACAGTAAAGGAAAAGGTAAGGGTTACAGCTTCCAAAATTAGATGCCGGTGGTGGCTACCATTTTTTTTTATCCTGGCAGGTGATCCTGACATTGGATGCAAAGCACACCCAGAAGCTAAGTTTATTTTGGCCAACAACCAGACTGAGTTGCTATTGCTCCTCTGGCAGAAAGATATTGGCATGAGTGCCTAGCCCACGCCAATACATGCATATGGCGTTCAGATTAACACAGCATTCTGCACTGCCAGATGAACCTATAGGCTTTCCAATCTGACCGACTGTGCTTTGCAAACGCTGAAAACTTGAGCAACTTGGGAGCTTCTGATCCCAGATTACACAATATGGAAATATCAACTTTAGCACTGATTTGGAGAATGTGCAGTGAAACTCCTACTCTGGATCCAGACGCAGACACTATATACTGAGTTCAGGGACCCCATGGAGCGCTTTAGAAATAAGAGTACTGTTTGTGTTTAAGGGGGAAAGGGACCTAAAAGTACAATCATCCAAGTGACAGGCTTGCTTTTAAAAAGCACTTTGTTAAAAAAAAATACCTTTGTGGGAAGGCACAGGTGGAAGCTGTCATTCTTGCCCTCTCAGCATGCATGTCACCCCCAAAAGGGCCTGCTGATTTGTCCCAGGTTCCTTTCCCAGAGATTAGTGCAATAGCAGCCAGGCACACAGCAACAATCACTCTTCTGGCTCAATGAACAGTCTAGGGCAGGGGGTTCCAAACTTTTTAAAGAAAGGACCAGTTACTGTCCTTCAGACTTTAGGGGGGCATACGGTGCCCAGTAAACAATGCCCCATCTTTGGTATTAGGGAGAGAAATAGTATCAGTGGGAGGAATAATGCTCCATCGGTGTCGGTGGAAGGAATAGTGCCCCACTGTTGGGGTTGGTAGAAGGAATAGCTCCCTACTGTTGGTGTCAGTGGGAGGAATAGTGCCCCAAGGGTGAGATAAAGGCAAGCAAAGGGCCACATCTGGCCCCTGGGCCACCATTTGGAGACCACTGTCCTATTGGAAGCAAGCTGGCAAAAAACCTGGAGTTGGGCTTCAGAACTGTGCAGTCTGTTTGATCGGTGTGACAGACTTAGCCGAGAGAGAGACTTTTGGAGGGGACTGTATGCTAGCCTCTTGCCGATCGATCGGGGGCCCTTGCATTTGGGGAAATGGTGCTCTTTGTGAGCTGTATGCCTGGGGACCCTTGAGGTGGTATTACTGTGGATTCGGGTCCTGGTCCCCCAGGACACACAGACTCTGGGGACCCTGGATTTGCCATATTGGAATAGTGGCTGATTCATAATGCTGGGACAGATACTGTTAGGAGATGCTGATGTAAATTCCAACACCTGTCTGTCTATTGTCTGCTAAAATGTGTATTGTAAATAAGTCTACTATGGGATCTAAGAGTCATTAGATCCCCATTGTTATTTGTGTTAATTAACTCTGCTTTTGTGTGAAAAAGAGTCTATGTTGATTGTGATAATGTTGATTGGATTTTCTGAACTACAAGACGGCCAGTCTGGCCTAATGGTAATGTCTGAGTCATCTAGGCTGTCTAAAGGGATTAGTTAATTAGCTCATGTTAATTAGGTTAATTAGGTTACAGGTGTATTGTTAGAGTAATATGAGCAGGAGGTCTGCACCTTCACTTTTACTGTATAAAAGCCTGTATTTTGCAATAAAAGAGATTCCTGGTTGAACTTACATACAGCCTGCCTGGTCTTTGTTCTGAGCTATCACAACTGGGTTAGAACGGCACAGAGCTGTAGTTCTAATCCCGGAGCATCGGATGACCGAGCAATCAGATGGTGCGAACTGCAATCTGATTCAATAGCAGCAGAGGAGTGTCGGGAGAGTGGAACCGAGCGAGCAAGGGGCTCGTTACAATTGGGCTATAGGGATTGAGCACTTCTCTTGTTTAATGTGCTGCAACCAGTCAAAAATCATAATTGCTCTGACTGGCGCTATGTAATTATTCGGTATAGGCTACAGAACTTTGCACCTCATCAGTACCCTTCACAACAAGCCCGATAATGATTTAAAGAAATGAATCATACCTCACTCATCTGATCTGATTTAGGAGGAGGCGGTTAATGCACAACATTTCTACAGGGCCCTTGTTATTACGTTAACAATAATTGACTAACCGACAATTCTACAGGTATTTGCAAATTAGGCATGCCTTGGCGGTACAATTTAGTGGGAAGAAGCCAGAGTGGAGTGAAATGCCTTCTCTTGGGAAACTGGTGAATGCTAGAACAACTAAAGGATTAATCTCTGATATGTATGGATGTATTAGCATGGCGGGTCAGGAGGAACCGGTAGAACATAAAAATAGGATTAAATGGGAGGGAGATGTTGGGCAAATAACGGAGGAACAATGGAAATATGTTTTGGCATTGGGGCCCAGGATCTCTCTCTCTCTCTCCTTCACAGATTGTATCCCATTTGTATTTGATACATAGGTCATATTACACGCCTTTGAAGCTGCATATGTTTGAGACATGCCCCCTCCAGCAAAGAGACATGCCCCCTCCAGCAGAGAGACATGCCCCCTCCAGCAAAGAGAAATGCTACCTCCAGCAAAGCGACATGGCCTCTCCTGCAAAGAGACATGCCCCCTCCAGCAAAGAGACATGCCCCCTCCTGCAAAGAGACATGCCCTCTCCAGCAAAGAGACATGCTACCTCCAGCAAAGAGAAATGCTACCTCCACCAAAGCGACATGGCCTCTCCTGCAAAGAGACATGCCCCCTCCAGCAAGGAGACGTGTCCCCTCCAGCAAAGAAACATGCCTAAAAATATCAGCTCACAGGTATAAGAATTGTGCAGCACAACGAAAGCTACCCCCTTCCTCTTCACCGCCACCTGCCAACTAAGCTCCGGACCCAGCTCAGTGATGCAACATGCAGCGACAGCAGCACTGCAGTGGCGGCTAGGGTGACCACATTTCCAAAACTGCCATTCAGGGACACCCCCCTTCCCAAAAAAAGATGGGGGAAGGAAGTAGTCCCGGGGGTTTATGGGGAATTCAGTTAACGTGCACTGCCGAAAAATTTGTTTGTTTCATTTGTTTTTGTTTAGTTTTTTTCGTTTTTCGAGTCATTCGTTATGATCACAATTCGTAAATTTGAAAATTCAAAATAATAACTAAGAATAACTAGCTATTAAATTACAGGTATTGGCATTTCCTTTCAAATTTGGTTGTTAGTGAGCGTAACAAATACAAATTTATCCGAAGTTCGAATCATCCGAAATAACGAATGCCACATCTAAACGAATGGAAGAGAACGGATTAATAATAAATGATAATAAAACGTTTTTAATATTATTATTGTTATTTATTATTAATTAGTTACGTTCCATTCGTTTAGATACAGCATTCAATATTTTGGATAATTTGTAACTTCGGATAAATTCGTATTCATTATGTTCACTAACAGTCAGATTTGAATGGAAATTCCAATACCTATAATTTAATAGTTAGTAATAGTTTTTGCACAATTTTTGCATGAATTGCACATGTCTAGAATTTGATGGCGGGCAATTTTTTTTTTGGGCGAATGGCTGGTGTTAGCACATAAATCATCCCAGCACCATGCTTGATATGGTGTCCGGATGATGAAATCACATTATTTCTATTACTACATCGTAACATATAATGAATTAGTTCAACACACCATAATGCAGAATCCGTGGGAACCCTGAGCTTGTCACTTGCCACCAGATGCAGCGTGCCACCATTGCCTGCCGTCAGATGCAGCTTGTTACTTGCCACCGTTGCCTGCCTCCAGATGCAGCTTGTTACTTGCCACCATTGCCTGCCTGCAGATGCAGTGTGTCACTTGCCACCCATAGCCTACCACCAGATGCAGTGCTACCCATAGCCTGCCACCAGATCCAGTGCCATTTTCCACAAGCTGCCACCAGATTCAGTGTGCAACTTGCCACCCACAGCTGTGTCACTTGCCACCCATAACCTACCACCAGATGCAGTGCCACCCATAGCCTGCCACCAGTGTGCCACTTGCCACTCTTAGCCTGCCACCAGATGCAGTGTGCCACTTGCAATCCATAGCTGTGCCACTTGCCACCCATAGCCTGCCATGAGATGCAGAGTGCCACTTGCCACCCATAGCCCACCAGATGCAGTGTGCCACTTGCCACCCATAGCCTGCCACCAGACGCAGTGTGCCACTTGCCACCCATAGCCTGCCACCAGTTGCAGTGTGTCACTTACTACCCATAGCCTGCCCCCAGATGCAGTGTGCCACTTGACACCCGCAGCTGTGTCACTTGCCACTCATAGCCTGCCACTATATGCAATGCCACTTGCCACCCATAGCCTGCAACTAGATGCAGTGTGCCACTTGCCACTCATAGCCTGCCACCAGATGCGGTGCCATTTGCCAAGCAGGAATTAAGATTATCCTTTGGAAGGTCAACTGGGACACTCGTTTTTGTTAGATGATATTACAAATCTGGTTTTGGGACACACAACCCCCCATGTAAGACTATAGCCTTGGTGGTATGTGGGTGATCTCACACTCAGATGGTTGTGAGTTCAAATCCTCAGGTGTTTGTTTGCCTTTGCAAATTTATTTATTAACATTGTACAAATGGCTGAAACCAATAGCAACTAATCCTCTTTTGAATCCTCTTCATATTGGTTGGTACAGGTTACTACACTTTGCAACTTGAATCTTGGTTGAATTTAGTATGTATAGGCACTGCTGCCAGGCTTGAGTCCCTTGGTCTGTGGTGCAGCATGCAGGGCAGTTAATGAGGAATCTGTGTGACCGTGAGTTCGATTCCCAAAGCGTACCAGAACAGGTGTCTACTCAGAGCTGCAGACCAGCTACTACCTTTTTGGTGGCAAAGGAGCTGCTCTGTGTAATTAGAGGTTAAGGAGCGGACCAGTCTAGGTCTGATGGTAGCAGTTTAGTAAATTGTGTGAAAATAATCCACTAGTCATATGGTTTTCTATGAAATTAAAGGTCTAGTTTTGAACCCCACCCACTATCTGAGGCAGTGGCTTTGCATGTAAGACATTGGGCCAGTAATTAAAATAGGTTGCAAGTTCAAATTCCCAGGTGTCCACCTTTTCAGATTCAATAATTAAAACTGCAAAAACCTAAAGCAACCAATCAACTTTCAGAGGTCTTATTCAATTTCTATGGATTGCTGTGCTTTGTAGGCAGCAGTTGAGATAGTGCCCCGTGGTTCATGGCAATTGACTCTTAAAAGTAGTTTTACCAAAAGGGAATTTCCTCTAGGTCAAGTGGCAGACCAGTCTAGGGTCTGATGGTAGCAATTTAGTAAAATATTCAAATATTAATGCAGTAGTCATATGGTATTCCCTTGAATGAAAGGTCTAGTTTTGAAAAAACTCCCTGTTACATCTGAGGCAGTGGACTTGTGTGTAAGACCCTGGGCTAGCAAGGGAAATTGTTGCAAGTTTGAATCCCCAAGTGACTAACTTATTAAAATTACAAAGGTTTACCCTTTCTTATTATTAATTAATTGCTATGTGTTGCACTTTGTTGGCAGTAGTTGAGATATGTGGTTCATGGCAGTGGACAATGGAAAGTACAGTTTTACTAAAGGGAAACTTCCTCTAGGCCAAAAGGCAGACTAGTCTAAGGTCTGATAGTAGCAACTTATTTAATATTTTCATATATTATGTCTCAAGTTATGTGTTATTTCATGATATTAAAGGTCTAGTTTTGAAACTCACCCACCATCTGAGGCAGTGGCCCTGTATGTAAGACACTGGGCTAGCAAGTGAAATGGTTACAAGTTCAAATCCCCAAGTATCTCATTTATTAAAGTTATTAAAGTAAGGTTTATCCTTTCTTATTTATTTGCTATGTGTTATTGCACTTTGTGGGCAGCAGCTGCGATAGTGTCCCGTGGCTCATGGCAATGGACAATGGAGAGTACAGTTTTACGGGAATTTCCTCTATGCCAAAAGGCGGATTAGTCTAAGGTCTGATGGTAGCAACTTATTTAATATTCAAATATTAAGCCCCTAGTATAAAAGCTCTAGTTTTCAGCTCCGCCCACCATCCAAGACAGTGGCCCTGCATGTATGCCGCTGATCTCGCAAACGACAAGTTTGCAAGTTCAAATCCTCAAGCGACCACCTTTTCATGATTCATTTCTTAACCTTACATAAACTGAAGAAGCCCATAATAACCAATCAACCTTCAGAAAGTATTATTTCATTATGGTTGCTTAGGGTTATTATACTTTGCAAGCAGCAATTAGGATTATCCTTTGGAAGATCAACTGGGAGACTAGTTTTTGTTAGATGTTGGCAATTTAGTACATTAATCCACTGATCGTATGGTATATCATGATATTACAACTCTGGTTATGGGCAATTTCCTCATCTGAGACTATAGCCTTGTGGGTAGGTGGGTGATCCCACAGTCTCATGGTCGTGAGTTTGAATCCTCGGCTCATTGCTTTTGCAGATTAATTTATTAACATTGTACAAATCGCTGAAACCAATAGCAACCAATCCTCTTTGTAATCCTCTTCATATTGGTTGCTATGGGTTACCACACTTTGCAGCTTGCATCTTGGTGGAATGTAGTATGTATAGCCACTGCTGACAAACATGAGCATCCTGGTCTGTGGCGCAGCATGCAGAGCGGTGAATGTGGAATATGATGGCTACGAGTTCGATTCCCACAGCATACCAGAACAGATGTCTACTGAGAGCTGTTTAGGTCACCAAGCAAGTGGATAACCTTGGCACCATGTGAATAAACCCTCAATGAATCCAGGTCCAGCCATATAACCATCAGGTGAGTAACTATCAGGTGAGTAATCTTGACACCATGTGAATGAACTCTCAATGAAGTGAGCACTAACCTTGGGACAAGCAAGTGGATATCCTTGGCACCGTGTGAATGAAGCAAGATCCAGCCATGTAACCATCAGGTGAGTGACCTTGGTACCCTCAATGAAGTGAACACCAACCGTGGACACCGTGAAACAACCTGGGCACCGTGTGAATAACCCCTCAACGAAGCAAGATCCAGCCATGTAACCCTCAAGTAAGTAACCTTGGCACCATGTGAATGAAGTGAGCACCAACCTGGTGACAAGCAAGTGGGTAACCTTGGCATTGTGTGAATGAAAGCCACAAGCAGTGGATTACTGCGCCACAAAGGAACTTGAACAGAGAAAACACGGTAAAGATGGATGCTGAAAGATGAAGTCAATAAATGCCTTCCTAAGAACAAGAAGGGATTTTTGTTTTTTTTTTTGCATTTTACCACTAAATCTCCTATTTTTCACCAACATGCCCTTCTCCGTCACTGTATTCCTGTCCCCATCTGTGGGGTCACAGGTTCACTCATGCCACACTGCTGGTTGTCCGCACCACCAACTGAGACAAGTCTTGAGCACTTTGTCATAGTCTTTACAATTTCAGCCGCCCTTTACCAAAGTCTTGGTGCTACTTTGAGTAAGCAACGCTGCTCACATGGGAATCGAACCTACAAACCTCTGATTCACACTTCAGGAGCTTAAAGACTGCGCCACAGAACCAGAAGACAGAAGAAGTCGTTGCTAGTGCACCCATATCATGGATCTAGACTCTCTAAGCCTTTGAAACATAAAACTATTACCACATCAGAGATTCGAACCATGAAATCTAGGCCTTCGAGCATTCATCAACTGCACACCAACACCATGCACCATAGGCACTAGCCAGCAACGCCCCTTCTCTGTAGAACTATATACTGAAGATGACATGATGGGAACAATTGAAAAACATTTACTTGCCTACAAAACACTTTACCAGTAACACAGATTCGAACTAAGAAATCTAGGTCTTCCAACATTCAACAACAGCAAACCAACATCATGCACCACAGGCTCTACACAGAAAGCCAACATCTCTAGAATTATATACCAAATAGGACATGATGAGAACAATTGAAACACATTTGGTGGCACATGAAACACAAAACTGGGTTTTATGCATGCAAATTTGAACACACAACCTTTACTCCCGGTTCACACCAGTGCGCTATCACATGTGATTCACACTGCAGTGAAAATCACATGCAATGTCTGTGCGATGCGATTTCAGCCATGCAGATAGTATGGCTGAATTTGCATCGCATTAGGACCAAACTCGCACAGGACCCTTTTTTTGGTCTGCATCAGAATCGGATCACATGGGTGTACACACCCATGCGATCTGATTCATGTCCAAACTGACAGTTCGCACTGCGATATGCAAACTGATTTGGGGGTGTCATTAACTTTCTATTGACACTCTCCACAGTTTGCATAGTGCACTGTCTTGCGAGTCTGGTGTGATGTGGGAGCCTGCAGTGGATTCGCAGGTTTTGCACATCTCACTAATGAGAACCCAGCATTAAGCTACAAGACAAGCACTCTACACATTGGACTACATCAAGAGCACAAAATCTTCAACTCTGCAGACCTTTCTATTTTTTGGGACTACAAAAATGCATTGCTCATTTTATTTGCTGGAAATCAGTGCTGGGTTAGAGATTCATTAAACAGTAAAGGAAAAGGTAAGGGTTACAGCTTCCAAAATTAGATGCCGGTGGTGGCTACCATTTTTTTTTATCCTGGCAGGTGATCCTGACATTGGATGCAAAGCACACCCAGAAGCTAAGTTTATTTTGGCCAACAACCAGACTGAGTTGCTATTGCTCCTCTGGCAGAAAGATATTGGCATGAGTGCCTAGCCCACGCCAATACATGCATATGGCGTTCAGATTAACACAGCACTCTGCACTGCCAGATGAACCTATAGGCTTTCCAATCTGACCGACTGTGCTTTGCAAACGCTGAAAACTTGAGCAACTTGGGAGCTTCTGATCCCAGATTACACAATATGGAAATATCAACTTTAGCACTGATTTGGAGAATGTGCAGTGAAACTCCTACTCTGGATCCAGACGCAGACACTATATACTGAGTTCAGGGACCCCATGGAGCGCTTTAGAAATAAGAGTACTGTTTGTGTTTAAGGGGGAAAGGGACCTAAAAGTACAATCATCCAAGTGACAGGCTTGCTTTTAAAAAGCACTTTGTTAAAAAAAAATACCTTTGTGGGAAGGCACAGGTGGAAGCTGTCATTCTTGCCCTCTCAGCATGCATGTCACCCCCAAAAGGGCCTGCTGATTTGTCCCAGGTTCCTTTCCCAGAGATTAGTGCAATAGCAGCCAGGCACACAGCAACAATCACTCTTCTGGCTCAATGAACAGTCTAGGGCAGGGGGTTCCAAACTTTTTAAAGAAAGGACCAGTTACTGTCCTTCAGACTTTAGGGGGGCATACGGTGCCCAGTAAACAATGCCCCATCTTTGGTATTAGGGAGAGAAATAGTATCAGTGGGAGGAATAATGCTCCATCGGTGTCGGTGGAAGGAATAGTGCCCCACTGTTGGGGTTGGTAGAAGGAATAGCTCCCTACTGTTGGTGTCAGTGGGAGGAATAGTGCCCCAAGGGTGAGATAAAGGCAAGCAAAGGGCCACATCTGGCCCCTGGGCCACCATTTGGAGACCACTGTCCTATTGGAAGCAAGCTGGCAAAAAACCTGGAGTTGGGCTTCAGAACTGTGCAGTCTGTTTGATCGGTGTGACAGACTTAGCCGAGAGAGAGACTTTTGGAGGGGACTGTATGCTAGCCTCTTGCCGATCGATCGGGGGCCCTTGCATTTGGGGAAATGGTGCTCTTTGTGAGCTGTATGCCTGGGGACCCTTGAGGTGGTATTACTGTGGATTCGGGTCCTGGTCCCCCAGGACACACAGACTCTGGGGACCCTGGATTTGCCATATTGGAATAGTGGCTGATTCATAATGCTGGGACAGATACTGTTAGGAGATGCTGATGTAAATTCCAACACCTGTCTGTCTATTGTCTGCTAAAATGTGTATTGTAAATAAGTCTACTATGGGATCTAAGAGTCATTAGATCCCCATTGTTATTTGTGTTAATTAACTCTGCTTTTGTGTGAAAAAGAGTCTATGTTGATTGTGATAATGTTGATTGGATTTTCTGAACTACAAGACGGCCAGTCTGGCCTAATGGTAATGTCTGAGTCATCTAGGCTGTCTAAAGGGATTAGTTAATTAGCTCATGTTAATTAGGTTAATTAGGTTACAGGTGTATTGTTAGAGTAATATGAGCAGGAGGTCTGCACCTTCACTTTTACTGTATAAAAGCCTGTATTTTGCAATAAAAGAGATTCCTGGTTGAACTTACATACAGCCTGCCTGGTCTTTGTTCTGAGCTATCACAACTGGGTTAGAACGGCACAGAGCTGTAGTTCTAATCCCGGAGCATCGGATGACCGAGCAATCAGATGGTGCGAACTGCAATCTGATTCAATAGCAGCAGAGGAGTGTCGGGAGAGTGGAACCGAGCGAGCAAGGGGCTCGTTACAATTGGGCTATAGGGATTGAGCACTTCTCTTGTTTAATGTGCTGCAACCAGTCAAAAATCATAATTGCTCTGACTGGCGCTATGTAATTATTCGGTATAGGCTACAGAACTTTGCACCTCATCAGTACCCTTCACAACAAGCCCGATAATGATTTAAAGAAATGAATCATACCTCACTCATCTGATCTGATTTAGGAGGAGGCGGTTAATGCACAACATTTCTACAGGGCCCTTGTTATTACGTTAACAATAATTGACTAACCGACAATTCTACAGGTATTTGCAAATTAGGCATGCCTTGGCGGTACAATTTAGTGGGAAGAAGCCAGAGTGGAGTGAAATGCCTTCTCTTGGGAAACTGGTGAATGCTAGAACAACTAAAGGATTAATCTCTGATATGTATGGATGTATTAGCATGGCGGGTCAGGAGGAACCGGTAGAACATAAAAATAGGATTAAATGGGAGGGAGATGTTGGGCAAATAACGGAGGAACAATGGAAATATGTTTTGGCATTGGGGCCCAGGATCTCTCTCTCTCTCTCCTTCACAGATTGTATCCCATTTGTATTTGATACATAGGTCATATTACACGCCTTTGAAGCTGCATATGTTTGAGACATGCCCCCTCCAGCAAAGAGACATGCCCCCTCCAGCAGAGAGACATGCCCCCTCCAGCAAAGAGAAATGCTACCTCCAGCAAAGCGACATGGCCTCTCCTGCAAAGAGACATGCCCCCTCCAGCAAAGAGACATGCCCCCTCCTGCAAAGAGACATGCCCTCTCCAGCAAAGAGACATGCTACCTCCAGCAAAGAGAAATGCTACCTCCACCAAAGCGACATGGCCTCTCCTGCAAAGAGACATGCCCCCTCCAGCAAGGAGACGTGTCCCCTCCAGCAAAGAAACATGCCTAAAAATATCAGCTCACAGGTATAAGAATTGTGCAGCACAACGAAAGCTACCCCCTTCCTCTTCACCGCCACCTGCCAACTAAGCTCCGGACCCAGCTCAGTGATGCAACATGCAGCGACAGCAGCACTGCAGTGGCGGCTAGGGTGACCACATTTCCAAAACTGCCATTCAGGGACACCCCCCTTCCCAAAAAAAGATGGGGGAAGGAAGTAGTCCCGGGGGTTTATGGGGAATTCAGTTAACGTGCACTGCCGAAAAATTTGTTTGTTTCATTTGTTTTTGTTTAGTTTTTTTCGTTTTTCGAGTCATTCGTTATGATCACAATTCGTAAATTTGAAAATTCAAAATAATAACTAAGAATAACTAGCTATTAAATTACAGGTATTGGCATTTCCTTTCAAATTTGGTTGTTAGTGAGCGTAACAAATACAAATTTATCCGAAGTTCCGAATCATCCGAAATAACGAATGCCACATCTAAACGAATGGAAGAGAACGGATTAATAATAAATGATAATAAAACGTTTTTAATATTATTATTGTTATTTATTATTAATTAGTTACGTTCCATTCGTTTAGATACAGCATTCAATATTTTGGATAATTTGTAACTTCGGATAAATTCGTATTCATTATGTTCACTAACAGTCAGATTTGAATGGAAATTCCAATACCTATAATTTAATAGTTAGTAATAGTTTTTGCACAATTTTTGCATGAATTGCACATGTCTAGAATTTGATGGCGGGCAATTTTTTTTTTGGGCGAATGGCTGGTGTTAGCACATAAATCATCCCAGCACCATGCTTGATATGGTGTCCGGATGATGAAATCACATTATTTCTATTACTACATCGTAACATATAATGAATTAGTTCAACACACCATAATGCAGAATCCGTGGGAACCCTGAGCTTGTCACTTGCCACCAGATGCAGCGTGCCACCATTGCCTGCCGTCAGATGCAGCTTGTTACTTGCCACCGTTGCCTGCCTCCAGATGCAGCTTGTTACTTGCCACCATTGCCTGCCTGCAGATGCAGTGTGTCACTTGCCACCCATAGCCTACCACCAGATGCAGTGCTACCCATAGCCTGCCACCAGATCCAGTGCCATTTTCCACAAGC
The DNA here is from genome assembly GCA_037952835.1 of Lithobates septentrionalis. Taxonomy (NCBI): domain Eukaryota; kingdom Metazoa; phylum Chordata; class Amphibia; order Anura; family Ranidae; genus Lithobates; species Lithobates septentrionalis. The sequence goes on from JBBDGP010004414.1 coordinate 28,539, forward strand.
TGCCACCAGATTCAGTGTGCAACTTGCCACCCACAGCTGTGTCACTTGCCACCCATAACCTACCACCAGATGCAGTGCCACTCATAGCCTGCCACCAGTGTGCCACTTGCCACTCTTAGCCTGCCACCAGATGCAGTGTGCCACTTGCAATCCATAGCTGTGCCACTTGCCACCCATAGCCTGCCATGAGATGCAGAGTGCCACTTGCCACCCATAGCCCACCAGATGCAGTGTGCCACTTGCCACCCATAGCCTGCCACCAGACGCAGTGTGCCACTTGCCACCCATAGCCTGCCACCAGTTGCAGTGTGTCACTTACTACCCATAGCCTGCCCCCAGATGCAGTGTGCCACTTGACACCCGCAGCTGTGTCACTTGCCACTCATAGCCTGCCACTATATGCAATGCCACTTGCCACCCATAGCCTGCAACTAGATGCAGTGTGCCACTTGCCACTCATAGCCTGCCACCAGATGCGGTGCCATTTGCCAAGCAGGAATTAAGATTATCCTTTGGAAGGTCAACTGGGACACTCGTTTTTGTTAGATGATATTACAAATCTGGTTTTGGGACACACAACCCCCCATGTAAGACTATAGCCTTGGTGGTATGTGGGTGATCTCACACTCAGATGGTTGTGAGTTCAAATCCTCAGATGTTTGTTTGCCTTTGCAAATTTATTTATTAACATTGTACAAATGGCTGAAACCAATAGCAACTAATCCTCTTTTGAATCCTCTTCATATTGGTTGGTACAGGTTACTACACTTTGCAACTTGAATCTTGGTTGAATTTAGTATGTATAGGCACTGCTGCCAGGCTTGAGTCCCTTGGTCTGTGGTGCAGCATGCAGGGCAGTTAATGAGGAATCTGTGTGACCGTGAGTTCGATTCCCAAAGCGTACCAGAACAGGTGTCTACTCAGAGCTGCAGACCAGCTACTACCTTTTTGGTGGCAAAGGAGCTGCTCTGTGTAATTAGAGGTTAAGGAGCGGACCAGTCTAGGTCTGATGGTAGCAGTTTAGTAAATTGTGTGAAAATAATCCACTAGTCATATGGTTTTCTATGAAATTAAAGGTCTAGTTTTGAACCCCACCCACTATCTGAGGCAGTGGCTTTGCATGTAAGACATTGGGCCAGTAATTAAAATAGGTTGCAAGTTCAAATTCCCAGGTGTCCACCTTTTCAGATTCAATAATTAAAACTGCAAAAACCTAAAGCAACCAATCAACTTTCAGAGGTCTTATTCAATTTCTATGGATTGCTGTGCTTTGTAGGCAGCAGTTGAGATAGTGCCCCGTGGTTCATGGCAATTGACTCTTAAAAGTAGTTTTACCAAAAGGGAATTTCCTCTAGGTCAAGTGGCAGACCAGTCTAGGGTCTGATGGTAGCAATTTAGTAAAATATTCAAATATTAATGCAGTAGTCATATGGTATTCCCTTGAATGAAAGGTCTAGTTTTGAAAAAACTCCCTGTTACATCTGAGGCAGTGGACTTGTGTGTAAGACCCTGGGCTAGCAAGGGAAATTGTTGCAAGTTTGAATCCCCAAGTGACTAACTTATTAAAATTACAAAGGTTTACCCTTTCTTATTATTAATTAATTGCTATGTGTTGCACTTTGTTGGCAGTAGTTGAGATATGTGGTTCATGGCAGTGGACAATGGAAAGTACAGTTTTACTAAAGGGAAACTTCCTCTAGGCCAAAAGGCAGACTAGTCTAAGGTCTGATAGTAGCAACTTATTTAATATTTTCATATATTATGTCTCAAGTTATGTGTTATTTCATGATATTAAAGGTCTAGTTTTGAAACTCACCCACCATCTGAGGCAGTGGCCCTGTATGTAAGACACTGGGCTAGCAAGTGAAATGGTTACAAGTTCAAATCCCCAAGTATCTCATTTATTAAAGTTATTAAAGTAAGGTTTATCCTTTCTTATTTATTTGCTATGTGTTATTGCACTTTGTGGGCAGCAGCTGCGATAGTGTCCCGTGGCTCATGGCAATGGACAATGGAGAGTACAGTTTTACGGGAATTTCCTCTATGCCAAAAGGCGGATTAGTCTAAGGTCTGATGGTAGCAACTTATTTAATATTCAAATATTAAGCCCCTAGTATAAAAGCTCTAGTTTTCATCTCCGCCCACCATCCAAGACAGTGGCCCTGCATGTATGCCGCTGATCTCGCAAACGACAAGTTTGCAAGTTCAAATCCTCAAGCGACCACCTTTTCATGATTCATTTCTTAACCTTACATAAACTGAAGAAGCCCATAATAACCAATCAACCTTCAGAAAGTATTATTTCATTATGGTTGCTTAGGGTTATTATACTTTGCAAGCAGCAATTAGGATTATCCTTTGGAAGATCAACTGGGAGACTAGTTTTTGTTAGATGTTGGCAATTTAGTACATTAATCCACTGATCGTATGGTATATCATGATATTACAACTCTGGTTAGGGGCAATTTCCTCATCTGAGACTATAGCCTTGTGGGTAGGTGGGTGATCCCACAGTCTCATGGTCGTGAGTTTGAATCCTCGGCTCATTGCTTTTGCAGATTAATTTATTAACATTGTACAAATCGCTGAAACCAATAGCAACCAATCCTCTTTGTAATCCTCTTCATATTGGTTGCTATGGGTTACCACACTTTGCAGCTTGCATCTTGGTGGAATGTAGTATGTATAGCCACTGCTGACAAACATGAGCATCCTGGTCTGTGGCGCAGCATGCAGAGCGGTGAATGTGGAATATGATGGCTACGAGTTCGATTCCCACAGCATACCAGAACAGATGTCTACTGAGAGCTGTTTAGGTCACCAAGCAAGTGGATAACCTTGGCACCATGTGAATAAACCCTCAATGAATCCAGGTCCAGCCATATAACCATCAGGTGAGTAACTATCAGGTGAGTAATCTTGACACCATGTGAATGAACTCTCAATGAAGTGAGCACTAACCTTGGGACAAGCAAGTGGATATCCTTGGCACCGTGTGAATGAAGCAAGATCCAGCCATGTAACCATCAGGTGAGTGACCTTGGTACCCTCAATGAAGTGAACACCAACCGTGGACACCGTGAAACAACCTGGGCACCGTGTGAATAACCCCTCAACGAAGCAAGATCCAGCCATGTAACCCTCAAGTAAGTAACCTTGGCACCATGTGAATGAAGTGAGCACCAACCTGGTGACAAGCAAGTGGGTAACCTTGGCATCGTGTGAATGAAAGCCACAAGCAGTGGATTACTGCGCCACAAAGGAACTTGAACAGAGAAAACACGGTAAAGATGGATGCTGAAAGATGAAGTCAATAAATGCCTTCCTAAGAACAAGAAGGGATTTTTGTTTTTTTTTTGCATTTTACCACTAAATCTCCTATTTTTCACCAACATGCCCTTCTCCGTCACTGTATTCCTGTCAACATCTGTGGGGTCACAGGTTCACTCATGCCACACTGCTGGTGGTCCGCACCACCAACTGAGACAAGTCTTGAGCACTTTGTCATAGTCTTTACAATTTCAGCCGCCCTTTACCAAAGTCTTGGTGCTACTTTGAGTAAGCAACGCTGCTCACATGGGAATCGAACCTACAAACCTCTGATTCACACTTCAGGAGCTTAAAGACTGCGCCACAGAACCAGAAGACAGAAGAAGTCGTTGCTAGTGCACCCATATCATGGATCTAGACTCTCTAAGCCTTTGAAACATAAAACTATTACCTCATCAGAGATTCGAACCATGAAATCTAGGCCTTCGAGCATTCATCAACTGCACACCAACACCATGCACCATAGGCACTAGCCAGCAACGCCCCTTCTCTGTAGAACTATATACTGAAGATGACATGATGGGAACAATTGAAAAACATTTACTTGCCTACAAAACACTTTACCAGTAACACAGATTCGAACTAAGAAATCTAGGTCTTCCAACATTCAACAACAGCAAACCAACATCATGCACCACAGGCTCTACACAGAAAGCCAACATCTCTAGAATTATATACCAAATAGGACATGATGAGAACAATTGAAACACATTTGGTGGCACATGAAACACAAAACTGGGTTTTATGCATGCAAATTTGAACACACAACCTTTACTCCCGGTTCACACCAGTGCGCTATCACATGTGATTCGCACTGCAGTGAAAATCACATGCAATGTCTGTGCGATGCGATTTCAGCCATGCAGATAGTATGGCTGAATTTGCATCGCATTAGGACCAAACTCGCACAGGACCCTTTTTTTGGTCTGCATCAGAATCGGATCACATGGGTGTACACACCCATGCGATCTGATTCATGTCCGAACTGACAGTTTGCACTGCGATATGCAAACTGATTTGGGGGTGTCATTAACTTTCTATTGACACTCTCCACAGTTTGCATAGTGCAGTGTGAACTGTCTTGCGAGTCTGGTGTGATGTGGGAGCCTGCAGTGGATTCGCAGGTTTTGCACATCTCACTAATGAGAACCCAGCATTAAGCTACAAGACAAGCACTCTACACATTGGACTACATCAAGAGCACAAAATCTTCAACTCTGCAGACCTTTCTATTTTTTGGGACTACAAAAATGCATTGCTCATTTTATTTGCTGGAAATCAGTGCTGGGTTAGAGATTCATTAAACAGTAAAGGAAAAGGTAAGGGTTACAGCTTCCAAAATTAGATGCCGGTGGTGGCTACCATTTTTTTTTATCCTGGCAGGTGATCCTGACATTGGATGCAAAGCACACCCAGAAGCTAAGTTTATTTTGGCCAACAACCAGACTGAGTTGCTATTGCTCCTCTGGCAGAAAGATATTGGCATGAGTGCCTAGCCCACGCCAATACATGCATATGGCGTTCAGATTAACACAGCACTCTGCACTGCCAGATGAACCTATAGGCTTTCCAATCTGACCGACTGTGCTTTGCAAACGCTGAAAACTTGAGCAACTTGGGAGCTTCTGATCCCAGATTACACAATATGGAAATATCAACTTTAGCACTGATTTGGAGAATGTGCAGTGAAACTCTTACTCTGGATCCAGACGCAGACACTATATACTGAGTTCAGGGACCCCATGGAGCGCTTTAGAAATAAGAGTACTGTTTGTGTTTAAGGGGGAAAGGGACCTAAAAGTACAATCATCCAAGTGACAGGCTTGCTTTTAAAAAGCACTTTGTTAAAAAAAAATACCTTTGTGGGAAGGCACAGGTGGAAGCTGTCATTCTTGCCCTCTCAGCATGCATGTCACCCCCAAAAGGGCCTGCTGATTTGTCCCAGGTTCCTTTCCCAGAGATTAGTGCAATAGCAGCCAGGCACACAGCAACAATCACTCTTCTGGCTCAATGAACAGTCTAGGGCAGGGGGTTCCAAACTTTTTAAAGAAAGGACCAGTTACTGTCCTTCAGACTTTAGGGGGGCATACGGTGCCCAGTAAACAATGCCCCATCTTTGGTATTAGGGAGAGAAATAGTATCAGTGGGAGGAATAATGCTCCATCGGTGTCGGTGGAAGGAATAGTGCCCCACTGTTGGGGTTGGTAGAAGGAATAGCTCCCTACTGTTGGTGTCAGTGGGAGGAATAGTGCCCCAAGGGTGAGATAAAGGCAAGCAAAGGGCCACATCTGGCCCCTGGGCCACCATTTGGAGACCACTGTCCTATTGGAAGCAAGCTGGCAAAAAACCTGGAGTTGGGCTTCAGAACTGTGCAGTCTGTTTGATCGGTGTGACAGACTTAGCCGAGAGAGAGACTTTTGGAGGGGACTGTATGCTAGCCTCTTGCCGATCGATCGGGGGCCCTTGCATTTGGGGAAATGGTGCTCTTTGTGAGCTGTATGCCTGGGGACCCTTGAGGTGGTATTACTGTGGATTCGGGTCCTGGTCCCCCAGGACACACAGACTCTGGGGACCCTGGATTTGCCATATTGGAATAGTGGCTGATTCATAATGCTGGGACAGATACTGTTAGGAGATGCTGATGTAAATTCCAACACCTGTCTGTCTATTGTCTGCTAAAATGTGTATTGTAAATAAGTCTACTATGGGATCTAAGAGTCATTAGATCCCCATTGTTATTTGTGTTAATTAACTCTGCTTTTGTGTGAAAAAGAGTCTATGTTGATTGTGATAATGTTGATTGGATTTTCTGAACTACAAGACGGCCAGTCTGGCCTAATGGTAATGTCTGAGTCATCTAGGCTGTCTAAAGGGATTAGTTAATTAGCTCATGTTAATTAGGTTAATTAGGTTACAGGTGTATTGTTAGAGTAATATGAGCAGGAGGTCTGCACCTTCACTTTTACTGTATAAAAGCCTGTATTTTGCAATAAAAGAGATTCCTGGTTGAACTTACATACAGCCTGCCTGGTCTTTGTTCTGAGCTATCACAACTGGGTTAGAACGGCACAGAGCTGTAGTTCTAATCCCGGAGCATCGGATGACCGAGCAATCAGATGGTGCGAACTGCAATCTGATTCAATAGCAGCAGAGGAGTGTCGGGAGAGTGGAACCGAGCGAGCAAGGGGCTCGTTACAATTGGGCTATAGGGATTGAGCACTTCTCTTGTTTAATGTGCTGCAACCAGTCAAAAATCATAATTGCTCTGACTGGCGCTATGTAATTATTCGGTATAGGCTACAGAACTTTGCACCTCATCAGTACCCTTCACAACAAGCCCGATAATGATTTAAAGAAATGAATCATACCTCACTCATCTGATCTGATTTAGGAGGAGGCGGTTAATGCACAACATTTCTACAGGGCCCTTGTTATTACGTTAACAATAATTGACTAACCGACAATTCTACAGGTATTTGCAAATTAGGCATGCCTTGGCGGTACAATTTAGTGGGAAGAAGCCAGAGTGGAGTGAAATGCCTTCTCTTGGGAAACTGGTGAATGCTAGAACAACTAAAGGATTAATCTCTGATATGTATGGATGTATTAGCATGGCGGGTCAGGAGGAACCGGTAGAACATAAAAATAGGATTAAATGGGAGGGAGATGTTGGGCAAATAACGGAGGAACAATGGAAATATGTTTTGGCATTGGGGCCCAGGATCTCTCTCTCTCTCTCCTTCACAGATTGTATCCCATTTGTATTTGATACATAGGTCATATTACACGCCTTTGAAGCTGCATATGTTTGAGACATGCCCCCTCCAGCAAAGAGACATGCCCCCTCCAGCAGAGAGACATGCCCCCTCCAGCAAAGAGAAATGCTACCTCCAGCAAAGCGACATGGCCTCTCCTGCAAAGAGACATGCCCCCTCCAGCAAAGAGACATGCCCCCTCCTGCAAAGAGACATGCCCTCTCCAGCAAAGAGACATGCTACCTCCAGCAAAGAGAAATGCTACCTCCACCAAAGCGACATGGCCTCTCCTGCAAAGAGACATGCCCCCTCCAGCAAGGAGACGTGTCCCCTCCAGCAAAGAAACATGCCTAAAAATATCAGCTCACAGGTATAAGAATTGTGCAGCACAACGAAAGCTACCCCCTTCCTCTTCACCGCCACCTGCCAACTAAGCTCCGGACCCAGCTCAGTGATGCAACATGCAGCGACAGCAGCACTGCAGTGGCGGCTAGGGTGACCACATTTCCAAAACTGCCATTCAGGGACACCCCCCTTCCCAAAAAAAGATGGGGGAAGGAAGTAGTCCCGGGGGTTTATGGGGAATTCAGTTAACGTGCACTGCCGAAAAATTTGTTTGTTTCATTTGTTTTTGTTTAGTTTTTTTCGTTTTTCGAGTCATTCGTTATGATCACAATTCGTAAATTTGAAAATTCAAAATAATAACTAAGAATAACTAGCTATTAAATTACAGGTATTGGCATTTCCTTTCAAATTTGGTTGTTAGTGAGCGTAACAAATACAAATTTATCCGAAGTTCCGAATCATCCGAAATAACGAATGCCACATCTAAACGAATGGAAGAGAACGGATTAATAATAAATGATAATAAAACGTTTTTAATATTATTATTGTTATTTATTATTAATTAGTTACCTTCCATTCGTTTAGATACAGCATTCAATATTTTGGATAATTTGTAACTTCGGATAAATTCGTATTCATTATGTTCACTAACAGTCAGATTTGAATGGAAATTCCAATACCTATAATTTAATAGTTAGTAATAGTTTTTGCACAATTTTTGCATGAATTGCACATGTCTAGAATTTGATGGCGGGCAATTTTTTTTTTGGGCGAATGGCTGGTGTTAGCACATAAATCATCCCAGCACCATGCTTGATATGGTGTCCGGATGATGAAATCACATTATTTCTATTACTACATCGTAACATATAATGAATTAGTTCAACACACCATAATGCAGAATCCGTGGGAACCCTGAGCTTGTCACTTGCCACCAGATGCAGCGTGCCACCATTGCCTGCCGTCAGATGCAGCTTGTTACTTGCCACCGTTGCCTGCCTCCAGATGCAGCTTGTTACTTGCCACCATTGCCTGCCTGCAGATGCAGTGTGTCACTTGCCACCCATAGCCTACCACCAGATGCAGTGCTACCCATAGCCTGCCACCAGATCCAGTGCCATTTTCCACAAGCTGCCACCAGATTCAGTGTGCAACTTGCCACCCACAGCTGTGTCACTTGCCACCCATAACCTACCACCAGATGCAGTGCCACCCATAGCCTGCCACCAGTGTGCCACTTGCCACTCTTAGCCTGCCACCAGATGCAGTGTGCCACTTGCAATCCATAGCTGTGCCACTTGCCACCCATAGCCTGCCATGAGATGCAGAGTGCCACTTGCCACCCATAGCCCACCAGATGCAGTGTGCCACTTGCCACCCATAGCCTGCCACCAGACGCAGTGTGCCACTTGCCACCCATAGCCTGCCACCAGTTGCAGTGTGTCACTTACTACCCATAGCCTGCCCCCAGATGCAGTGTGCCACTTGACACCCGCAGCTGTGTCACTTGCCACTCATAGCCTGCCACTATATGCAATGCCACTTGCCACCCATAGCCTGCAACTAGATGCAGTGTGCCACTTGCCACTCATAGCCTGCCACCAGATGCGGTGCCATTTGCCAAGCAGGAATTAAGATTATCCTTTGGAAGGTCAACTGGGACACTCGTTTTTGTTAGATGATATTACAAATCTGGTTTTGGGACACACAACCCCCCATGTAAGACTATAGCCTTGGTGGTATGTGGGTGATCTCACACTCAGATGGTTGTGAGTTCAAATCCTCAGGTGTTTGTTTGCCTTTGCAAATTTATTTATTAACATTGTACAAATGGCTGAAACCAATAGCAACTAATCCTCTTTTGAATCCTCTTCATATTGGTTGGTACAGGTTACTACACTTTGCAACTTGAATCTTGGTTGAATTTAGTATGTATAGGCACTGCTGCCAGGCTTGAGTCCCTTGGTCTGTGGTGCAGCATGCAGGGCAGTTAATGAGGAATCTGTGTGACCGTGAGTTCGATTCCCAAAGCGTACCAGAACAGGTGTCTACTCAGAGCTGCAGACCAGCTACTACCTTTTTGGTGGCAAAGGAGCTGCTCTGTGTAATTAGAGGTTAAGGAGCGGACCAGTCTAGGTCTGATGGTAGCAGTTTAGTAAATTGTGTGAAAATAATCCACTAGTCATATGGTTTTCTATGAAATTAAAGGTCTAGTTTTGAACCCCACCCACTATCTGAGGCAGTGGCTTTGCATGTAAGACATTGGGCCAGTAATTAAAATAGGTTGCAAGTTCAAATTCCCAGGTGTCCACCTTTTCAGATTCAATAATTAAAACTGCAAAAACCTAAAGCAACCAATCAACTTTCAGAGGTCTTATTCAATTTCTATGGATTGCTGTGCTTTGTAGGCAGCAGTTGAGATAGTGCCCCGTGGTTCATGGCAATTGACTCTTAAAAGTAGTTTTACCAAAAGGGAATTTCCTCTAGGTCAAGTGGCAGACCAGTCTAGGGTCTGATGGTAGCAATTTAGTAAAATATTCAAATATTAATGCAGTAGTCATATGGTATTCCCTTGAATGAAAGGTCTAGTTTTGAAAAAACTCCCTGTTACATCTGAGGCTGTGGACTTGTGTGTAAGACCCTGGGCTAGCAAGGGAAATTGTTGCAAGTTTGAATCCCCAAGTGACTAACTTATTAAAATTACAAAGGTTTACCCTTTCTTATTATTAATTAATTGCTATGTGTTGCACTTTGTTGGCAGTAGTTGAGATATGTGGTTCATGGCAGTGGACAATGGAAAGTACAGTTTTACTAAAGGGAAACTTCCTCTAGGCCAAAAGGCAGACTAGTCTAAGGTCTGATAGTAGCAACTTATTTAATATTTTCATATATTATGTCTCAAGTTATGTGTTATTTCATGATATTAAAGGTCTAGTTTTGAAACTCACCCACCATCTGAGGCAGTGGCCCTGTATGTAAGACACTGGGCTAGCAAGTGAAATGGTTACAAGTTCAAATCCCCAAGTATCTCATTTATTAAAGTTATTAAAGTAAGGTTTATCCTTTCTTATTTATTTGCTATGTGTTATTGCACTTTGTGGGCAGCAGCTGCGATAGTGTCCCGTGGCTCATGGCAATGGACAATGGAGAGTACAGTTTTACGGGAATTTCCTCTATGCCAAAAGGCGGATTAGTCTAAGGTCTGATGGTAGCAACTTATTTAATATTCAAATATTAAGCCCCTAGTATAAAAGCTCTAGTTTTCAGCTCCGCCCACCATCCAAGACAGTGGCCCTGCATGTATGCCGCTGATCTCGCAAACGACAAGTTTGCAAGTTCAAATCCTCAAGCGACCACCTTTTCATGATTCATTTCTTAACCTTACATAAACTGAAGAAGCCCATAATAACCAATCAACCTTCAGAAAGTATTATTTCATTATGGTTGCTTAGGGTTATTATACTTTGCAAGCAGCAATTAGGATTATCCTTTGGAAGATCAACTGGGAGACTAGTTTTTGTTAGATGTTGGCAATTTAGTACATTAATCCACTGATCGTATGGTATATCATGATATTACAACTCTGGTTAGGGGCAATTTCCTCATCTGAGACTATAGCCTTGTGGGTAGGTGGGTGATCCCACAGTCTCATGGTCGTGAGTTTGAATCCTCGGCTCATTGCTTTTGCAGATTAATTTATTAACATTGTACAAATCGCTGAAACCAATAGCAACCAATCCTCTTTGTAATCCTCTTCATATTGGTTGCTATGGGTTACCACACTTTGCAGCTTGCATCTTGGTGGAATGTAGTATGTATAGCCACTGCTGACAAACATGAGCATCCTGGTCTGTGGCGCAGCATGCAGAGCGGTGAATGTGGAATATGATGGCTACGAGTTCGATTCCCACAGCATACCAGAACAGATGTCTACTGAGAGCTGTTTAGGTCACCAAGCAAGTGGATAACCTTGGCACCATGTGAATAAACCCTCAATGAATCCAGGTCCAGCCATATAACCATCAGGTGAGTAACTATCAGGTGAGTAATCTTGACACCATGTGAATGAACTCTCAATGAAGTGAGCACTAACCTTGGGACAAGCAAGTGGATATCCTTGGCACCGTGTGAATGAAGCAAGATCCAGCCATGTAACCATCAGGTGAGTGACCTTGGTACCCTCAATGATGTGAACACCAACCGTGGACATCGTGAAACAACCTGGGCACCGTGTGAATAACCCCTCAACGAAGCAAGATCCAGCCATGTAACCCTCAAGTAAGTAACCTTGGCACCATGTGAATGAAGTGAGCACCAACCTGGTGACAAGCAAGTGGGTAACCTTGGCATCGTGTGAATGAAAGCCACAAGCAGTGGATTACTGCGCCACAAAGGAACTTGAACAGAGAAAACACGGTAAAGATGGATGCTGAAAGATGAAGTCAATAAATGCCTTCCTAAGAACAAGAAGGGATTTTTGTTTTTTTTTTGCATTTTACCACTAAATCTCCTATTTTTCACCAACATGCCCTTCTCCGTCACTGTATTCCTGTCCCCATCTGTGGGGTCACAGGTTCACTCATGCCACACTGCTGGTGGTCCGCACCACCAACTGAGACAAGTCTTGAGCACTTTGTCATAGTCTTTACAATTTCAGCCGCCCTTTACCAAAGTCTTGGTGCTACTTTGAGTAAGCAACGCTGCTCACATGGGAATCGAACCTACAAACCTCTGATTCACACTTCAGGAGCTTAAAGACTGCGCCACAGAACCAGAAGACAGAAGAAGTCGTTGCTAGTGCACCCATATCATGGATCTAGACTCTCTAAGCCTTTGAAACATAAAACTATTACCTCATCAGAGATTCGAACCATGAAATCTAGGCCTTCGAGCATTCATCAACTGCACACCAACACCATGCACCATAGGCACTAGCCAGCAACGCCCCTTCTCTGTAGAACTATATACTGAAGATGACATGATGGGAACAATTGAAAAACATTTACTTGCCTACAAAACACTTTACCAGTAACACAGATTCGAACTAAGAAATCTAGGTCTTCCAACATTCAACAACAGCAAACCAACATCATGCACCACAGGCTCTACACAGAAAGCCAACATCTCTAGAATTATATACCAAATAGGACATGATGAGAACAATTGAAACACATTTGGTGGCACATGAAACACAAAACTGGGTTTTATGCATGCAAATTTGAACACACAACCTTTACTCCCGGTTCACACCAGTGCGCTATCACATGTGATTCGCACTGCAGTGAAAATCACATGCAATGTCTGTGCGATGCGATTTCAGCCATGCAGATAGTATGGCTGAATTTGCATCGCATTAGGACCAAACTCGCACAGGACCCTTTTTTTGGTCTGCATCAGAATCGGATCACATGGGTGTACACACCCATGCGATCTGATTCATGTCCGAACTGACAGTTTGCACTGCGATATGCAAACTGATTTGGGGGTGTCATTAACTTTCTATTGACACTCTCCACAGTTTGCATAGTGCAGTGTGAACTGTCTTGCGAGTCTGGTGTGATGTGGGAGCCTGCAGTGGATTCGCAGGTTTTGCACATCTCACTAATGAGAACCCAGCATTAAGCTACAAGACAAGCACTCTACACATTGGACTACATCAAGAGCACAAAATCTTCAACTCTGCAGACCTTTCTATTTTTTGGGACTACAAAAATGCATTGCTCATTTTATTTGCTGGAAATCAGTGCTGGGTTAGAGATTCATTAAACAGTAAAGGAAAAGGTAAGGGTTACAGCTTCCAAAATTAGATGCCGGTGGTGGCTACCATTTTTTTTTATCCTGGCAGGTGATCCTGACATTGGATGCAAAGCACACCCAGAAGCTAAGTTTATTTTGGCCAACAACCAGACTGAGTTGCTATTGCTCCTCTGGCAGAAAGATATTGGCATGAGTGCCTAGCCCACGCCAATACATGCATATGGCGTTCAGATTAACACAGCACTCTGCACTGCCAGATGAACCTATAGGCTTTCCAATCTGACCGACTGTGCTTTGCAAACGCTGAAAACTTGAGCAACTTGGGAGCTTCTGATCCCAGATTACACAATATGGAAATATCAACTTTAGCACTGATTTGGAGAATGTGCAGTGAAACTCTTACTCTGGATCCAGACGCAGACACTATATACTGAGTTCAGGGACCCCATGGAGCGCTTTAGAAATAAGAGTACTGTTTGTGTTTAAGGGGGAAAGGGACCTAAAAGTACAATCATCCAAGTGACAGGCTTGCTTTTAAAAAGCACTTTGTTAAAAAAAAATACCTTTGTGGGAAGGCACAGGTGGAAGCTGTCATTCTTGCCCTCTCAGCATGCATGTCACCCCCAAAAGGGCCTGCTGATTTGTCCCAGGTTCCTTTCCCAGAGATTAGTGCAATAGCAGCCAGGCACACAGCAACAATCACTCTTCTGGCTCAATGAACAGTCTAGGGCAGGGGGTTCCAAACTTTTTAAAGAAAGGACCAGTTACTGTCCTTCAGACTTTAGGGGGGCATACGGTGCCCAGTAAACAATGCCCCATCTTTGGTATTAGGGAGAGAAATAGTATCAGTGGGAGGAATAATGCTCCATCGGTGTCGGTGGAAGGAATAGTGCCCCACTGTTGGGGTTGGTAGAAGGAATAGCTCCCTACTGTTGGTGTCAGTGGGAGGAATAGTGCCCCAAGGGTGAGATAAAGGCAAGCAAAGGGCCACATCTGGCCCCTGGGCCACCATTTGGAGACCACTGTCCTATTGGAAGCAAGCTGGCAAAAAACCTGGAGTTGGGCTTCAGAACTGTGCAGTCTGTTTGATCGGTGTGACAGACTTAGCCGAGAGAGAGACTTTTGGAGGGGACTGTATGCTAGCCTCTTGCCGATCGATCGGGGGCCCTTGCATTTGGGGAAATGGTGCTCTTTGTGAGCTGTATGCCTGGGGACCCTTGAGGTGGTATTACTGTGGATTCGGGTCCTGGTCCCCCAGGACACACAGACTCTGGGGACCCTGGATTTGCCATATTGGAATAGTGGCTGATTCATAATGCTGGGACAGATACTGTTAGGAGATGCTGATGTAAATTCCAACACCTGTCTGTCTATTGTCTGCTAAAATGTGTATTGTAAATAAGTCTACTATGGGATCTAAGAGTCATTAGATCCCCATTGTTATTTGTGTTAATTAACTCTGCTTTTGTGTGAAAAAGAGTCTATGTTGATTGTGATAATGTTGATTGGATTTTCTGAACTACAAGACGGCCAGTCTGGCCTAATGGTAATGTCTGAGTCATCTAGGCTGTCTAAAGGGATTAGTTAATTAGCTCATGTTAATTAGGTTAATTAGGTTACAGGTGTATTGTTAGAGTAATATGAGCAGGAGGTCTGCACCTTCACTTTTACTGTATAAAAGCCTGTATTTTGCAATAAAAGAGATTCCTGGTTGAACTTACATACAGCCTGCCTGGTCTTTGTTCTGAGCTATCACAACTGGGTTAGAACGGCACAGAGCTGTAGTTCTAATCCCGGAGCATCGGATGACCGAGCAATCAGATGGTGCGAACTGCAATCTGATTCAATAGCAGCAGAGGAGTGTCGGGAGAGTGGAACCGAGCGAGCAAGGGGCTCGTTACAATTGGGCTATAGGGATTGAGCACTTCTCTTGTTTAATGTGCTGCAACCAGTCAAAAATCATAATTGCTCTGACTGGCGCTATGTAATTATTCGGTATAGGCTACAGAACTTTGCACCTCATCAGTACCCTTCACAACAAGCCCGATAATGATTTAAAGAAATGAATCATACCTCACTCATCTGATCTGATTTAGGAGGAGGCGGTTAATGCACAACATTTCTACAGGGCCCTTGTTATTACGTTAACAATAATTGACTAACCGACAATTCTACAGGTATTTGCAAATTAGGCATGCCTTGGCGGTACAATTTAGTGGGAAGAAGCCAGAGTGGAGTGAAATGCCTTCTCTTGGGAAACTGGTGAATGCTAGAACAACTAAAGGATTAATCTCTGATATGTATGGATGTATTAGCATGGCGGGTCAGGAGGAACCGGTAGAACATAAAAATAGGATTAAATGGGAGGGAGATGTTGGGCAAATAACGGAGGAACAATGGAAATATGTTTTGGCATTGGGGCCCAGGATCTCTCTCTCTCTCTCCTTCACAGATTGTATCCCATTTGTATTTGATACATAGGTCATATTACACGCCTTTGAAGCTGCATATGTTTGAGACATGCCCCCTCCAGCAAAGAGACATGCCCCCTCCAGCAGAGAGACATGCCCCCTCCAGCAAAGAGAAATGCTACCTCCAGCAAAGCGACATGGCCTCTCCTGCAAAGAGACATGCCCCCTCCAGCAAAGAGACATGCCCCCTCCTGCAAAGAGACATGCCCTCTCCAGCAAAGAGACATGCTACCTCCAGCAAAGAGAAATGCTACCTCCACCAAAGCGACATGGCCTCTCCTGCAAAGAGACATGCCCCCTCCAGCAAGGAGACGTGTCCCCTCCAGCAAAGAAACATGCCTAAAAATATCAGCTCACAGGTATAAGAATTGTGCAGCACAACGAAAGCTACCCCCTTCCTCTTCACCGCCACCTGCCAACTAAGCTCCGGACCCAGCTCAGTGATGCAACATGCAGCGACAGCAGCACTGCAGTGGCGGCTAGGGTGACCACATTTCCAAAACTGCCATTCAGGGACACCCCCCTTCCCAAAAAAAGATGGGGGAAGGAAGTAGTCCCGGGGGTTTATGGGGAATTCAGTTAACGTGCACTGCCGAAAAATTTGTTTGTTTCATTTGTTTTTGTTTAGTTTTTTTCGTTTTTCGAGTCATTCGTTATGATCACAATTCGTAAATTTGAAAATTCAAAATAATAACTAAGAATAACTAGCTATTAAATTACAGGTATTGGCATTTCCTTTCAAATTTGGTTGTTAGTGAGCGTAACAAATACAAATTTATCCGAAGTTCCGAATCATCCGAAATAACGAATGCCACATCTAAACGAATGGAAGAGAACGGATTAATAATAAATGATAATAAAACGTTTTTAATATTATTATTGTTATTTATTATTAATTAGTTACGTTCCATTCGTTTAGATACAGCATTCAATATTTTGGATAATTTGTAACTTCGGATAAATTCGTATTCATTATGTTCACTAACAGTCAGATTTGAATGGAAATTCCAATACCTATAATTTAATAGTTAGTAATAGTTTTTGCACAATTTTTGCATGAATTGCACATGTCTAGAATTTGATGGCGGGCAATTTTTTTTTTGGGCGAATGGCTGGTGTTAGCACATAAATCATCCCAGCACCATGCTTGATATGGTGTCCGGATGATGAAATCACATTATTTCTATTACTACATCGTAACATATAATGAATTAGTTCAACACACCATAATGCAGAATCCGTGGGAACCCTGAGCTTGTCACTTGCCACCAGATGCAGCGTGCCACCATTGCCTGCCGTCAGATGCAGCTTGTTACTTGCCACCGTTGCCTGCCTCCAGATGCAGCTTGTTACTTGCCACCATTGCCTGCCTGCAGATGCAGTGTGTCACTTGCCACCCATAGCCTACCACCAGATGCAGTGCTACCCATAGCCTGCCACCAGATCCAGTGCCATTTTCCACAAGCTGCCACCAGATTCAGTGTGCAACTTGCCACCCACAGCTGTGTCACTTGCCACCCATAACCTACCACCAGATGCAGTGCCACCCATAGCCTGCCACCAGTGTGCCACTTGCCACTCTTAGCCTGCCACCAGATGCAGTGTGCCACTTGCAATCCATAGCTGTGCCACTTGCCACCCATAGCCTGCCATGAGATGCAGAGTGCCACTTGCCACCCATAGCCCACCAGATGCAGTGTGCCACTTGCCACCCATAGCCTGCCACCAGACGCAGTGTGCCACTTGCCACCCATAGCCTGCCACCAGTTGCAGTGTGTCACTTACTACCCATAGCCTGCCCCCAGATGCAGTGTGCCACTTGACACCCGCAGCTGTGTCACTTGCCACTCATAGCCTGCCACTATATGCAATGCCACTTGCCACCCATAGCCCGCAACTAGATGCAGTGTGCCACTTGCCACTCATAGCCTGCCACCAGATGCGGTGCCATTTGCCAAGCAGGAATTAAGATTATCCTTTGGAAGGTCAACTGGGACACTCGTTTTTGTTAGATGATATTACAAATCTGGTTTTGGGACACACAACCCCCCATGTAAGACTATAGCCTTGGTGGTATGTGGGTGATCTCACACTCAGATGGTTGTGAGTTCAAATCCTCAGGTGTTTGTTTGCCTTTGCAAATTTATTTATTAACATTGTACAAATGGCTGAAACCAATAGCAACTAATCCTCTTTTGAATCCTCTTCATATTGGTTGGTACAGGTTACTACACTTTGCAACTTGAATCTTGGTTGAATTTAGTATGTATAGGCACTGCTGCCAGGCTTGAGTCCCTTGGTCTGTGGTGCAGCATGCAGGGCAGTTAATGAGGAATCTGTGTGACCGTGAGTTCGATTCCCAAAGCGTACCAGAACAGGTGTCTACTCAGAGCTGCAGACCAGCTACTACCTTTTTGGTGGCAAAGGAGCTGCTCTGTGTAATTAGAGGTTAAGGAGCGGACCAGTCTAGGTCTGATGGTAGCAGTTTAGTAAATTGTGTGAAAATAATCCACTAGTCATATGGTTTTCTATGAAATTAAAGGTCTAGTTTTGAACCCCACCCACTATCTGAGGCAGTGGCTTTGCATGTAAGACATTGGGCCAGTAATTAAAATAGGTTGCAAGTTCAAATTCCCAGGTGTCCACCTTTTCAGATTCAATAATTAAAACTGCAAAAACCTAAAGCAACCAATCAACTTTCAGAGGTCTTATTCAATTTCTATGGATTGCTGTGCTTTGTAGGCAGCAGTTGAGATAGTGCCCCGTGGTTCATGGCAATTGACTCTTAAAAGTAGTTTTACCAAAAGGGAATTTCCTCTAGGTCAAGTGGCAGACCAGTCTAGGGTCTGATGGTAGCAATTTAGTAAAATATTCAAATATTAATGCAGTAGTCATATGGTATTCCCTTGAATGAAAGGTCTAGTTTTGAAAAAACTCCCTGTTACATCTGAGGCAGTGGACTTGTGTGTAAGACCCTGGGCTAGCAAGGGAAATTGTTGCAAGTTTGAATCCCCAAGTGACTAACTTATTAAAATTACAAAGGTTTACCCTTTCTTATTATTAATTAATTGCTATGTGTTGCACTTTGTTGGCAGTAGTTGAGATATGTGGTTCATGGCAGTGGACAATGGAAAGTACAGTTTTACTAAAGGGAAACTTCCTCTAGGCCAAAAGGCAGACTAGTCTAAGGTCTGATAGTAGCAACTTATTTAATATTTTCATATATTATGTCTCAAGTTATGTGTTATTTCATGATATTAAAGGTCTAGTTTTGAAACTCACCCACCATCTGAGGCAGTGGCCCTGTATGTAAGACACTGGGCTAGCAAGTGAAATGGTTACAAGTTCAAATCCCCAAGTATCTCATTTATTAAAGTTATTAAAGTAAGGTTTATCCTTTCTTATTTATTTGCTATGTGTTATTGCACTTTGTGGGCAGCAGCTGCGATAGTGTCCCGTGGCTCATGGCAATGGACAATGGAGAGTACAGTTTTACGGGAATTTCCTCTATGCCAAAAGGCGGATTAGTCTAAGGTCTGATGGTAGCAACTTATTTAATATTCAAATATTAAGCCCCTAGTATAAAAGCTCTAGTTTTCAGCTCCGCCCACCATCCAAGACAGTGGCCCTGCATGTATGCCGCTGATCTCGCAAACGACAAGTTTGCAAGTTCAAATCCTCAAGCGACCACCTTTTCATGATTCATTTCTTAACCTTACATAAACTGAAGAAGCCCATAATAACCAATCAACCTTCAGAAAGTATTATTTCATTATGGTTGCTTAGGGTTATTATACTTTGCAAGCAGCAATTAGGATTATCCTTTGGAAGATCAACTGGGAGACTAGTTTTTGTTAGATGTTGGCAATTTAGTACATTAATCCACTGATCGTATGGTATATCATGATATTACAACTCTGGTTAGGGGCAATTTCCTCATCTGAGACTATAGCCTTGTGGGTAGGTGGGTGATCCCACAGTCTCATGGTCGTGAGTTTGAATCCTCGGCTCATTGCTTTTGCAGATTAATTTATTAACATTGTACAAATCGCTGAAACCAATAGCAACCAATCCTCTTTGTAATCCTCTTCATATTGGTTGCTATGGGTTACCACACTTTGCAGCTTGCATCTTGGTGGAATGTAGTATGTATAGCCACTGCTGACAAACATGAGCATCCTGGTCTGTGGCGCAGCATGCAGAGCGGTGAATGTGGAATATGATGGCTACGAGTTCGATTCCCACAGCATACCAGAACAGATGTCTACTGAGAGCTGTTTAGGTCACCAAGCAAGTGGATAACCTTGGCACCATGTGAATAAACCCTCAATGAATCCAGGTCCAGCCATATAACCATCAGGTGAGTAACTATCAGGTGAGTAATCTTGACACCATGTGAATGAACTCTCAATGAAGTGAGCACTAACCTTGGGACAAGCAAGTGGATATCCTTGGCACCGTGTGAATGAAGCAAGATCCAGCCATGTAACCATCAGGTGAGTGACCTTGGTACCCTCAATGAAGTGAACACCAACCGTGGACACCGTGAAACAACCTGGGCACCGTGTGAATAACCCCTCAACGAAGCAAGATCCAGCCATGTAACCCTCAAGTAAGTAACCTTGGCACCATGTGAATGAAGTGAGCACCAACCTGGTGACAAGCAAGTGGGTAACCTTGGCATTGTGTGAATGAAAGCCACAAGCAGTGGATTACTGCGCCACAAAGGAACTTGAACAGAGAAAACACGGTAAAGATGGATGCTGAAAGATGAAGTCAATAAATGCCTTCCTAAGAACAAGAAGGGATTTTTGTTTTTTTTTTGCATTTTACCACTAAATCTCCTATTTTTCACCAACATGCCCTTATTCCTGTCCCCATCTGTGGGGTCACAGGTTCACTCATGCCACACTGCTGGTTGTCCGCACCACCAACTGAGACAAGTCTTGAGCACTTTGTCATAGTCTTTACAATTTCAGCCGCCCTTTACCAAAGTCTTGGTGCTACTTTGAGTAAGCAACGCTGCTCACATGGGAATCGAACCTACAAACCTCTGATTCACACTTCAGGAGCTTAAAGACTGCGCCACAGAACCAGAAGACAGAAGAAGTCGTTGCTAGTGCACCCATATCATGGATCTAGACTCTCTAAGCCTTTGAAACATAAAACTATTACCACATCAGAGATTCGAACCATGAAATCTAGGCCTTCGAGCATTCATCAACTGCACACCAACACCATGCACCATAGGCACTAGCCAGCAACGCCCCTTCTCTGTAGAACTATATACTGAAGATGACATGATGGGAACAATTGAAAAACATTTACTTGCCTACAAAACACTTTACCAGTAACACAGATTCGAACTAAGAAATCTAGGTCTTCCAACATTCAACAACAGCAAACCAACATCATGCACCACAGGCTCTACACAGAAAGCCAACATCTCTAGAATTATATACCAAATAGGACATGATGAGAACAATTGAAACACATTTGGTGGCACATGAAACACAAAACTGGGTTTTATGCATGCAAATTTGAACACACAACCTTTACTCCCGGTTCACACCAGTGCGCTATCACATGTGATTCACACTGCAGTGAAAATCACATGCAATGTCTGTGCGATGCGATTTCAGCCATGCAGATAGTATGGCTGAATTTGCATCGCATTAGGACCAAACTCGCACAGGACCCTTTTTTTGGTCTGCATCAGAATCGGATCACATGGGTGTACACACCCATGCGATCTGATTCATGTCCAAACTGACAGTTCGCACTGCGATATGCAAACTGATTTGGGGGTGTCATTAACTTTCTATTGACACTCTCCACAGTTTGCATAGTGCACTGTCTTGCGAGTCTGGTGTGATGTGGGAGCCTGCAGTGGATTCGCAGGTTTTGCACATCTCACTAATGAGAACCCAGCATTAAGCTACAAGACAAGCACTCTACACATTGGACTACATCAAGAGCACAAAATCTTCAACTCTGCAGACCTTTCTATTTTTTGGGACTACAAAAATGCATTGCTCATTTTATTTGCTGGAAATCAGTGCTGGGTTAGAGATTCATTAAACAGTAAAGGAAAAGGTAAGGGTTACAGCTTCCAAAATTAGATGCCGGTGGTGGCTACCATTTTTTTTTATCCTGGCAGGTGATCCTGACATTGGATGCAAAGCACACCCAGAAGCTAAGTTTATTTTGGCCAACAACCAGACTGAGTTGCTATTGCTCCTCTGGCAGAAAGATATTGGCATGAGTGCCTAGCCCACGCCAATACATGCATATGGCGTTCAGATTAACACAGCACTCTGCACTGCCAGATGAACCTATAGGCTTTCCAATCTGACCGACTGTGCTTTGCAAACGCTGAAAACTTGAGCAACTTGGGAGCTTCTGATCCCAGATTACACAATATGGAAATATCAACTTTAGCACTGATTTGGAGAATGTGCAGTGAAACTCCTACTCTGGATCCAGACGCAGACACTATATACTGAGTTCAGGGACCCCATGGAGCGCTTTAGAAATAAGAGTACTGTTTGTGTTTAAGGGGGAAAGGGACCTAAAAGTACAATCATCCAAGTGACAGGCTTGCTTTTAAAAAGCACTTTGTTAAAAAAAAATACCTTTGTGGGAAGGCACAGGTGGAAGCTGTCATTCTTGCCCTCTCAGCATGCATGTCACCCCCAAAAGGGCCTGCTGATTTGTCCCAGGTTCCTTTCCCAGAGATTAGTGCAATAGCAGCCAGGCACACAGCAACAATCACTCTTCTGGCTCAATGAACAGTCTAGGGCAGGGGGTTCCAAACTTTTTAAAGAAAGGACCAGTTACTGTCCTTCAGACTTTAGGGGGGCATACGGTGCCCAGTAAACAATGCCCCATCTTTGGTATTAGGGAGAGAAATAGTATCAGTGGGAGGAATAATGCTCCATCGGTGTCGGTGGAAGGAATAGTGCCCCACTGTTGGGGTTGGTAGAAGGAATAGCTCCCTACTGTTGGTGTCAGTGGGAGGAATAGTGCCCCAAGGGTGAGATAAAGGCAAGCAAAGGGCCACATCTGGCCCCTGGGCCACCATTTGGAGACCACTGTCCTATTGGAAGCAAGCTGGCAAAAAACCTGGAGTTGGGCTTCAGAACTGTGCAGTCTGTTTGATCGGTGTGACAGACTTAGCCGAGAGAGAGACTTTTGGAGGGGACTGTATGCTAGCCTCTTGCCGATCGATCGGGGGCCCTTGCATTTGGGGAAATGGTGCTCTTTGTGAGCTGTATGCCTGGGGACCCTTGAGGTGGTATTACTGTGGATTCGGGTCCTGGTCCCCCAGGACACACAGACTCTGGGGACCCTGGATTTGCCATATTGGAATAGTGGCTGATTCATAATGCTGGGACAGATACTGTTAGGAGATGCTGATGTAAATTCCAACACCTGTCTGTCTATTGTCTGCTAAAATGTGTATTGTAAATAAGTCTACTATGGGATCTAAGAGTCATTAGATCCCCATTGTTATTTGTGTTAATTAACTCTGCTTTTGTGTGAAAAAGAGTCTATGTTGATTGTGATAATGTTGATTGGATTTTCTGAACTACAAGACGGCCAGTCTGGCCTAATGGTAATGTCTGAGTCATCTAGGCTGTCTAAAGGGATTAGTTAATTAGCTCATGTTAATTAGGTTAATTAGGTTACAGGTGTATTGTTAGAGTAATATGAGCAGGAGGTCTGCACCTTCACTTTTACTGTATAAAAGCCTGTATTTTGCAATAAAAGAGATTCCTGGTTGAACTTACATACAGCCTGCCTGGTCTTTGTTCTGAGCTATCACAACTGGGTTAGAACGGCACAGAGCTGTAGTTCTAATCCCGGAGCATCGGATGACCGAGCAATCAGATGGTGCGAACTGCAATCTGATTCAATAGCAGCAGAGGAGTGTCGGGAGAGTGGAACCGAGCGAGCAAGGGGCTCGTTACAATTGGGCTATAGGGATTGAGCACTTCTCTTGTTTAATGTGCTGCAACCAGTCAAAAATCATAATTGCTCTGACTGGCGCTATGTAATTATTCGGTATAGGCTACAGAACTTTGCACCTCATCAGTACCCTTCACAACAAGCCCGATAATGATTTAAAGAAATGAATCATACCTCACTCATCTGATCTGATTTAGGAGGAGGCGGTTAATGCACAACATTTCTACAGGGCCCTTGTTATTACGTTAACAATAATTGACTAACCGACAATTCTACAGGTATTTGCAAATTAGGCATGCCTTGGCGGTACAATTTAGTGGGAAGAAGCCAGAGTGGAGTGAAATGCCTTCTCTTGGGAAACTGGTGAATGCTAGAACAACTAAAGGATTAATCTCTGATATGTATGGATGTATTAGCATGGCGGGTCAGGAGGAACCGGTAGAACATAAAAATAGGATTAAATGGGAGGGAGATGTTGGGCAAATAACGGAGGAACAATGGAAATATGTTTTGGCATTGGGGCCCAGGATCTCTCTCTCTCTCTCCTTCACAGATTGTATCCCATTTGTATTTGATACATAGGTCATATTACACGCCTTTGAAGCTGCATATGTTTGAGACATGCCCCCTCCAGCAAAGAGACATGCCCCCTCCAGCAGAGAGACATGCCCCCTCCAGCAAAGAGAAATGCTACCTCCAGCAAAGCGACATGGCCTCTCCTGCAAAGAGACATGCCCCCTCCAGCAAAGAGACATGCCCCCTCCTGCAAAGAGACATGCCCTCTCCAGCAAAGAGACATGCTACCTCCAGCAAAGAGAAATGCTACCTCCACCAAAGCGACATGGCCTCTCCTGCAAAGAGACATGCCCCCTCCAGCAAGGAGACGTGTCCCCTCCAGCAAAGAAACATGCCTAAAAATATCAGCTCACAGGTATAAGAATTGTGCAGCACAACGAAAGCTACCCCCTTCCTCTTCACCGCCACCTGCCAACTAAGCTCCGGACCCAGCTCAGTGATGCAACATGCAGCGACAGCAGCACTGCAGTGGCGGCTAGGGTGACCACATTTCCAAAACTGCCATTCAGGGACACCCCCCTTCCCAAAAAAAGATGGGGGAAGGAAGTAGTCCCGGGGGTTTATGGGGAATTCAGTTAACGTGCACTGCCGAAAAATTTGTTTGTTTCATTTGTTTTTGTTTAGTTTTTTTCGTTTTTCGAGTCATTCGTTATGATCACAATTCGTAAATTTGAAAATTCAAAATAATAACTAAGAATAACTAGCTATTAAATTACAGGTATTGGCATTTCCTTTCAAATTTGGTTGTTAGTGAGCGTAACAAATACAAATTTATCCGAAGTTCCGAATCATCCGAAATAACGAATGCCACATCTAAACGAATGGAAGAGAACGGATTAATAATAAATGATAATAAAACGTTTTTAATATTATTATTGTTATTTATTATTAATTAGTTACGTTCCATTCGTTTAGATACAGCATTCAATATTTTGGATAATTTGTAACTTCGGATAAATTCGTATTCATTATGTTCACTAACAGTCAGATTTGAATGGAAATTCCAATACCTATAATTTAATAGTTAGTAATAGTTTTTGCACAATTTTTGCATGAATTGCACATGTCTAGAATTTGATGGCGGGCAATTTTTTTTTTGGGCGAATGGCTGGTGTTAGCACATAAATCATCCCAGCACCATGCTTGATATGGTGTCCGGATGATGAAATCACATTATTTCTATTACTACATCGTAACATATAATGAATTAGTTCAACACACCATAATGCAGAATCCGTGGGAACCCTGAGCTTGTCACTTGCCACCAGATGCAGCGTGCCACCATTGCCTGCCGTCAGATGCAGCTTGTTACTTGCCACCGTTGCCTGCCTCCAGATGCAGCTTGTTACTTGCCACCATTGCCTGCCTGCAGATGCAGTGTGTCACTTGCCACCCATAGCCTACCACCAGATGCAGTGCTACCCATAGCCTGCCACCAGATCCAGTGCCATTTTCCACAAGCTGCCACCAGATTCAGTGTGCAACTTGCCACCCACAGCTGTGTCACTTGCCACCCATAACCTACCACCAGATGCAGTGCCACTCATAGCCTGCCACCAGTGTGCCACTTGCCACTCTTAGCCTGCCACCAGATGCAGTGTGCCACTTGCAATCCATAGCTGTGCCACTTGCCACCCATAGCCTGCCATGAGATGCAGAGTGCCACTTGCCACCCATAGCCCACCAGATGCAGTGTGCCACTTGCCACCCATAGCCTGCCACCAGACGCAGTGTGCCACTTGCCACCCATAGCCTGCCACCAGTTGCAGTGTGTCACTTACTACCCATAGCCTGCCCCCAGATGCAGTGTGCCACTTGACACCCGCAGCTGTGTCACTTGCCACTCATAGCCTGCCACTATATGCAATGCCACTTGCCACCCATAGCCTGCAACTAGATGCAGTGTGCCACTTGCCACTCATAGCCTGCCACCAGATGCGGTGCCATTTGCCAAGCAGGAATTAAGATTATCCTTTGGAAGGTCAACTGGGACACTCGTTTTTGTTAGATGATATTACAAATCTGGTTTTGGGACACACAACCCCCCATGTAAGACTATAGCCTTGGTGGTATGTGGGTGATCTCACACTCAGATGGTTGTGAGTTCAAATCCTCAGATGTTTGTTTGCCTTTGCAAATTTATTTATTAACATTGTACAAATGGCTGAAACCAATAGCAACTAATCCTCTTTTGAATCCTCTTCATATTGGTTGGTACAGGTTACTACACTTTGCAACTTGAATCTTGGTTGAATTTAGTATGTATAGGCACTGCTGCCAGGCTTGAGTCCCTTGGTCTGTGGTGCAGCATGCAGGGCAGTTAATGAGGAATCTGTGTGACCGTGAGTTCGATTCCCAAAGCGTACCAGAACAGGTGTCTACTCAGAGCTGCAGACCAGCTACTACCTTTTTGGTGGCAAAGGAGCTGCTCTGTGTAATTAGAGGTTAAGGAGCGGACCAGTCTAGGTCTGATGGTAGCAGTTTAGTAAATTGTGTGAAAATAATCCACTAGTCATATGGTTTTCTATGAAATTAAAGGTCTAGTTTTGAACCCCACCCACTATCTGAGGCAGTGGCTTTGCATGTAAGACATTGGGCCAGTAATTAAAATAGGTTGCAAGTTCAAATTCCCAGGTGTCCACCTTTTCAGATTCAATAATTAAAACTGCAAAAACCTAAAGCAACCAATCAACTTTCAGAGGTCTTATTCAATTTCTATGGATTGCTGTGCTTTGTAGGCAGCAGTTGAGATAGTGCCCCGTGGTTCATGGCAATTGACTCTTAAAAGTAGTTTTACCAAAAGGGAATTTCCTCTAGGTCAAGTGGCAGACCAGTCTAGGGTCTGATGGTAGCAATTTAGTAAAATATTCAAATATTAATGCAGTAGTCATATGGTATTCCCTTGAATGAAAGGTCTAGTTTTGAAAAAACTCCCTGTTACATCTGAGGCAGTGGACTTGTGTGTAAGACCCTGGGCTAGCAAGGGAAATTGTTGCAAGTTTGAATCCCCAAGTGACTAACTTATTAAAATTACAAAGGTTTACCCTTTCTTATTATTAATTAATTGCTATGTGTTGCACTTTGTTGGCAGTAGTTGAGATATGTGGTTCATGGCAGTGGACAATGGAAAGTACAGTTTTACTAAAGGGAAACTTCCTCTAGGCCAAAAGGCAGACTAGTCTAAGGTCTGATAGTAGCAACTTATTTAATATTTTCATATATTATGTCTCAAGTTATGTGTTATTTCATGATATTAAAGGTCTAGTTTTGAAACTCACCCACCATCTGAGGCAGTGGCCCTGTATGTAAGACACTGGGCTAGCAAGTGAAATGGTTACAAGTTCAAATCCCCAAGTATCTCATTTATTAAAGTTATTAAAGTAAGGTTTATCCTTTCTTATTTATTTGCTATGTGTTATTGCACTTTGTGGGCAGCAGCTGCGATAGTGTCCCGTGGCTCATGGCAATGGACAATGGAGAGTACAGTTTTACGGGAATTTCCTCTATGCCAAAAGGCGGATTAGTCTAAGGTCTGATGGTAGCAACTTATTTAATATTCAAATATTAAGCCCCTAGTATAAAAGCTCTAGTTTTCAGCTCCGCCCACCATCCAAGACAGTGGCCCTGCATGTATGCCGCTGATCTCGCAAACGACAAGTTTGCAAGTTCAAATCCTCAAGCGACCACCTTTTCATGATTCATTTCTTAACCTTACATAAACTGAAGAAGCCCATAATAACCAATCAACCTTCAGAAAGTATTATTTCATTATGGTTGCTTAGGGTTATTATACTTTGCAAGCAGCAATTAGGATTATCCTTTGGAAGATCAACTGGGAGACTAGTTTTTGTTAGATGTTGGCAATTTAGTACATTAATCCACTGATCGTATGGTATATCATGATATTACAACTCTGGTTAGGGGCAATTTCCTCATCTGAGACTATAGCCTTGTGGGTAGGTGGGTGATCCCACAGTCTCATGGTCGTGAGTTTGAATCCTCGGCTCATTGCTTTTGCAGATTAATTTATTAACATTGTACAAATCGCTGAAACCAATAGCAACCAATCCTCTTTGTAATCCTCTTCATATTGGTTGCTATGGGTTACCACACTTTGCAGCTTGCATCTTGGTGGAATGTAGTATGTATAGCCACTGCTGACAAACATGAGCATCCTGGTCTGTGGCGCAGCATGCAGAGCGGTGAATGTGGAATATGATGGCTACGAGTTCGATTCCCACAGCATACCAGAACAGATGTCTACTGAGAGCTGTTTAGGTCACCAAGCAAGTGGATAACCTTGGCACCATGTGAATAAACCCTCAATGAATCCAGGTCCAGCCATATAACCATCAGGTGAGTAACTATCAGGTGAGTAATCTTGACACCATGTGAATGAACTCTCAATGAAGTGAGCACTAACCTTGGGACAAGCAAGTGGATATCCTTGGCACCGTGTGAATGAAGCAAGATCCAGCCATGTAACCATCAGGTGAGTGACCTTGGTACCCTCAATGAAGTGAACACCAACCGTGGACACCGTGAAACAACCTGGGCACCGTGTGAATAACCCCTCAACGAAGCAAGATCCAGCCATGTAACCCTCAAGTAAGTAACCTTGGCACCATGTGAATGAAGTGAGCACCAACCTGGTGACAAGCAAGTGGGTAACCTTGGCATCGTGTGAATGAAAGCCACAAGCAGTGGATTACTGCGCCACAAAGGAACTTGAACAGAGAAAACACGGTAAAGATGGATGCTGAAAGATGAAGTCAATAAATGCCTTCCTAAGAACAAGAAGGGATTTTTGTTTTTTTTTTGCATTTTACCACTAAATCTCCTATTTTTCACCAACATGCCCTTCTCCGTCACTGTATTCCTGTCCCCATCTGTGGGGTCACAGGTTCACTCATGCCACACTGCTGGTGGTCCGCACCACCAACTGAGACAAGTCTTGAGCACTTTGTCATAGTCTTTACAATTTCAGCCGCCCTTTACCAAAGTCTTGGTGCTACTTTGAGTAAGCAACGCTGCTCACATGGGAATCGAACCTACAAACCTCTGATTCACACTTCAGGAGCTTAAAGACTGCGCCACAGAACCAGAAGACAGAAGAAGTCGTTGCTAGTGCACCCATATCATGGATCTAGACTCTCTAAGCCTTTGAAACATAAAACTATTACCTCATCAGAGATTCGAACCATGAAATCTAGGCCTTCGAGCATTCATCAACTGCACACCAACACCATGCACCATAGGCACTAGCCAGCAACGCCCCTTCTCTGTAGAACTATATACTGAAGATGACATGATGGGAACAATTGAAAAACATTTACTTGCCTACAAAACACTTTACCAGTAACACAGATTCGAACTAAGAAATCTAGGTCTTCCAACATTCAACAACAGCAAACCAACATCATGCACCACAGGCTCTACACAGAAAGCCAACATCTCTAGAATTATATACCAAATAGGACATGATGAGAACAATTGAAACACATTTGGTGGCACATGAAACACAAAACTGGGTTTTATGCATGCAAATTTGAACACACAACCTTTACTCCCGGTTCACACCAGTGCGCTATCACATGTGATTCGCACTGCAGTGAAAATCACATGCAATGTCTGTGCGATGCGATTTCAGCCATGCAGATAGTATGGCTGAATTTGCATCGCATTAGGACCAAACTCGCACAGGACCCTTTTTTTGGTCTGCATCAGAATCGGATCACATGGGTGTACACACCCATGCGATCTGATTCATGTCCGAACTGACAGTTTGCACTGCGATATGCAAACTGATTTGGGGGTGTCATTAACTTTCTATTGACACTCTCCACAGTTTGCATAGTGCAGTGTGAACTGTCTTGCGAGTCTGGTGTGATGTGGGAGCCTGCAGTGGATTCGCAGGTTTTGCACATCTCACTAATGAGAACCCAGCATTAAGCTACAAGACAAGCACTCTACACATTGGACTACATCAAGAGCACAAAATCTTCAACTCTGCAGACCTTTCTATTTTTTGGGACTACAAAAATGCATTGCTCATTTTATTTGCTGGAAATCAGTGCTGGGTTAGAGATTCATTAAACAGTAAAGGAAAAGGTAAGGGTTACAGCTTCCAAAATTAGATGCCGGTGGTGGCTACCATTTTTTTTTATCCTGGCAGGTGATCCTGACATTGGATGCAAAGCACACCCAGAAGCTAAGTTTATTTTGGCCAACAACCAGACTGAGTTGCTATTGCTCCTCTGGCAGAAAGATATTGGCATGAGTGCCTAGCCCACGCCAATACATGCATATGGCGTTCAGATTAACACAGCACTCTGCACTGCCAGATGAACCTATAGGCTTTCCAATCTGACCGACTGTGCTTTGCAAACGCTGAAAACTTGAGCAACTTGGGAGCTTCTGATCCCAGATTACACAATATGGAAATATCAACTTTAGCACTGATTTGGAGAATGTGCAGTGAAACTCTTACTCTGGATCCAGACGCAGACACTATATACTGAGTTCAGGGACCCCATGGAGCGCTTTAGAAATAAGAGTACTGTTTGTGTTTAAGGGGGAAAGGGACCTAAAAGTACAATCATCCAAGTGACAGGCTTGCTTTTAAAAAGCACTTTGTTAAAAAAAAATACCTTTGTGGGAAGGCACAGGTGGAAGCTGTCATTCTTGCCCTCTCAGCATGCATGTCACCCCCAAAAGGGCCTGCTGATTTGTCCCAGGTTCCTTTCCCAGAGATTAGTGCAATAGCAGCCAGGCACACAGCAACAATCACTCTTCTGGCTCAATGAACAGTCTAGGGCAGGGGGTTCCAAACTTTTTAAAGAAAGGACCAGTTACTGTCCTTCAGACTTTAGGGGGGCATACGGTGCCCAGTAAACAATGCCCCATCTTTGGTATTAGGGAGAGAAATAGTATCAGTGGGAGGAATAATGCTCCATCGGTGTCGGTGGAAGGAATAGTGCCCCACTGTTGGGGTTGGTAGAAGGAATAGCTCCCTACTGTTGGTGTCAGTGGGAGGAATAGTGCCCCAAGGGTGAGATAAAGGCAAGCAAAGGGCCACATCTGGCCCCTGGGCCACCATTTGGAGACCACTGTCCTATTGGAAGCAAGCTGGCAAAAAACCTGGAGTTGGGCTTCAGAACTGTGCAGTCTGTTTGATCGGTGTGACAGACTTAGCCGAGAGAGAGACTTTTGGAGGGGACTGTATGCTAGCCTCTTGCCGATCGATCGGGGGCCCTTGCATTTGGGGAAATGGTGCTCTTTGTGAGCTGTATGCCTGGGGACCCTTGAGGTGGTATTACTGTGGATTCGGGTCCTGGTCCCCCAGGACACACAGACTCTGGGGACCCTGGATTTGCCATATTGGAATAGTGGCTGATTCATAATGCTGGGACAGATACTGTTAGGAGATGCTGATGTAAATTCCAACACCTGTCTGTCTATTGTCTGCTAAAATGTGTATTGTAAATAAGTCTACTATGGGATCTAAGAGTCATTAGATCCCCATTGTTATTTGTGTTAATTAACTCTGCTTTTGTGTGAAAAAGAGTCTATGTTGATTGTGATAATGTTGATTGGATTTTCTGAACTACAAGACGGCCAGTCTGGCCTAATGGTAATGTCTGAGTCATCTAGGCTGTCTAAAGGGATTAGTTAATTAGCTCATGTTAATTAGGTTAATTAGGTTACAGGTGTATTGTTAGAGTAATATGAGCAGGAGGTCTGCACCTTCACTTTTACTGTATAAAAGCCTGTATTTTGCAATAAAAGAGATTCCTGGTTGAACTTACATACAGCCTGCCTGGTCTTTGTTCTGAGCTATCACAACTGGGTTAGAACGGCACAGAGCTGTAGTTCTAATCCCGGAGCATCGGATGACCGAGCAATCAGATGGTGCGAACTGCAATCTGATTCAATAGCAGCAGAGGAGTGTCGGGAGAGTGGAACCGAGCGAGCAAGGGGCTCGTTACAATTGGGCTATAGGGATTGAGCACTTCTCTTGTTTAATGTGCTGCAACCAGTCAAAAATCATAATTGCTCTGACTGGCGCTATGTAATTATTCGGTATAGGCTACAGAACTTTGCACCTCATCAGTACCCTTCACAACAAGCCCGATAATGATTTAAAGAAATGAATCATACCTCACTCATCTGATCTGATTTAGGAGGAGGCGGTTAATGCACAACATTTCTACAGGGCCCTTGTTATTACGTTAACAATAATTGACTAACCGACAATTCTACAGGTATTTGCAAATTAGGCATGCCTTGGCGGTACAATTTAGTGGGAAGAAGCCAGAGTGGAGTGAAATGCCTTCTCTTGGGAAACTGGTGAATGCTAGAACAACTAAAGGATTAATCTCTGATATGTATGGATGTATTAGCATGGCGGGTCAGGAGGAACCGGTAGAACATAAAAATAGGATTAAATGGGAGGGAGATGTTGGGCAAATAACGGAGGAACAATGGAAATATGTTTTGGCATTGGGGCCCAGGATCTCTCTCTCTCTCTCCTTCACAGATTGTATCCCATTTGTATTTGATACATAGGTCATATTACACGCCTTTGAAGCTGCATATGTTTGAGACATGCCCCCTCCAGCAAAGAGACATGCCCCCTCCAGCAGAGAGACATGCCCCCTCCAGCAAAGAGAAATGCTACCTCCAGCAAAGCGACATGGCCTCTCCTGCAAAGAGACATGCCCCCTCCAGCAAAGAGACATGCCCCCTCCTGCAAAGAGACATGCCCTCTCCAGCAAAGAGACATGCTACCTCCAGCAAAGAGAAATGCTACCTCCACCAAAGCGACATGGCCTCTCCTGCAAAGAGACATGCCCCCTCCAGCAAGGAGACGTGTCCCCTCCAGCAAAGAAACATGCCTAAAAATATCAGCTCACAGGTATAAGAATTGTGCAGCACAACGAAAGCTACCCCCTTCCTCTTCACCGCCACCTGCCAACTAAGCTCCGGACCCAGCTCAGTGATGCAACATGCAGCGACAGCAGCACTGCAGTGGCGGCTAGGGTGACCACATTTCCAAAACTGCCATTCAGGGACACCCCCCTTCCCAAAAAAAGATGGGGGAAGGAAGTAGTCCCGGGGGTTTATGGGGAATTCAGTTAACGTGCACTGCCGAAAAATTTGTTTGTTTCATTTGTTTTTGTTTAGTTTTTTTCGTTTTTCGAGTCATTCGTTATGATCACAATTCGTAAATTTGAAAATTCAAAATAATAACTAAGAATAACTAGCTATTAAATTACAGGTATTGGCATTTCCTTTCAAATTTGGTTGTTAGTGAGCGTAACAAATACAAATTTATCCGAAGTTCCGAATCATCCGAAATAACGAATGCCACATCTAAACGAATGGAAGAGAACGGATTAATAATAAATGATAATAAAACGTTTTTAATATTATTATTGTTATTTATTATTAATTAGTTACCTTCCATTCGTTTAGATACAGCATTCAATATTTTGGATAATTTGTAACTTCGGATAAATTCGTATTCATTATGTTCACTAACAGTCAGATTTGAATGGAAATTCCAATACCTATAATTTAATAGTTAGTAATAGTTTTTGCACAATTTTTGCATGAATTGCACATGTCTAGAATTTGATGGCGGGCAATTTTTTTTTTGGGCGAATGGCTGGTGTTAGCACATAAATCATCCCAGCACCATGCTTGATATGGTGTCCGGATGATGAAATCACATTATTTCTATTACTACATCGTAACATATAATGAATTAGTTCAACACACCATAATGCAGAATCCGTGGGAACCCTGAGCTTGTCACTTGCCACCAGATGCAGCGTGCCACCATTGCCTGCCGTCAGATGCAGCTTGTTACTTGCCACCGTTGCCTGCCTCCAGATGCAGCTTGTTACTTGCCACCATTGCCTGCCTGCAGATGCAGTGTGTCACTTGCCACCCATAGCCTACCACCAGATGCAGTGCTACCCATAGCCTGCCACCAGATCCAGTGCCATTTTCCACAAGCTGCCACCAGATTCAGTGTGCAACTTGCCACCCACAGCTGTGTCACTTGCCACCCATAACCTACCACCAGATGCAGTGCCACCCATAGCCTGCCACCAGTGTGCCACTTGCCACTCTTAGCCTGCCACCAGATGCAGTGTGCCACTTGCAATCCATAGCTGTGCCACTTGCCACCCATAGCCTGCCATGAGATGCAGAGTGCCACTTGCCACCCATAGCCCACCAGATGCAGTGTGCCACTTGCCACCCATAGCCTGCCACCAGACGCAGTGTGCCACTTGCCACCCATAGCCTGCCACCAGTTGCAGTGTGTCACTTACTACCCATAGCCTGCCCCCAGATGCAGTGTGCCACTTGACACCCGCAGCTGTGTCACTTGCCACTCATAGCCTGCCACTATATGCAATGCCACTTGCCACCCATAGCCTGCAACTAGATGCAGTGTGCCACTTGCCACTCATAGCCTGCCACCAGATGCGGTGCCATTTGCCAAGCAGGAATTAAGATTATCCTTTGGAAGGTCAACTGGGACACTCGTTTTTGTTAGATGATATTACAAATCTGGTTTTGGGACACACAACCCCCCATGTAAGACTATAGCCTTGGTGGTATGTGGGTGATCTCACACTCAGATGGTTGTGAGTTCAAATCCTCAGGTGTTTGTTTGCCTTTGCAAATTTATTTATTAACATTGTACAAATGGCTGAAACCAATAGCAACTAATCCTCTTTTGAATCCTCTTCATATTGGTTGGTACAGGTTACTACACTTTGCAACTTGAATCTTGGTTGAATTTAGTATGTATAGGCACTGCTGCCAGGCTTGAGTCCCTTGGTCTGTGGTGCAGCATGCAGGGCAGTTAATGAGGAATCTGTGTGACCGTGAGTTCGATTCCCAAAGCGTACCAGAACAGGTGTCTACTCAGAGCTGCAGACCAGCTACTACCTTTTTGGTGGCAAAGGAGCTGCTCTGTGTAATTAGAGGTTAAGGAGCGGACCAGTCTAGGTCTGATGGTAGCAGTTTAGTAAATTGTGTGAAAATAATCCACTAGTCATATGGTTTTCTATGAAATTAAAGGTCTAGTTTTGAACCCCACCCACTATCTGAGGCAGTGGCTTTGCATGTAAGACATTGGGCCAGTAATTAAAATAGGTTGCAAGTTCAAATTCCCAGGTGTCCACCTTTTCAGATTCAATAATTAAAACTGCAAAAACCTAAAGCAACCAATCAACTTTCAGAGGTCTTATTCAATTTCTATGGATTGCTGTGCTTTGTAGGCAGCAGTTGAGATAGTGCCCCGTGGTTCATGGCAATTGACTCTTAAAAGTAGTTTTACCAAAAGGGAATTTCCTCTAGGTCAAGTGGCAGACCAGTCTAGGGTCTGATGGTAGCAATTTAGTAAAATATTCAAATATTAATGCAGTAGTCATATGGTATTCCCTTGAATGAAAGGTCTAGTTTTGAAAAAACTCCCTGTTACATCTGAGGCTGTGGACTTGTGTGTAAGACCCTGGGCTAGCAAGGGAAATTGTTGCAAGTTTGAATCCCCAAGTGACTAACTTATTAAAATTACAAAGGTTTACCCTTTCTTATTATTAATTAATTGCTATGTGTTGCACTTTGTTGGCAGTAGTTGAGATATGTGGTTCATGGCAGTGGACAATGGAAAGTACAGTTTTACTAAAGGGAAACTTCCTCTAGGCCAAAAGGCAGACTAGTCTAAGGTCTGATAGTAGCAACTTATTTAATATTTTCATATATTATGTCTCAAGTTATGTGTTATTTCATGATATTAAAGGTCTAGTTTTGAAACTCACCCACCATCTGAGGCAGTGGCCCTGTATGTAAGACACTGGGCTAGCAAGTGAAATGGTTACAAGTTCAAATCCCCAAGTATCTCATTTATTAAAGTTATTAAAGTAAGGTTTATCCTTTCTTATTTATTTGCTATGTGTTATTGCACTTTGTGGGCAGCAGCTGCGATAGTGTCCCGTGGCTCATGGCAATGGACAATGGAGAGTACAGTTTTACGGGAATTTCCTCTATGCCAAAAGGCGGATTAGTCTAAGGTCTGATGGTAGCAACTTATTTAATATTCAAATATTAAGCCCCTAGTATAAAAGCTCTAGTTTTCAGCTCCGCCCACCATCCAAGACAGTGGCCCTGCATGTATGCCGCTGATCTCGCAAACGACAAGTTTGCAAGTTCAAATCCTCAAGCGACCACCTTTTCATGATTCATTTCTTAACCTTACATAAACTGAAGAAGCCCATAATAACCAATCAACCTTCAGAAAGTATTATTTCATTATGGTTGCTTAGGGTTATTATACTTTGCAAGCAGCAATTAGGATTATCCTTTGGAAGATCAACTGGGAGACTAGTTTTTGTTAGATGTTGGCAATTTAGTACATTAATCCACTGATCGTATGGTATATCATGATATTACAACTCTGGTTAGGGGCAATTTCCTCATCTGAGACTATAGCCTTGTGGGTAGGTGGGTGATCCCACAGTCTCATGGTCGTGAGTTTGAATCCTCGGCTCATTGCTTTTGCAGATTAATTTATTAACATTGTACAAATCGCTGAAACCAATAGCAACCAATCCTCTTTGTAATCCTCTTCATATTGGTTGCTATGGGTTACCACACTTTGCAGCTTGCATCTTGGTGGAATGTAGTATGTATAGCCACTGCTGACAAACATGAGCATCCTGGTCTGTGGCGCAGCATGCAGAGCGGTGAATGTGGAATATGATGGCTACGAGTTCGATTCCCACAGCATACCAGAACAGATGTCTACTGAGAGCTGTTTAGGTCACCAAGCAAGTGGATAACCTTGGCACCATGTGAATAAACCCTCAATGAATCCAGGTCCAGCCATATAACCATCAGGTGAGTAACTATCAGGTGAGTAATCTTGACACCATGTGAATGAACTCTCAATGAAGTGAGCACTAACCTTGGGACAAGCAAGTGGATATCCTTGGCACCGTGTGAATGAAGCAAGATCCAGCCATGTAACCATCAGGTGAGTGACCTTGGTACCCTCAATGAAGTGAACACCAACCGTGGACACCGTGAAACAACCTGGGCACCGTGTGAATAACCCCTCAACGAAGCAAGATCCAGCCATGTAACCCTCAAGTAAGTAACCTTGGCACCATGTGAATGAAGTGAGCACCAACCTGGTGACAAGCAAGTGGGTAACCTTGGCATCGTGTGAATGAAAGCCACAAGCAGTGGATTACTGCGCCACAAAGGAACTTGAACAGAGAAAACACGGTAAAGATGGATGCTGAAAGATGAAGTCAATAAATGCCTTCCTAAGAACAAGAAGGGATTTTTGTTTTTTTTTTTGCATTTTACCACTAAATCTCCTATTTTTCACCAACATGCCCTTCTCCGTCACTGTATTCCTGTCCCCATCTGTGGGGTCACAGGTTCACTCATGCCACACTGCTGGTTGTCCGCACCACCAACTGAGACAAGTCTTGAGCACTTTGTCATAGTCTTTACAATTTCAGCCGCCCTTTACCAAAGTCTTGGTGCTACTTTGAGTAAGCAACGCTGCTCACATGGGAATCGAACCTACAAACCTCTGATTCACACTTCAGGAGCTTAAAGACTGCGCCACAGAACCAGAAGACAGAAGAAGTCGTTGCTAGTGCACCCATATCATGGATCTAGACTCTCTAAGCCTTTGAAACATAAAACTATTACCACATCAGAGATTCGAACCATGAAATCTAGGCCTTCGAGCATTCATCAACTGCACACCAACACCATGCACCATAGGCACTAGCCAGCAACGCCCCTTCTCTGTAGAACTATATACTGAAGATGACATGATGGGAACAATTGAAAAACATTTACTTGCCTACAAAACACTTTACCAGTAACACAGATTCGAACTAAGAAATCTAGGTCTTCCAACATTCAACAACAGCAAACCAACATCATGCACCACAGGCTCTACACAGAAAGCCAACATCTCTAGAATTATATACCAAATAGGACATGATGAGAACAATTGAAACACATTTGGTGGCACATGAAACACAAAACTGGGTTTTATGCATGCAAATTTGAACACACAACCTTTACTCCCGGTTCACACCAGTGCGCTATCACATGTGATTCACACTGCAGTGAAAATCACATGCAATGTCTGTGCGATGCGATTTCAGCCATGCAGATAGTATGGCTGAATTTGCATCGCATTAGGACCAAACTCGCACAGGACCCTTTTTTTGGTCTGCATCAGAATCGGATCACATGGGTGTACACACCCATGCGATCTGATTCATGTCCAAACTGACAGTTCGCACTGCGATATGCAAACTGATTTGGGGGTGTCATTAACTTTCTATTGACACTCTCCACAGTTTGCATAGTGCAGTGTGAACTGTCTTGCGAGTCTGGTGTGATGTGGGAGCCTGCAGTGGATTCGCAGGTTTTGCACATCTCACTAATGAGAACCCAGCATTAAGCTACAAGACAAGCACTCTACACATTGGACTACATCAAGAGCACAAAATCTTCAACTCTGCAGACCTTTCTATTTTTTGGGACTACAAAAATGCATTGCTCATTTTATTTGCTGGAAATCAGTGCTGGGTTAGAGATTCATTAAACAGTAAAGGAAAAGGTAAGGGTTACAGCTTCCAAAATTAGATGCCGGTGGTGGCTACCATTTTTTTTTATCCTGGCAGGTGATCCTGACATTGGATGCAAAGCACACCCAGAAGCTAAGTTTATTTTGGCCAACAACCAGACTGAGTTGCTATTGCTCCTCTGGCAGAAAGATATTGGCATGAGTGCCTAGCCCACGCCAATACATGCATATGGCGTTCAGATTAACACAGCATTCTGCACTGCCAGATGAACCTATAGGCTTTCCAATCTGACCGACTGTGCTTTGCAAACGCTGAAAACTTGAGCAACTTGGGAGCTTCTGATCCCAGATTACACAATATGGAAATATCAACTTTAGCACTGATTTGGAGAATGTGCAGTGAAACTCCTACTCTGGATCCAGACGCAGACACTATATACTGAGTTCAGGGACCCCATGGAGCGCTTTAGAAATAAGAGTACTGTTTGTGTTTAAGGGGGAAAGGGACCTAAAAGTACAATCATCCAAGTGACAGGCTTGCTTTTAAAAAGCACTTTGTTAAAAAAAAATACCTTTGTGGGAAGGCACAGGTGGAAGCTGTCATTCTTGCCCTCTCAGCATGCATGTCACCCCCAAAAGGGCCTGCTGATTTGTCCCAGGTTCCTTTCCCAGAGATTAGTGCAATAGCAGCCAGGCACACAGCAACAATCACTCTTCTGGCTCAATGAACAGTCTAGGGCAGGGGGTTCCAAACTTTTTAAAGAAAGGACCAGTTACTGTCCTTCAGACTTTAGGGGGGCATACGGTGCCCAGTAAACAATGCCCCATCTTTGGTATTAGGGAGAGAAATAGTATCAGTGGGAGGAATAATGCTCCATCGGTGTCGGTGGAAGGAATAGTGCCCCACTGTTGGGGTTGGTAGAAGGAATAGCTCCCTACTGTTGGTGTCAGTGGGAGGAATAGTGCCCCAAGGGTGAGATAAAGGCAAGCAAAGGGCCACATCTGGCCCCTGGGCCACCATTTGGAGACCACTGTCCTATTGGAAGCAAGCTGGCAAAAAACCTGGAGTTGGGCTTCAGAACTGTGCAGTCTGTTTGATCGGTGTGACAGACTTAGCCGAGAGAGAGACTTTTGGAGGGGACTGTATGCTAGCCTCTTGCCGATCGATCGGGGGCCCTTGCATTTGGGGAAATGGTGCTCTTTGTGAGCTGTATGCCTGGGGACCCTTGAGGTGGTATTACTGTGGATTCGGGTCCTGGTCCCCCAGGACACACAGACTCTGGGGACCCTGGATTTGCCATATTGGAATAGTGGCTGATTCATAATGCTGGGACAGATACTGTTAGGAGATGCTGATGTAAATTCCAACACCTGTCTGTCTATTGTCTGCTAAAATGTGTATTGTAAATAAGTCTACTATGGGATCTAAGAGTCATTAGATCCCCATTGTTATTTGTGTTAATTAACTCTGCTTTTGTGTGAAAAAGAGTCTATGTTGATTGTGATAATGTTGATTGGATTTTCTGAACTACAAGACGGCCAGTCTGGCCTAATGGTAATGTCTGAGTCATCTAGGCTGTCTAAAGGGATTAGTTAATTAGCTCATGTTAATTAGGTTAATTAGGTTACAGGTGTATTGTTAGAGTAATATGAGCAGGAGGTCTGCACCTTCACTTTTACTGTATAAAAGCCTGTATTTTGCAATAAAAGAGATTCCTGGTTGAACTTACATACAGCCTGCCTGGTCTTTGTTCTGAGCTATCACAACTGGGTTAGAACGGCACAGAGCTGTAGTTCTAATCCCGGAGCATCGGATGACCGAGCAATCAG
This sequence comes from Lithobates septentrionalis, assembly GCA_037952835.1. Classification (NCBI taxonomy): domain Eukaryota; kingdom Metazoa; phylum Chordata; class Amphibia; order Anura; family Ranidae; genus Lithobates; species Lithobates septentrionalis. Next base: position 69,215 of record JBBDGP010004414.1, read on the forward strand.
ATGGTGCGAACTGCAATCTGATTCAATAGCAGCAGAGGAGTGTCGGGAGAGTGGAACCGAGCGAGCAAGGGGCTCGTTACAATTGGGCTATAGGGATTGAGCACTTCTCTTGTTTAATGTGCTGCAACCAGTCAAAAATCATAATTGCTCTGACTGGCGCTATGTAATTATTCGGTATAGGCTACAGAACTTTGCACCTCATCAGTACCCTTCACAACAAGCCCGATAATGATTTAAAGAAATGAATCATACCTCACTCATCTGATCTGATTTAGGAGGAGGCGGTTAATGCACAACATTTCTACAGGGCCCTTGTTATTACGTTAACAATAATTGACTAACCGACAATTCTACAGGTATTTGCAAATTAGGCATGCCTTGGCGGTACAATTTAGTGGGAAGAAGCCAGAGTGGAGTGAAATGCCTTCTCTTGGGAAACTGGTGAATGCTAGAACAACTAAAGGATTAATCTCTGATATGTATGGATGTATTAGCATGGCGGGTCAGGAGGAACCGGTAGAACATAAAAATAGGATTAAATGGGAGGGAGATGTTGGGCAAATAACGGAGGAACAATGGAAATATGTTTTGGCATTGGGGCCCAGGATCTCTCTCTCTCTCTCCTTCACAGATTGTATCCCATTTGTATTTGATACATAGGTCATATTACACGCCTTTGAAGCTGCATATGTTTGAGACATGCCCCCTCCAGCAAAGAGACATGCCCCCTCCAGCAGAGAGACATGCCCCCTCCAGCAAAGAGAAATGCTACCTCCAGCAAAGCGACATGGCCTCTCCTGCAAAGAGACATGCCCCCTCCAGCAAAGAGACATGCCCCCTCCTGCAAAGAGACATGCCCTCTCCAGCAAAGAGACATGCTACCTCCAGCAAAGAGAAATGCTACCTCCACCAAAGCGACATGGCCTCTCCTGCAAAGAGACATGCCCCCTCCAGCAAGGAGACGTGTCCCCTCCAGCAAAGAAACATGCCTAAAAATATCAGCTCACAGGTATAAGAATTGTGCAGCACAACGAAAGCTACCCCCTTCCTCTTCACCGCCACCTGCCAACTAAGCTCCGGACCCAGCTCAGTGATGCAACATGCAGCGACAGCAGCACTGCAGTGGCGGCTAGGGTGACCACATTTCCAAAACTGCCATTCAGGGACACCCCCCTTCCCAAAAAAAGATGGGGGAAGGAAGTAGTCCCGGGGGTTTATGGGGAATTCAGTTAACGTGCACTGCCGAAAAATTTGTTTGTTTCATTTGTTTTTGTTTAGTTTTTTTCGTTTTTCGAGTCATTCGTTATGATCACAATTCGTAAATTTGAAAATTCAAAATAATAACTAAGAATAACTAGCTATTAAATTACAGGTATTGGCATTTCCTTTCAAATTTGGTTGTTAGTGAGCGTAACAAATACAAATTTATCCGAAGTTCCGAATCATCCGAAATAACGAATGCCACATCTAAACGAATGGAAGAGAACGGATTAATAATAAATGATAATAAAACGTTTTTAATATTATTATTGTTATTTATTATTAATTAGTTACGTTCCATTCGTTTAGATACAGCATTCAATATTTTGGATAATTTGTAACTTCGGATAAATTCGTATTCATTATGTTCACTAACAGTCAGATTTGAATGGAAATTCCAATACCTATAATTTAATAGTTAGTAATAGTTTTTGCACAATTTTTGCATGAATTGCACATGTCTAGAATTTGATGGCGGGCAATTTTTTTTTTGGGCGAATGGCTGGTGTTAGCACATAAATCATCCCAGCACCATGCTTGATATGGTGTCCGGATGATGAAATCACATTATTTCTATTACTACATCGTAACATATAATGAATTAGTTCAACACACCATAATGCAGAATCCGTGGGAACCCTGAGCTTGTCACTTGCCACCAGATGCAGCGTGCCACCATTGCCTGCCGTCAGATGCAGCTTGTTACTTGCCACCGTTGCCTGCCTCCAGATGCAGCTTGTTACTTGCCACCATTGCCTGCCTGCAGATGCAGTGTGTCACTTGCCACCCATAGCCTACCACCAGATGCAGTGCTACCCATAGCCTGCCACCAGATCCAGTGCCATTTTCCACAAGCTGCCACCAGATTCAGTGTGCAACTTGCCACCCACAGCTGTGTCACTTGCCACCCATAACCTACCACCAGATGCAGTGCCACCCATAGCCTGCCACCAGTGTGCCACTTGCCACTCTTAGCCTGCCACCAGATGCAGTGTGCCACTTGCAATCCATAGCTGTGCCACTTGCCACCCATAGCCTGCCATGAGATGCAGAGTGCCACTTGCCACCCATAGCCCACCAGATGCAGTGTGCCACTTGCCACCCATAGCCTGCCACCAGACGCAGTGTGCCACTTGCCACCCATAGCCTGCCACCAGTTGCAGTGTGTCACTTACTACCCATAGCCTGCCCCCAGATGCAGTGTGCCACTTGACACCCGCAGCTGTGTCACTTGCCACTCATAGCCTGCCACTATATGCAATGCCACTTGCCACCCATAGCCTGCAACTAGATGCAGTGTGCCACTTGCCACTCATAGCCTGCCACCAGATGCGGTGCCATTTGCCAAGCAGGAATTAAGATTATCCTTTGGAAGGTCAACTGGGACACTCGTTTTTGTTAGATGATATTACAAATCTGGTTTTGGGACACACAACCCCCCATGTAAGACTATAGCCTTGGTGGTATGTGGGTGATCTCACACTCAGATGGTTGTGAGTTCAAATCCTCAGGTGTTTGTTTGCCTTTGCAAATTTATTTATTAACATTGTACAAATGGCTGAAACCAATAGCAACTAATCCTCTTTTGAATCCTCTTCATATTGGTTGGTACAGGTTACTACACTTTGCAACTTGAATCTTGGTTGAATTTAGTATGTATAGGCACTGCTGCCAGGCTTGAGTCCCTTGGTCTGTGGTGCAGCATGCAGGGCAGTTAATGAGGAATCTGTGTGACCGTGAGTTCGATTCCCAAAGCGTACCAGAACAGGTGTCTACTCAGAGCTGCAGACCAGCTACTACCTTTTTGGTGGCAAAGGAGCTGCTCTGTGTAATTAGAGGTTAAGGAGCGGACCAGTCTAGGTCTGATGGTAGCAGTTTAGTAAATTGTGTGAAAATAATCCACTAGTCATATGGTTTTCTATGAAATTAAAGGTCTAGTTTTGAACCCCACCCACTATCTGAGGCAGTGGCTTTGCATGTAAGACATTGGGCCAGTAATTAAAATAGGTTGCAAGTTCAAATTCCCAGGTGTCCACCTTTTCAGATTCAATAATTAAAACTGCAAAAACCTAAAGCAACCAATCAACTTTCAGAGGTCTTATTCAATTTCTATGGATTGCTGTGCTTTGTAGGCAGCAGTTGAGATAGTGCCCCGTGGTTCATGGCAATTGACTCTTAAAAGTAGTTTTACCAAAAGGGAATTTCCTCTAGGTCAAGTGGCAGACCAGTCTAGGGTCTGATGGTAGCAATTTAGTAAAATATTCAAATATTAATGCAGTAGTCATATGGTATTCCCTTGAATGAAAGGTCTAGTTTTGAAAAAACTCCCTGTTACATCTGAGGCAGTGGACTTGTGTGTAAGACCCTGGGCTAGCAAGGGAAATTGTTGCAAGTTTGAATCCCCAAGTGACTAACTTATTAAAATTACAAAGGTTTACCCTTTCTTATTATTAATTAATTGCTATGTGTTGCACTTTGTTGGCAGTAGTTGAGATATGTGGTTCATGGCAGTGGACAATGGAAAGTACAGTTTTACTAAAGGGAAACTTCCTCTAGGCCAAAAGGCAGACTAGTCTAAGGTCTGATAGTAGCAACTTATTTAATATTTTCATATATTATGTCTCAAGTTATGTGTTATTTCATGATATTAAAGGTCTAGTTTTGAAACTCACCCACCATCTGAGGCAGTGGCCCTGTATGTAAGACACTGGGCTAGCAAGTGAAATGGTTACAAGTTCAAATCCCCAAGTATCTCATTTATTAAAGTTATTAAAGTAAGGTTTATCCTTTCTTATTTATTTGCTATGTGTTATTGCACTTTGTGGGCAGCAGCTGCGATAGTGTCCCGTGGCTCATGGCAATGGACAATGGAGAGTACAGTTTTACGGGAATTTCCTCTATGCCAAAAGGCGGATTAGTCTAAGGTCTGATGGTAGCAACTTATTTAATATTCAAATATTAAGCCCCTAGTATAAAAGCTCTAGTTTTCAGCTCCGCCCACCATCCAAGACAGTGGCCCTGCATGTATGCCGCTGATCTCGCAAACGACAAGTTTGCAAGTTCAAATCCTCAAGCGACCACCTTTTCATGATTCATTTCTTAACCTTACATAAACTGAAGAAGCCCATAATAACCAATCAACCTTCAGAAAGTATTATTTCATTATGGTTGCTTAGGGTTATTATACTTTGCAAGCAGCAATTAGGATTATCCTTTGGAAGATCAACTGGGAGACTAGTTTTTGTTAGATGTTGGCAATTTAGTACATTAATCCACTGATCGTATGGTATATCATGATATTACAACTCTGGTTAGGGGCAATTTCCTCATCTGAGACTATAGCCTTGTGGGTAGGTGGGTGATCCCACAGTCTCATGGTCGTGAGTTTGAATCCTCGGCTCATTGCTTTTGCAGATTAATTTATTAACATTGTACAAATCGCTGAAACCAATAGCAACCAATCCTCTTTGTAATCCTCTTCATATTGGTTGCTATGGGTTACCACACTTTGCAGCTTGCATCTTGGTGGAATGTAGTATGTATAGCCACTGCTGACAAACATGAGCATCCTGGTCTGTGGCGCAGCATGCAGAGCGGTGAATGTGGAATATGATGGCTACGAGTTCGATTCCCACAGCATACCAGAACAGATGTCTACTGAGAGCTGTTTAGGTCACCAAGCAAGTGGATAACCTTGGCACCATGTGAATAAACCCTCAATGAATCCAGGTCCAGCCATATAACCATCAGGTGAGTAACTATCAGGTGAGTAATCTTGACACCATGTGAATGAACTCTCAATGAAGTGAGCACTAACCTTGGGACAAGCAAGTGGATATCCTTGGCACCGTGTGAATGAAGCAAGATCCAGCCATGTAACCATCAGGTGAGTGACCTTGGTACCCTCAATGAAGTGAACACCAACCGTGGACACCGTGAAACAACCTGGGCACCGTGTGAATAACCCCTCAACGAAGCAAGATCCAGCCATGTAACCCTCAAGTAAGTAACCTTGGCACCATGTGAATGAAGTGAGCACCAACCTGGTGACAAGCAAGTGGGTAACCTTGGCATCGTGTGAATGAAAGCCACAAGCAGTGGATTACTGCGCCACAAAGGAACTTGAACAGAGAAAACACGGTAAAGATGGATGCTGAAAGATGAAGTCAATAAATGCCTTCCTAAGAACAAGAAGGGATTTTTGTTTTTTTTTTGCATTTTACCACTAAATCTCCTATTTTTCACCAACATGCCCTTCTCCGTCACTGTATTCCTGTCCCCATCTGTGGGGTCACAGGTTCACTCATGCCACACTGCTGGTGGTCCGCACCACCAACTGAGACAAGTCTTGAGCACTTTGTCATAGTCTTTACAATTTCAGCCGCCCTTTACCAAAGTCTTGGTGCTACTTTGAGTAAGCAACGCTGCTCACATGGGAATCGAACCTACAAACCTCTGATTCACACTTCAGGAGCTTAAAGACTGCGCCACAGAACCAGAAGACAGAAGAAGTCGTTGCTAGTGCACCCATATCATGGATCTAGACTCTCTAAGCCTTTGAAACATAAAACTATTACCTCATCAGAGATTCGAACCATGAAATCTAGGCCTTCGAGCATTCATCAACTGCACACCAACACCATGCACCATAGGCACTAGCCAGCAACGCCCCTTCTCTGTAGAACTATATACTGAAGATGACATGATGGGAACAATTGAAAAACATTTACTTGCCTACAAAACACTTTACCAGTAACACAGATTCGAACTAAGAAATCTAGGTCTTCCAACATTCAACAACAGCAAACCAACATCATGCACCACAGGCTCTACACAGAAAGCCAACATCTCTAGAATTATATACCAAATAGGACATGATGAGAACAATTGAAACACATTTGGTGGCACATGAAACACAAAACTGGGTTTTATGCATGCAAATTTGAACACACAACCTTTACTCCCGGTTCACACCAGTGCGCTATCACATGTGATTCGCACTGCAGTGAAAATCACATGCAATGTCTGTGCGATGCGATTTCAGCCATGCAGATAGTATGGCTGAATTTGCATCGCATTAGGACCAAACTCGCACAGGACCCTTTTTTTGGTCTGCATCAGAATCGGATCACATGGGTGTACACACCCATGCGATCTGATTCATGTCCGAACTGACAGTTTGCACTGCGATATGCAAACTGATTTGGGGGTGTCATTAACTTTCTATTGACACTCTCCACAGTTTGCATAGTGCAGTGTGAACTGTCTTGCGAGTCTGGTGTGATGTGGGAGCCTGCAGTGGATTCGCAGGTTTTGCACATCTCACTAATGAGAACCCAGCATTAAGCTACAAGACAAGCACTCTACACATTGGACTACATCAAGAGCACAAAATCTTCAACTCTGCAGACCTTTCTATTTTTTGGGACTACAAAAATGCATTGCTCATTTTATTTGCTGGAAATCAGTGCTGGGTTAGAGATTCATTAAACAGTAAAGGAAAAGGTAAGGGTTACAGCTTCCAAAATTAGATGCCGGTGGTGGCTACCATTTTTTTTTATCCTGGCAGGTGATCCTGACATTGGATGCAAAGCACACCCAGAAGCTAAGTTTATTTTGGCCAACAACCAGACTGAGTTGCTATTGCTCCTCTGGCAGAAAGATATTGGCATGAGTGCCTAGCCCACGCCAATACATGCATATGGCGTTCAGATTAACACAGCACTCTGCACTGCCAGATGAACCTATAGGCTTTCCAATCTGACCGACTGTGCTTTGCAAACGCTGAAAACTTGAGCAACTTGGGAGCTTCTGATCCCAGATTACACAATATGGAAATATCAACTTTAGCACTGATTTGGAGAATGTGCAGTGAAACTCTTACTCTGGATCCAGACGCAGACACTATATACTGAGTTCAGGGACCCCATGGAGCGCTTTAGAAATAAGAGTACTGTTTGTGTTTAAGGGGGAAAGGGACCTAAAAGTACAATCATCCAAGTGACAGGCTTGCTTTTAAAAAGCACTTTGTTAAAAAAAAATACCTTTGTGGGAAGGCACAGGTGGAAGCTGTCATTCTTGCCCTCTCAGCATGCATGTCACCCCCAAAAGGGCCTGCTGATTTGTCCCAGGTTCCTTTCCCAGAGATTAGTGCAATAGCAGCCAGGCACACAGCAACAATCACTCTTCTGGCTCAATGAACAGTCTAGGGCAGGGGGTTCCAAACTTTTTAAAGAAAGGACCAGTTACTGTCCTTCAGACTTTAGGGGGGCATACGGTGCCCAGTAAACAATGCCCCATCTTTGGTATTAGGGAGAGAAATAGTATCAGTGGGAGGAATAATGCTCCATCGGTGTCGGTGGAAGGAATAGTGCCCCACTGTTGGGGTTGGTAGAAGGAATAGCTCCCTACTGTTGGTGTCAGTGGGAGGAATAGTGCCCCAAGGGTGAGATAAAGGCAAGCAAAGGGCCACATCTGGCCCCTGGGCCACCATTTGGAGACCACTGTCCTATTGGAAGCAAGCTGGCAAAAAACCTGGAGTTGGGCTTCAGAACTGTGCAGTCTGTTTGATCGGTGTGACAGACTTAGCCGAGAGAGAGACTTTTGGAGGGGACTGTATGCTAGCCTCTTGCCGATCGATCGGGGGCCCTTGCATTTGGGGAAATGGTGCTCTTTGTGAGCTGTATGCCTGGGGACCCTTGAGGTGGTATTACTGTGGATTCGGGTCCTGGTCCCCCAGGACACACAGACTCTGGGGACCCTGGATTTGCCATATTGGAATAGTGGCTGATTCATAATGCTGGGACAGATACTGTTAGGAGATGCTGATGTAAATTCCAACACCTGTCTGTCTATTGTCTGCTAAAATGTGTATTGTAAATAAGTCTACTATGGGATCTAAGAGTCATTAGATCCCCATTGTTATTTGTGTTAATTAACTCTGCTTTTGTGTGAAAAAGAGTCTATGTTGATTGTGATAATGTTGATTGGATTTTCTGAACTACAAGACGGCCAGTCTGGCCTAATGGTAATGTCTGAGTCATCTAGGCTGTCTAAAGGGATTAGTTAATTAGCTCATGTTAATTAGGTTAATTAGGTTACAGGTGTATTGTTAGAGTAATATGAGCAGGAGGTCTGCACCTTCACTTTTACTGTATAAAAGCCTGTATTTTGCAATAAAAGAGATTCCTGGTTGAACTTACATACAGCCTGCCTGGTCTTTGTTCTGAGCTATCACAACTGGGTTAGAACGGCACAGAGCTGTAGTTCTAATCCCGGAGCATCGGATGACCGAGCAATCAGATGGTGCGAACTGCAATCTGATTCAATAGCAGCAGAGGAGTGTCGGGAGAGTGGAACCGAGCGAGCAAGGGGCTCGTTACAATTGGGCTATAGGGATTGAGCACTTCTCTTGTTTAATGTGCTGCAACCAGTCAAAAATCATAATTGCTCTGACTGGCGCTATGTAATTATTCGGTATAGGCTACAGAACTTTGCACCTCATCAGTACCCTTCACAACAAGCCCGATAATGATTTAAAGAAATGAATCATACCTCACTCATCTGATCTGATTTAGGAGGAGGCGGTTAATGCACAACATTTCTACAGGGCCCTTGTTATTACGTTAACAATAATTGACTAACCGACAATTCTACAGGTATTTGCAAATTAGGCATGCCTTGGCGGTACAATTTAGTGGGAAGAAGCCAGAGTGGAGTGAAATGCCTTCTCTTGGGAAACTGGTGAATGCTAGAACAACTAAAGGATTAATCTCTGATATGTATGGATGTATTAGCATGGCGGGTCAGGAGGAACCGGTAGAACATAAAAATAGGATTAAATGGGAGGGAGATGTTGGGCAAATAACGGAGGAACAATGGAAATATGTTTTGGCATTGGGGCCCAGGATCTCTCTCTCTCTCTCCTTCACAGATTGTATCCCATTTGTATTTGATACATAGGTCATATTACACGCCTTTGAAGCTGCATATGTTTGAGACATGCCCCCTCCAGCAAAGAGACATGCCCCCTCCAGCAGAGAGACATGCCCCCTCCAGCAAAGAGAAATGCTACCTCCAGCAAAGCGACATGGCCTCTCCTGCAAAGAGACATGCCCCCTCCAGCAAAGAGACATGCCCCCTCCTGCAAAGAGACATGCCCTCTCCAGCAAAGAGACATGCTACCTCCAGCAAAGAGAAATGCTACCTCCACCAAAGCGACATGGCCTCTCCTGCAAAGAGACATGCCCCCTCCAGCAAGGAGACGTGTCCCCTCCAGCAAAGAAACATGCCTAAAAATATCAGCTCACAGGTATAAGAATTGTGCAGCACAACGAAAGCTACCCCCTTCCTCTTCACCGCCACCTGCCAACTAAGCTCCGGACCCAGCTCAGTGATGCAACATGCAGCGACAGCAGCACTGCAGTGGCGGCTAGGGTGACCACATTTCCAAAACTGCCATTCAGGGACACCCCCCTTCCCAAAAAAAGATGGGGGAAGGAAGTAGTCCCGGGGGTTTATGGGGAATTCAGTTAACGTGCACTGCCGAAAAATTTGTTTGTTTCATTTGTTTTTGTTTAGTTTTTTTCGTTTTTCGAGTCATTCGTTATGATCACAATTCGTAAATTTGAAAATTCAAAATAATAACTAAGAATAACTAGCTATTAAATTACAGGTATTGGCATTTCCTTTCAAATTTGGTTGTTAGTGAGCGTAACAAATACAAATTTATCCGAAGTTCCGAATCATCCGAAATAACGAATGCCACATCTAAACGAATGGAAGAGAACGGATTAATAATAAATGATAATAAAACGTTTTTAATATTATTATTGTTATTTATTATTAATTAGTTACCTTCCATTCGTTTAGATACAGCATTCAATATTTTGGATAATTTGTAACTTCGGATAAATTCGTATTCATTATGTTCACTAACAGTCAGATTTGAATGGAAATTCCAATACCTATAATTTAATAGTTAGTAATAGTTTTTGCACAATTTTTGCATGAATTGCACATGTCTAGAATTTGATGGCGGGCAATTTTTTTTTTGGGCGAATGGCTGGTGTTAGCACATAAATCATCCCAGCACCATGCTTGATATGGTGTCCGGATGATGAAATCACATTATTTCTATTACTACATCGTAACATATAATGAATTAGTTCAACACACCATAATGCAGAATCCGTGGGAACCCTGAGCTTGTCACTTGCCACCAGATGCAGCGTGCCACCATTGCCTGCCGTCAGATGCAGCTTGTTACTTGCCACCGTTGCCTGCCTCCAGATGCAGCTTGTTACTTGCCACCATTGCCTGCCTGCAGATGCAGTGTGTCACTTGCCACCCATAGCCTACCACCAGATGCAGTGCTACCCATAGCCTGCCACCAGATCCAGTGCCATTTTCCACAAGCTGCCACCAGATTCAGTGTGCAACTTGCCACCCACAGCTGTGTCACTTGCCACCCATAACCTACCACCAGATGCAGTGCCACCCATAGCCTGCCACCAGTGTGCCACTTGCCACTCTTAGCCTGCCACCAGATGCAGTGTGCCACTTGCAATCCATAGCTGTGCCACTTGCCACCCATAGCCTGCCATGAGATGCAGAGTGCCACTTGCCACCCATAGCCCACCAGATGCAGTGTGCCACTTGCCACCCATAGCCTGCCACCAGACGCAGTGTGCCACTTGCCACCCATAGCCTGCCACCAGTTGCAGTGTGTCACTTACTACCCATAGCCTGCCCCCAGATGCAGTGTGCCACTTGACACCCGCAGCTGTGTCACTTGCCACTCATAGCCTGCCACTATATGCAATGCCACTTGCCACCCATAGCCTGCAACTAGATGCAGTGTGCCACTTGCCACTCATAGCCTGCCACCAGATGCGGTGCCATTTGCCAAGCAGGAATTAAGATTATCCTTTGGAAGGTCAACTGGGACACTCGTTTTTGTTAGATGATATTACAAATCTGGTTTTGGGACACACAACCCCCCATGTAAGACTATAGCCTTGGTGGTATGTGGGTGATCTCACACTCAGATGGTTGTGAGTTCAAATCCTCAGGTGTTTGTTTGCCTTTGCAAATTTATTTATTAACATTGTACAAATGGCTGAAACCAATAGCAACTAATCCTCTTTTGAATCCTCTTCATATTGGTTGGTACAGGTTACTACACTTTGCAACTTGAATCTTGGTTGAATTTAGTATGTATAGGCACTGCTGCCAGGCTTGAGTCCCTTGGTCTGTGGTGCAGCATGCAGGGCAGTTAATGAGGAATCTGTGTGACCGTGAGTTCGATTCCCAAAGCGTACCAGAACAGGTGTCTACTCAGAGCTGCAGACCAGCTACTACCTTTTTGGTGGCAAAGGAGCTGCTCTGTGTAATTAGAGGTTAAGGAGCGGACCAGTCTAGGTCTGATGGTAGCAGTTTAGTAAATTGTGTGAAAATAATCCACTAGTCATATGGTTTTCTATGAAATTAAAGGTCTAGTTTTGAACCCCACCCACTATCTGAGGCAGTGGCTTTGCATGTAAGACATTGGGCCAGTAATTAAAATAGGTTGCAAGTTCAAATTCCCAGGTGTCCACCTTTTCAGATTCAATAATTAAAACTGCAAAAACCTAAAGCAACCAATCAACTTTCAGAGGTCTTATTCAATTTCTATGGATTGCTGTGCTTTGTAGGCAGCAGTTGAGATAGTGCCCCGTGGTTCATGGCAATTGACTCTTAAAAGTAGTTTTACCAAAAGGGAATTTCCTCTAGGTCAAGTGGCAGACCAGTCTAGGGTCTGATGGTAGCAATTTAGTAAAATATTCAAATATTAATGCAGTAGTCATATGGTATTCCCTTGAATGAAAGGTCTAGTTTTGAAAAAACTCCCTGTTACATCTGAGGCTGTGGACTTGTGTGTAAGACCCTGGGCTAGCAAGGGAAATTGTTGCAAGTTTGAATCCCCAAGTGACTAACTTATTAAAATTACAAAGGTTTACCCTTTCTTATTATTAATTAATTGCTATGTGTTGCACTTTGTTGGCAGTAGTTGAGATATGTGGTTCATGGCAGTGGACAATGGAAAGTACAGTTTTACTAAAGGGAAACTTCCTCTAGGCCAAAAGGCAGACTAGTCTAAGGTCTGATAGTAGCAACTTATTTAATATTTTCATATATTATGTCTCAAGTTATGTGTTATTTCATGATATTAAAGGTCTAGTTTTGAAACTCACCCACCATCTGAGGCAGTGGCCCTGTATGTAAGACACTGGGCTAGCAAGTGAAATGGTTACAAGTTCAAATCCCCAAGTATCTCATTTATTAAAGTTATTAAAGTAAGGTTTATCCTTTCTTATTTATTTGCTATGTGTTATTGCACTTTGTGGGCAGCAGCTGCGATAGTGTCCCGTGGCTCATGGCAATGGACAATGGAGAGTACAGTTTTACGGGAATTTCCTCTATGCCAAAAGGCGGATTAGTCTAAGGTCTGATGGTAGCAACTTATTTAATATTCAAATATTAAGCCCCTAGTATAAAAGCTCTAGTTTTCAGCTCCGCCCACCATCCAAGACAGTGGCCCTGCATGTATGCCGCTGATCTCGCAAACGACAAGTTTGCAAGTTCAAATCCTCAAGCGACCACCTTTTCATGATTCATTTCTTAACCTTACATAAACTGAAGAAGCCCATAATAACCAATCAACCTTCAGAAAGTATTATTTCATTATGGTTGCTTAGGGTTATTATACTTTGCAAGCAGCAATTAGGATTATCCTTTGGAAGATCAACTGGGAGACTAGTTTTTGTTAGATGTTGGCAATTTAGTACATTAATCCACTGATCGTATGGTATATCATGATATTACAACTCTGGTTAGGGGCAATTTCCTCATCTGAGACTATAGCCTTGTGGGTAGGTGGGTGATCCCACAGTCTCATGGTCGTGAGTTTGAATCCTCGGCTCATTGCTTTTGCAGATTAATTTATTAACATTGTACAAATCGCTGAAACCAATAGCAACCAATCCTCTTTGTAATCCTCTTCATATTGGTTGCTATGGGTTACCACACTTTGCAGCTTGCATCTTGGTGGAATGTAGTATGTATAGCCACTGCTGACAAACATGAGCATCCTGGTCTGTGGCGCAGCATGCAGAGCGGTGAATGTGGAATATGATGGCTACGAGTTCGATTCCCACAGCATACCAGAACAGATGTCTACTGAGAGCTGTTTAGGTCACCAAGCAAGTGGATAACCTTGGCACCATGTGAATAAACCCTCAATGAATCCAGGTCCAGCCATATAACCATCAGGTGAGTAACTATCAGGTGAGTAATCTTGACACCATGTGAATGAACTCTCAATGAAGTGAGCACTAACCTTGGGACAAGCAAGTGGATATCCTTGGCACCGTGTGAATGAAGCAAGATCCAGCCATGTAACCATCAGGTGAGTGACCTTGGTACCCTCAATGAAGTGAACACCAACCGTGGACACCGTGAAACAACCTGGGCACCGTGTGAATAACCCCTCAACGAAGCAAGATCCAGCCATGTAACCCTCAAGTAAGTAACCTTGGCACCATGTGAATGAAGTGAGCACCAACCTGGTGACAAGCAAGTGGGTAACCTTGGCATCGTGTGAATGAAAGCCACAAGCAGTGGATTACTGCGCCACAAAGGAACTTGAACAGAGAAAACACGGTAAAGATGGATGCTGAAAGATGAAGTCAATAAATGCCTTCCTAAGAACAAGAAGGGATTTTTGTTTTTTTTTTTGCATTTTACCACTAAATCTCCTATTTTTCACCAACATGCCCTTCTCCGTCACTGTATTCCTGTCCCCATCTGTGGGGTCACAGGTTCACTCATGCCACACTGCTGGTTGTCCGCACCACCAACTGAGACAAGTCTTGAGCACTTTGTCATAGTCTTTACAATTTCAGCCGCCCTTTACCAAAGTCTTGGTGCTACTTTGAGTAAGCAACGCTGCTCACATGGGAATCGAACCTACAAACCTCTGATTCACACTTCAGGAGCTTAAAGACTGCGCCACAGAACCAGAAGACAGAAGAAGTCGTTGCTAGTGCACCCATATCATGGATCTAGACTCTCTAAGCCTTTGAAACATAAAACTATTACCACATCAGAGATTCGAACCATGAAATCTAGGCCTTCGAGCATTCATCAACTGCACACCAACACCATGCACCATAGGCACTAGCCAGCAACGCCCCTTCTCTGTAGAACTATATACTGAAGATGACATGATGGGAACAATTGAAAAACATTTACTTGCCTACAAAACACTTTACCAGTAACACAGATTCGAACTAAGAAATCTAGGTCTTCCAACATTCAACAACAGCAAACCAACATCATGCACCACAGGCTCTACACAGAAAGCCAACATCTCTAGAATTATATACCAAATAGGACATGATGAGAACAATTGAAACACATTTGGTGGCACATGAAACACAAAACTGGGTTTTATGCATGCAAATTTGAACACACAACCTTTACTCCCGGTTCACACCAGTGCGCTATCACATGTGATTCACACTGCAGTGAAAATCACATGCAATGTCTGTGCGATGCGATTTCAGCCATGCAGATAGTATGGCTGAATTTGCATCGCATTAGGACCAAACTCGCACAGGACCCTTTTTTTGGTCTGCATCAGAATCGGATCACATGGGTGTACACACCCATGCGATCTGATTCATGTCCAAACTGACAGTTCGCACTGCGATATGCAAACTGATTTGGGGGTGTCATTAACTTTCTATTGACACTCTCCACAGTTTGCATAGTGCAGTGTGAACTGTCTTGCGAGTCTGGTGTGATGTGGGAGCCTGCAGTGGATTCGCAGGTTTTGCACATCTCACTAATGAGAACCCAGCATTAAGCTACAAGACAAGCACTCTACACATTGGACTACATCAAGAGCACAAAATCTTCAACTCTGCAGACCTTTCTATTTTTTGGGACTACAAAAATGCATTGCTCATTTTATTTGCTGGAAATCAGTGCTGGGTTAGAGATTCATTAAACAGTAAAGGAAAAGGTAAGGGTTACAGCTTCCAAAATTAGATGCCGGTGGTGGCTACCATTTTTTTTTATCCTGGCAGGTGATCCTGACATTGGATGCAAAGCACACCCAGAAGCTAAGTTTATTTTGGCCAACAACCAGACTGAGTTGCTATTGCTCCTCTGGCAGAAAGATATTGGCATGAGTGCCTAGCC
>JBBDGP010004415.1:0-35389 GCA_037952835.1 Lithobates septentrionalis
GATGTGAAGGAGGGTCACTTATGTGATGGGGGGTCTCTAATGTGAAGAGGAGACTCTGATGTTATGGGGGGGGGGGCATCTGATGGGAAGAGGGGCCTCTGATGTGAAAAGGGGACTCTGATGTGATGGAGGAATCTGATGTGAAGGAGGGTCTCTTATGTGATGGGAGGGGCCTCTGATGTGAAGGAGGGTCTCTTCTGTGATGGGGGAGGGTCTCTGGTGTGATGAGGGGACTCTGATATTAAGGAGGGGTCTCTGATCTGAAGGGGAGACTCTGATGTGAAGAGGTGACTCTGGTTTGATAGGGAGCCTCTGAGGTAAAGGGGGTCTCTAATGTGATGGGGACTCTGATGTTAAGGGGGAGGTCTGATGGAAGGATGGGGCCTCTGATGTGATGAGGTCTCTAATGTTATGGGGGCCCCTGATGTAATGGGGGGCACCTGATGTGAAGGGAAGGCTCTGATGTGATGGCGAACCTCTGATATAAAGGGGGCCCATGGTGTGAAGGGTGGACTCTAATGTGATGGGGGACCTCTGATGTGAAAGGGGCTCTGACGTAAAGGGAGGTGCTCCGATGTGATAAGGGGGTCTCTGATGTGAGGAGGGGGCCTCTGATGTGATGGGGGAACTCTGATGTGAAGCGAGGGGCTCTGATGTGTAGGGGTCACTCTGATGTGAAGAGAAGACTGTGATGTGGAGAGGGGACTCTGATATGATGGAGGTCTCTGATGTGATAAGGGGTCTCTGATGTGATGGGGGGACTCTGATGTTAAGGGGGGGGTCTCTAATATGAAGGAAGGTCTCTGATGTGATGGGGGTCTCTGATGGGAGCAGTGGGCCTCTGATGTGAAGGGGGTCTCTGATGGGAGGAGGGGGTCTCTGATGCGAGGACAACGTCTCTGATGTGAAGGGGGCCTCCGATATTAATGGGGGTGTCTATCTGATCTTAAGGGGGACTCTGATGTGAAGAGGAAACTGTGATGTGAAGAGGGGACTCTCATATGATGGAAGTCTGATGTGATGCATTCCATAAGTGTCAAAGGCTTTTATTGACAATTACATTAGGTTTATGCAAAGAGTCATTTTTTGCAGTGTGAATTCTTTTTTTTCCAAGACCTCGGCAATTCTCCTTGGCATGATGTCCATCAACTTCTGGGCCACCTCCTGACTGATTAGCAGGCCATTCTTGCATAATCAATGATTGGAGTTTGTCAGAATTTGTGGGTTTTTTTTTTTGTTCACCCCGCCTCTTGAGGATTGACCACAAGTTCTCAATGGGATTAAGGTCTGGGGAATTTTCTGGCCATGAACCCAAAATTTCCATGTTTTGTTCCCCAAACCACTTAGTTATCACTTTTGCCTTATGACAAGGTGCTCCATCATGCTGGAAAAGGTATTGTTCCTCACCAAACTGTTCTTGGATGGTTGGGAGAAGTTGCTCTCGGAGGATGTTTTTGTACCATTCTTTATTCATGGCGGTGTTCTTAGGCAGAATTGTGAGTGAGCCCCCCACTCCCTTGGCTGAGAAGCCCCCACACATGAATGGTCTGAAGATGCTTTACTGTTAGCATGACAGAGAGGACTGATGGTAGCGCTCACCTTTTCTTCTCCGGACAAGGTTTTTTCCGGAGGCCCCAAACAATTCGGAAAGGGGATTCATTCAGAGAAAATGACTTTCCCTCAGCAGTCCAATCCATTTTCCCCTTTGTAGAACATCAGTCTGTCCCTGACGTTTTTCCTGGAGAGAAGTGGCTTCTTTGCTGCCCTTCTTGACACCAGTCCATCCTCCAAAAGTCTTCTCCTCGCTCTGTGTGTGCCGATGTCCTCACACCTGCCTGCTGCCATCCCTGAGCAATCTCTGCACTGGTGGTGCCACCGATCCCGCAGCTGAACCAACTGTAGGAGACGGTCCTGGCACTTGCTGGACTTTCTTGGGTACCCTGAAGCCTTCTTCACAAATGCAGTGGGAAGGTTTTTTGTTTTTTTTTATGGGATTAAGTTCATTTTCATGGCAAAGAGGGACTTTGCAATTAATTGCAATTCATCTGATCACATTTCATAACATTCTGGAGTATATCGAAATTGTCACCATAAAAACTGAGGCAGCAGACTTTGTGAAAATTTGTTTTCATGTCATTCTCAAAACCTTTGGCCATGACTGTAGTTTGAGCTCTCGATTTACTAAAACTGTTGCATCTAAGGACAATCCCTTCAATCTGACTCCAATCATGGAGCCCTTATTGGTGGAGATTATACAATCACATTGTATGGTGTGTGGGCCATCATACAGAATACATAACCCCTTCCATATAGACGGCTGGGTCAAGCCTGCCATGTAGAAGGTTGGGTCAGGCCTTCCATGTAGAAGGTTGGGTCAGGCCTTCCATGTAGAAGGTTGGGTCAGGCCTTCCATGTAGAAGGTTGGGTCAGGCCTTCCATGTAGAAGGTTGGGTCAGGCCTTCCATGTAGAATGTTGGGTCAGGGCCTGCCATGTAGAAGGTTGGGTCAGGCCTTCCATGTAGAATGTTGGGTCAGGCCTGCCATGTAGAAGGTTGGGTCAGGCCTTCCATGTAGAATGTTGGGTCAGGCCTGCCATGTAGAAGGTTGGGTCAGGCCTTCCAAGTAGAATGTTGGGTCAGGCCTTCCATGTAGAAGGTTGGGTCAGGCCTTCCATGTAGAAGGTTGGGTCAGGCCTTCCATGTAGAATGTTGGGTCAGGCCTGCCATGTAGAAGGTTGGGTCAGGCCTTCCATATAGAAGATTGGGTCAGGCTTTCCAAGTAGAATGTTGGGTCAGGCCTTCCATGTAGAAGGTTGGGTCAGGCCTTCCATGTAGAAGGTTGGGTCAGGCCTTTCATGTAGAAGGTTGGGTCAGTCCTTCCATGTAAAAGGTTGGGTCAGGGCTTCCATGTAGAAGGTTGGGTCAGGCCTTCCATGTAGAATGTTGGGTCAGGCCTTCCATGTAGAAGGTTGGGTCAGGTCTTCCATGTAGAACAGGGATCTGCAATTAGCGGACCTCCAGCTGTTGCAAAACTACAAGTCCCATCATGCCTCTGCCTCTGGGTGTCATGCTTGTGGCTGTTAGAGTCTTGCTATGCCTCATGGGATTTGTAGCTCTGCAACAGCTGGAGGTCCGCTAATTGCATATCCCTGATGTAGAAGGGTTGGGTTAGGCCTTCCATGTAGATTTTAGAAGGTTGGGTCAGGCCTTCCATGTAGAAGTTTGGGTCAGGCCTTCCATGTAGAAGTTTGGATCAGGTCCTCAATGTAGAAGTATGGTCAGGTCTTCCATGTAGAAGTTTGGGTCAGGTCTTCCATGTAGAAGTTTGGGTCAGGTCTTCCATGTAGAAGTTGGGTCAGGCCTTCCATATAGAAGTTTGGATCAGGTCTTCAATGTAGAAGGTATGGTCAGATCTTCCATGTAGAAGTTTGGATCAGGTCTTCAATGTAGAAGGTATGGTCAGGCCTTCCGTGTAGAAGTTTGGATCAGGTCTTCAATGTAGAAGGTATGGTCAGGCCTTCCATGTAGAAGTTTGGATCAGGTCTTCAATGTAGAAGGTATGGTCAGATCTTCCATGTAGAAGTTTGGATCAGGTCTTCAATGTAGAAGGTATGGTCAGGTCTTCCATGTAAGAAGTTTGGATCAGGTCTTCAATGTAGAAGGTATGGTCAGGTCTTCCATGTAGAAGTTTGGATCAGGTCTTCAATGTAGAAGGTATGGTCAGGTCTTCCATGTAGAAGTTTGGATCAGGTCTTCAATGTAGAAGGTATGGTCAGGTCTTCCATGTAGAAGGTTGATCAGCCTGTGTACTGTGTGTCCTTCCCCTGTGAGGATCAGCGAGTTGTCACACATTGTGTAATGATTAATGGGAGGCGGC
Organism: Lithobates septentrionalis; assembly: GCA_037952835.1. Taxonomy (NCBI): domain Eukaryota; kingdom Metazoa; phylum Chordata; class Amphibia; order Anura; family Ranidae; genus Lithobates; species Lithobates septentrionalis. The sequence goes on from JBBDGP010004415.1 coordinate 3,877, forward strand.
GGCTCTCTTGGACGTACACCTGAGTTTATACGGTACAGGTGAGGCTGGGAGCTCAGCTCTGCCATTGCGTGCTTTAAGTGTCTGGGATTTCTTCATTCCCCCCATTCGTCCCCCTGAGGAAAATTCAGAGGAGACTGTACACCCGCCCCCGTCGTTAGGCAGCAGATGTCCCTCCCCGAGGGCGGACAGGTACCGACAGGTCAGACAGATCCTACAATGCAATGCTGACCGCCGTGCGTTGGACTCTGGTTACAGTGTAATTGGCCGTGACAGAACGAAGAGTGCGTCAGAGTCACACCCACCTCCCTTCCTGACTTACCTGCGTCCCTCCGTGCCTCGTTCATACCTGTGTGTGATCTGCGGCTCCGCTCCTCTTCCTATGTGACCTCTCCGCTCACACCGGCAATCACACCGGCTCCAGGTACGTCAGGAAACCTGAGAACACAAACCAGGTGATCAGCAAACTCTGTGCAGTCCAGAGGGAGAAAAACATTCAGACGTTGTATCAGTTTGTATCAGAAGGAGAAGAGCAGCTGGGGGCTCTAATATGCTGGAAACAGTCTCACAGCCATCAGTATTCACAGTTAGGGGGATGGCATGTGCAGTATATGTGTGCAGTATATATGTGCAGTATATATGTGCAGTATATATGTGCAGTATATATGTGCAGTATATATCACCACCGGGGTGACAGCAATGATCACAGCACCCCGTATAGTATATATTATATATTGATGGCTATAATCTGTGATTGGTTCATTTGAATCATGTATTTAGAAGTTTGTATTTGGCTGCCCTTTGTGCTTCGTTTGAATATCGGAGACGGATTTCTAACTTCTTGGTAAGTGTATGGCTAATATTGGGTAATCTAAATACAGATTCAAATTTTGGGTAATATGCTAATTGCGTGAGCGCTCTTTCCGTCTCAATATTGGAGGTTTTAGGGATTGTCTGAATGTGATTTGTGATTCTATTTGTTAATATATTATTTATTTTCACGATGTTCTCTATAATGACCATATAGCATAGTGGGAATATTATTATTATTATTATTAGTATTGTTATGATACAGGATTTATATGTTGTGGTTGTTCAGGATTTCTATAGTATAGTGGGAATTTTATTACCCTGGTTTATATATTATTTATTATTATTATTATTATTATTATACAGGCTTTATGTAGTATAGTGGGAAATCATTTATTTATTATTGTACAGGGTTTATATAATATTATTATTATTATTATTATTATTATTATTATAGGTTTATATTTTTTATTATTATTCCTGGAAAATATTCTAAGTGTGTGGCTAATATTGGGTAATGTAAATCCAGATTCAAATTTTGGGTAATATGCTAATTGCATGAGAAGTCTTTCCATCTTAATATTGGAGGTTTTAGGGATTGGCTGAATGTGATTTGTGATTCTATTTGTTAATATATTATTTATTTTGACAATGTTCTCTATAATGACCATATAGCATGGTGGGAATATTATTATTATTATTATTATTATTATTATTATTATTATTATTAAGGATTTATATGTTGTTGCTGTTCAGGGGTTCTATAGTATAGTGGGGATTTTATTAGATATTTTATATTTTTTATTATTATTATACAGGCATTATGTAGTATAGTGGACAATTATATTGTTATTATACAGGGTTTATTTATTATTATTATTATTATTATTATTATTATTATATGTATACAGGGTTTATTTATTATTATTATTATTATTATTATATGTATACAGGGTTTATTTATTATTATTATTATTATTATTATTATTATTATATGTATACAGGCTTGCTATAGTATAGTGGGAACATTATTATTATTATTATTATTATTATTACGGATTTATATGTTGTTGTTCTTGTTGTTCAGAGGTTCTATAGTATAGTGGGAATTTTATTAGACTGGTTTATATATTATTTATTATTATGATACAGGCTTTATGTAGTATAGTGGAAAATTATATTACTATTATACGGGGTTTATTTTTTATTATTAATTATTATAAGTCTACAGGGTTTCTATAGTGTAGTGGGAACATTATTATCATTATTATTATTATTCAGGATTTATATGTTGTTATTGTTGTTCAGAGGTTCTATAGTATAGTGGGCATTTTATTAGACTGGTTTATATATCATTTATCATTATCATACAGGCTTTATGTAGTGTAGTGGAAAAGTATATTATTATTATTATTATTATTATTCTTGGATAATATTCTAAACCCATATTTGAATCTTGGGCAATATGCAAATTGTATGAGCAGTCAGGAATCTGGAATTGTGAGCTGTAGAAGTGAGACTCCTGGTGCTGACGTGCGTCACGTGTGTGATGGTTATATGAGCCGTGATTGGTCATCATACACAAAATATTAATCACCTTCCTGTAATTATCATTGCTTGGTATAAAAACATTTCCTGCTCAGTTATTTAGAAGCGACTGAATAATTATCTGCCAAGAGAATCGAACGTTTGCACCATACAGGAGATCTCGGTGTGTATTGTCTGAGGTTGTTTCCTATGAGATGGCAGATTAGATTTCATGCGATGAAAAGCTCTGATTGTACAGATCTGGAGATGTTGCGCTCTGGTTATAATTCTGTTACTACAGATGATTTTCCTAAAATAAAACCTCAAAACAAAATCGAGTTTCCTGCATGATGTCTACAGACCGCCTTAGATAAATGCGCTGCCTATACACAGCAAGATACACCCACCGGCCACTTTATTAGGTCCCCCTTGCTAGTATGGGGTTGGACCCCCTTTTGCCTTCATTCTTGGTGGCATAGATACAACAAGGTGTTGGAAACGTTCCTCAGAGATTTTGCTCCATAGTGACCTGATAACATCGCACAGTTGCTGCAGATTTGTCGGCAGCACATCCATGATGCCAATCTCCCATCCACCACATCCCAAAGGTGCTCTATTGGATTAGATGTGGTGAGTGTGGAGGCCATTGGAGTACAGGGACCTCATTGTCCAGTGGTGAGAGTAAATGAAATGTCTGTGATAGATAAGAAAATAGTGTATATATATATATATATCTCAGAAGGTTCGGTCCATAAACTCCTCCATGCTTGCTTGTCAACTCGTTTCGCTATTGAATAGCTTCCTCAGGACATACTGGTTAGGTGCTGATAGGCCTTGAAACCAGATATTGCGTGACACCACACAAAATGCAATATAAGTCAACTCAATCCTGCCAGGGATCAACTTCTAGGTATGTCCCGAGGAAGTTATTAACCTCTTCAGATCCGCGCTATTGCCGAATGACGGCAACAGCGCGGACCTACATTGCCGGGACGACGTCAATAGACGTCAATAGTGCACGAGCGGCCTGCACGCCCCCTGCGGGGCGTGCGCGGCGCACTCGGTGATCAGCGAGTCTATGAGACTCGCCTGATCACAGATCGGAGTAAGGGGTCGGTCCCGACCCCTCACCACATGATCAGCTGTCAGCCAATGACAGCTGATCATGTGATGTAAACAGAACTGGTAATCGGCTATTTTTTCTCCTCGCGCTGACAGCGTGAGGAGGAAAAAAAAAGCAGATCACCGGCGGCCGTGAGAGGGACATCAGTCCCAATCACGGCGATCATCTGTGTCCCCTGCCAGTGACACCAAGCAATAGGCAGCAGTGCCGCCTACCAGTGCCCACCAGCGTCACCCATCAGCGCCCACAGTGCCAGCCATCAGCGCCCACAATCAGTGCCACAACAACAGTGCTGCACATCAGTGCCACCTATCAGTGCCCATCAGTGTCATCTACCAGTGCCCATAAGTGCCCATCAGTGCCCCCCATCAGTGCCGCCCATCAGTGGTACTCATCAGTGCCACCTATCCGCGCCACCCATCAGCGCCCATCAGTGGCCATCAGTGCCGCCTTATCTGTGCCCATCAGTGCCGCCTTAACCGTGCCTATCCGTGCCCATAAGTGCAGCCTATCAGTGCCCACCAGTGCCGCCTCATCAGCGCATATCAATGAAGGAGAAAAATTACCTGTTTGCAAAATTTTATAACAAACTATGAAACATGATTTTTTTTTTTTTTTTCAAAATTTTCCATCTTTTTTTGTTTGTTTAGCAAAAAATAAAAATCCCAGCTGTGATCAAATACCACCAAAAGAAAGCTCTATTTGTGGGGAAAAAATTATAAAAATTTAATTTGGGCACAGTGTTGTATGACCGCGCAATTGTAATTCAAAGTGCGTCAGCGCTGAAAATTGGTCTGGGCAGGAGGGGGGTTTAAGTGCCCAGTAAGCAAGTGGTTAAATTGTGAAACGCGTTGACAAGCAAGCATGGAGGAGTTCATGGACCTCTGCTGGAAGCTGCAATTTTTACTGACGTGTTGCCAACCTGGGACTGTATTGAACGAGGCAGGGGCAGCTGAAGCTTTTCACACAGGTATTTTGACTCATGACAGGTCCCCTTTAAGTCCCATGCCAGGTTTGTTTTCATGTAATGGGGGGGGTTATTGGGATTCCTGCGCTGGAAAGCTTCCATCGGTGGCCTTCACCCCCACCATTGGTGCGCTGAATTTGTTCCCCGGTAACAGTGTATTGATACAAACCATTATGAGCTTGGTGCAGACTGAATGCGGCCGTAGCAGTTGGGGTGAGAAGAAGGAACCCCGGGGATGAGTAGGACTCTTGGATCTGGATTTGGCGTCACTCAGGGAAGAAAACCATTTTACAGGCTGTTAATTTTATTAATGTGTAACCGGCGCGCCCGGCGTGTCAGGCCAAGGATACGGCGCTGACGGAGGAGTGAAATGAAACCATAACACAGCGAGGCCCCCAGACAAGGCGATAAGGGAATCTCTGGGCAGAAGGGGATCCGAGCGTCCTCCTCCCAATGTGGGAACTTCAAACCACCATCCCGACGTGTTCCTAAATGCAGATAAACCACCGCCGCTGCTGGGGGGAATTTTTCACTTCTCAGATATTTTAGTAACATAACAGGAAATGGTGAAATATATTGGAGCCAATAGGGGGGGTTATAGCAGCTTTAGACCCTCAGCTTTTTCTTAGCTTTAACACACTGAGCACAATAAAATAAACATTTCCCAATAAAATGTTTAAAGTGTTACTAAACCCAGGAGCCTGAATTCACCATATCTGGTCTCCCCAGGAGCCTGCATTCACTATGTCTGGTCTCCTTAGGACTCTAAATTCACTATATCTGGTCCCCCCAGGAGCCTGCATTCACTATATCTGGTCCCCCCAGGAGCCTGCATTCACTATATCTGGTCCCCCCAGGAGCCTGCAGTCACTATATCTGGTCTCCCCAGGAGCCTGCATTCACTATATCTGGTCCCCCCAGGAGCCTGCATTCACTATATCTGGTCTCCCCAGGAGCCTGCATTCACTATATCTGGTCCCCCCAGGAGCCTGCATTCACTATATCTGGTCCCCCCAGGAGCCTGCATTCACTATATCTGGTCCCCCCAGGAGCCTGCATTCACTGTATCTGCTCTCCCCAGAACCCTGCATTCCCTATACCTGGTCCCCCCAGGAGCCTGCATTCACTATATCTGGTCCCCCCAAGAGCCTGCATTCACAATATCTGGTCTCCGCAGGACCCTGCATTCACTATATCTGGTCTCCCCAGGAGCCTGCATTCATTCTATCTGGTCCCCCAGGAGCCTGCAGTCACTATATCTGGTCTCCCCAGGATCCTGCATTCACTATATCTGGTCTCCCCAGGAGCCTGCATTCACTATATCTGCTCTACCACAGTACATAGAACATGGGAATGTAATTATTTTAGTAAATATAAACTGCTGAATACCTTTTCCCATCAGCAGTATATAGCAGTCTTGTGACTTCTATTGTGTCTGGTTAAAACTTGTAGGAGGAGTTTTCATTCTCCCCTGATTGTCCTTTCAGTCTGCAGGACTCCTGACCCTCTGTCTGGACAGTGCTGATTGGCCCTGTGCTGATCACATGCACCCCCCCCCCCAAGAAAACTCTCTAGCAATACACACCAAACAGAGCATGTGCAGAGTGCCTCCTAGGGCTCTGTTCTATCAGCAGATGGATTAGGGACAGTAAAAGAAGGGGCGGATCAGAGAAGACAGGATCAAACAGCCCTTTCACACAATGCAGAGGATTAGCCCCTTAGGTTCCACAATGAGTATAACAAGCATGCTTTACTGCATATACAGACTGATTTTACTGTTGTGGGTTTAGTAAAATTTAAATTCTTACACCATCAGTAGCAGTTTACAACTTTCAATGCTGCTGGCCCCTGCCCTCTGTGCTGCTTCCCTGAAAAAAGCGTTAACAGAGGACAGTCTCCATTTAGTCTGTTAGGTTGGAGAAGGGAGCAGGAGGACAGTGCCTTGCCATTCTAGGCTATGGGTTGTGTGTTTCTATTGATGCACATAGTGTAAGGAGACACAACTCTAATCCCTGCATGCAAGAGGGCTCAATAGGATGCTGCAAGAGAAAGGAGCCACCCCGAAACAAGGGGTCAGGGGTCGTGATACTGGCCCTGGAACACAGGCAAGGATTAAAGGATAAAAAAAAAGCTGCATATTGAGTAAGTGATTAAATCAGCTGCTGAAAGAGCCTAAAGGGTGTTTAATATCACTTCACCTGCACAGCCTATTGTACAAAGACGGGGAACATGCTTGATCTCGGAGGACGTCATATGAAGTTCTCCCATTCTTGGCACACATACGCCACGCATACGCACGCCCATGATTGGTGGTGAGCTGTGTCCGTTTGACACAATGAATTACTGATCAGGGTAAAGAGCCAATGATGTTGGCTCTTTACCATGTGATCAGCTGTGTCCAATCACAGCTGATCACATGTAAAAAAAAAATCCAGTTATCAGCATTTCCTTTCCTCAGCGCTGTCACTGTCTGAGGAAAGGAAAGTCGAAAACCGACTTTCTTGTGACAGCGGACATTTACACTGATAATCAGTGTCCTGATGATCAGTACAGCCCCATCAGTGCCGCCTCATCAGAGCCCATCAGTGCCGCCTCATCACTGCCGCCTCATCAGAGCCCATCCATCAGTGCCACCCCATCAGTGTCGCCTCATCAGAGCCCATATATCAGTGCCACCCCATCAGTCCAGCCTTATCAGTGCCGCCTCATCAGAGCCCATCCATCAGTGCTACCCCATCAGTGCCGCCTCATCAGAGCCCATCAGTGCAGCCTCATCAGTGCCGCCTCATCAGAGCCCATCAGTGCAGCCTTATCAGTGCAGCCTCATCAGAGCCCATCAGTGCAGCCTCATCAGAGCCCATCAGTGCAGCCTCATCAGTGCAGCCTCATCAGTGTCCATCCATCAGTGCCACCCCTTCAGTGCAGCCTCATCAGAGCCCATCAGTGCAGCCTCATAAGTGCCCATCAGTGCAGCCTTATAAATGCTCATCAGTGCAGCCTCATCAGTGCCCATCGGTGCAGCCTCATCAGTGCTCATCAGTGCCCATCAGTGAAGGAGAAAAATTACTTATTTCCAAAATTTACTGACAGAAACTAAGAAAAACCTTTATTTTTTTTCAAAATTTTCAGTCCTTTTTTTTTTTTTTTTTTTTTTTTTTTTTTTTTTTTTAGGAAAAACTAAAAAACCCAGAAGTGATTAAATACCACCAAAAGAAATCTCTATTTATGTGAAGAAAGTGATAAAAATGTCACATGGGTACAGTGTAGCATGACCGCGCAATTGTCATTCAAAGTGTGACAACGCTAAAAGCTGAAAAATGCCTTGGGGCAGGAAGGGGGGGGGGGGGTGTAAGTTCCCGATATTGAAGGGGTTAAAGGTGTAAAAAGTTCTGAAATGATTTATCTTTGTCTCTTTCTTTTACATCACAGAAACCTGACATTTTACTAAACAGGGGTGTGTAGACTTTTTATATCCTCTGTGTAGGTAACAACCTTCTTATTATAGGCTTATCCTATAGATAGAACTTAAAGATGGAAGTTCCCTGTACTACAATGGGCATAATTGTCTCCTGTGGGTTACAGAAGATCCTCTTTTCTATTCTCTTATCTAAAAATGGCCCCTCATTGGCCGGGAACACAAGATGAGATGAGAATATGAGATGAATCTTTCATTCAAGTAAAATCAAACATGTGAAAAGAAACTTTGTATTTCTTTGAATGTTTATAAAACAGTTAAACTCATTATGTCTACAAATAATACAAATATCAATAATAATAATAGTAACAATAATATTTTAGCTATCATTTCCTCCCGAATGGAGTGTCAGCTGCCAGTGACATGACTTTGTTTATCAACACGGTGACATGGGAATCACATGGCTTTGTTTACAAAAGGTGAGCAGAAGGCTAAACAAACCTCAACGCCCGAAAAAGCTTTGCAGATTTGACATGTGTTGGTAAAACTGTACATATCACAACTACTTGGTGTATCCGGGCAAATTTCTCCACGTTTTTTTTTTTTTTTCAGGACAAAAAGGGCTTTTATTTGGTGGTAAATGTTAATTAATATCTCTTAATTGTGTTTCATTATCAAACGAAAACTGAAACAAAAAAAAAAAAAAAAAGAAAACTAAACTTTAGCTATGTGCTTCTTGCCATGATCATGACCCAGAAAAATAATGGAGGGGGGGGGGGGGGGGGGGCCCTCATTTCCTGGGCTTCCCAATCATATGGACACTGTCATTGGCTGTTAGTGATCATGTCCTCAGCACGTCCTACCGGCGATTGTCATTCTGAGACTGGAAACCCCAAAGTAGCGATGTATATATATACACTCACTGGCCACTTTATTAGGAACACCTGGTCAATTGCTCGTTGACACAAATTGTTAATCAGCCAATCACACGGCAGCAACTCAATGCATTAAGGCATCTAGATGCGGTGAAGACGACTTGCTGACGTTCAAACCGAGCATCAGAATGGGGGATGAAAGGGGATTGAAGTGACTTTGAGCGTGGCATGGTTGTTGGTGGCAGACGGGCCGGTCTGAGAATTTCTGGGATTTTCACTCACAACCATCTCTCAGGATTACAGAGAATGGTGGGAAAAAAGAGAAAATATCCAGTGAGCGGCAGTTGTGTGGAGGAAAATGCCTTGTTGAGGTCAGAGGAGAATGGGCAGACTGGTTCCAGATGATAGAAAGACAACAGTAACGCAAATAACCTCTCGTTACACCCAAGGTATGCAGAATACCATCTCTGAACTCACAACACATCCAACCTTGAAGCAGATGGGCTACAGCAGCAGAAGATCACACCGGGTGTTACTCCTGTCAGCTAAGAACAGGAAACTGAGGCTACAATTGGCACAGGATCACCAAAATTGGACAATAGAAGATTGGAAAAATGTTGCCTGGTCTGATGAGTCTGGATTTCAGCCGCGACATTCAGATGATGGGGTCAGAATTTGGCGCATGGATCCATCCTGCCTTGTATCACCGGTTCAGGCTGGTGGTGGCGGTGTAATGGTGTGGGGGATGGGGTATCACCGGTTCAGGCTGGTGGTGGGGGTGTAATGGTGTGGGGGATGGGGTATCACCGGTTCAGGCTGGTGGTGGGGGTGTAATGGTGTGGGGGATGGGGTATCACCGGTTCAGGCTGGTGGTGGGGGGGATATTTTCTTGGCACACTTTGGGCCCCTTAGTACCAACTGATCATGGTTTAATCACCACGGCCTACCTGAGTATTGTTGCTGACCATGTCCATCCCTTTATGACTACAGTGTCCCCATCTTCTGATGGCTCCTTCCAGCAGGATAATGCTCCATGTCACAAAGCTCCGATCATCTCACCACTGGACAATGAGGTCCCTGTCCTCCAATGGCCTCCACACTCACCACATCTCATCCAATAGAGCATCTTTGGGATGTGGTGGAACGGGAGATTGGCATCATGGATATGCAGCCGACAAATCTGCAGCAACTGTGTGATGCTATCATGTCACTATGGAGCAAAATCTCTGAGGAACGTTTCCAACACCTTGTTGTATCTATGCCACCAAGAATGGAGGCAAAAGGGGGTCCAACCCGCTACTAGCAAGGGGGACCTAATAAAGTGGCCGGTGAGTGTATATGGCAGGTCAGAATAAGACCCTCCTCTTGCTGCCGCATACATGCATACGGCTAGTGGGTAAGCGCACTCACAGCACAGTGGCCGAGCTGTCAAAGCAGCTCTCAGTCTCAACTAATGACCACGTGACGAGTGTGACAGCCAATCACAGTGGTCGCATAGTCAGCTGATCTTTCCCCCCCCCCCCTTAGGCTTCAGACCCTGTTAAAGGGACTCTGGGGTTGGGTAGGTAGCGTTTAACCACTTGCAGATCACCCGCCTGCAATGTACTGTGGACAAGCGGCCTGCACTGGCAAAGCAATGTAGCCGAACGTCGCCGCCTGCTTCTGGTACACAGCGGGAGTCTGTCAGCAAGTACGGCCAATGATTCCTGGCTGGGACCTGCTGATCTGCTGTCTGCTATCAGAGCCCTGTGTTGCAGTACAGAGACAAGTTCATCTAGTGCCCTGGGCAAGGATGTGGAAATGCAACCCCCCTCCCTGCTCCTGGTAATGCATGCTGTAGAATGGGTTTACTGCCCTGTATGCATTCTCTGCCCCCTTGCTCCGCTGTGCCCAAGGCAGCTGCCCCTCGTACCCAAGGCAGCTTCCCTTCCTGCCCACCCCTTGTCTCAGCCCTGCTGTGTTGACAATCAACAGGGCAAGGATGTGGATCTGCATGCTGTAGAATGGGTTTACTGCCATGTATACATTCTCTGTCCCCTTGCTCCACCGTGCCCAAGGCCCGAGGCAGCCGCCCCTCATGCCCAAGGCAGCTTCCCCTCCTGCCCACCCCTTATCCCGGCCCTGCTGTGTTGACAATCAACAGGGCAAGGATGTGCAACTGCAACCCCCCCCCCACACACACACACACACTGGTAATGCATGCCATTGAATGGGTTTACTGCCCTGTATGCATCATCTGCCCCCTGTGCCCAAGGCAGCTTTCCCACCTGCCCACCCCTTGTCCCAGCCCTGCTGTGTTGACAATTAACACAGGGCTCTGTACAGAAGAACCGATCTCTCTGTTTCTTATCTCTGTAAAGCAGGGATAAGAAACAAAGAGATCTTTAGTAAAAAAAAAAAAAGTAGCACACTTTACACATAATTTGGCACACACACGTGATGGCCCTAGATGTTAACCCCTCCCCAGCCCTTGACCTTCATTAGTACAGTGACAGTGTATTAGCACAGATCACTGTATTAGTGATGTCAGTGGCAGTTAGTCAATTCCCCCTCAGCCTCAGTGTCAGTCGGCCGCACTATCGCAGTCCCAATATAAGTAGCTGATCGCCGTCACTACTAGTATAAAAAATAAAAAAAATTAAAATGTCAGTATGTATACCATAGTTTGTAGACACTCACACTTATTGGGATTTTTGTATTTTTATCAATTACATGTAGCAAAATACATTTTGCCCAAAATTGATGAAGAAATTAGTTTTTTTTATATATATATATATATATATATATATATATATATATATATATATATATATATATATATATATATATATATATATATATATATATATATATATATATATATATATATATATATATATATATATATATATATATATATATATATATATATAGGATATGTTTAATGGCAGAAAGTAAAAAATATTGGGGTTTTTTTCAAAATTTTCTTTCTTTTTCTATTTATATAAAAAAAAAAAAAAACAACCCATTGATTAAATACCGCCAAGAGAAATCTCTATTTGTGTGAAAAAAAAATTATATAAAACTTCTTAGCAAACCACACCTTTTTGTTTTGTGATACAATCCTAAATATTGTCCGGATCCCCTACAATTTTTAGACGTTTCTAAGCTGAAGAGACAATTAAATGAAGACTCCCGAAAAAGAGGCAAGGAAAAAAAAAAAAATTGTGATGTTTAGGATAAAAAAGGTAAATTGGAGAAATATTTCCCACAAAACAAGAGAACACGGTGAAATCCTGACTTCCGCCTCTTATAGTATTTCTCTTCCCGGATGGGTCAGGTGACGGAGAATCGGGGCAGGTGGATGTGGACGGCGCAGCCGTGGGAGGAAATGTCCGATCCCAGAAATTAAGGGCGTCCTGGCAATCATAGGGACATGTGACAATCACCTGAGCCGGGACCAAATGACACTCACTGGCTATTAGGAGAGCCGGTGACAACACACCCCTAAACTGACTACTGTGGCACTACAACTCCCAGCATGCAGATATAAAACATATATGTATACAGTGGGGGGGGGAAAATTGATCCCCTGCAGATTGTGTAAGTTTGCCCACTTACACAGAAATGAAGGGTCTATCATTTTTATTTTAGGTGAATTTTATATGATAGAGACAGAATATCAACCAAAAAAAACACAATACAAATGTTATAAATGGAGTTGCAGTTCAGTAAGTAAAACAAGTATTTGACTTATATGACTTAGTAGTTGGTGGAGAAACCCTTGTTGGCAGCACAGAGATCAGACGTTTCTTGTAGGTGGTGACCAGGTTTCCACACATCTCAGGAGGGATTTTGGTCCACTCTTCTTTACAGATCTTCTCTAAACCCTTAAGGTTTCTCGGCTGTCTCTTGGTAACTCGAAGCTTCAGCTCCTCCATAAATTTTCTATAGGATTAAGGTCTGGAGACTGGCTAGGCCACTCCATGACCTTAATGTGCTTCTTCCGGAGCCACTCCTTTGTTGCCTTGGCGGTATGTTTTGGGTCATTGTCATGCTGGAAGACCCATCCATGACCCATCTTCAGTGTTCTGGCTGAGGGAAGAAGGTTCTCATCCAAGATTTTACAATACATGGCCCCGTCCATTGGCCCCTCAATGTGGCAAAGTCAGCCTGGACCTTTATCAGAGAAACCACTCCAAAGCATCATGTTCCCACCTCCGTGTGACTGTAGGGATGATGTGACTGTAGGGATGGTGTTCTTAGGGTCATAGTCAGCATTTTTCTTCCTCCAAACACGGCGAATCGAGTTATTGCCAAAGAGCTCAATTTTAGTCTCATCTGACCACAGCACTTTCCCCCAATCCTTCTCTGAATCATTTAGATGTTCATTGGCAAACTTCAGACGGACCTGTACATGTGTCTTCTGGAGGAGGGGGACCTTGCGGGTGCTGCAGGATTTCAATCCATGGCGGTGTATTGTGTTACCAATGGTTTGTTTGGTGACTGTCGTCCCAACTGCCCTGAGATCATTCACAATCTCCTCCTGTGTAGTTCTGGGCTGATCCCTCACTTTTCTCATGACCATCCTCACCCCATGAGGAGAAATCTTGCATGGAGCTCCAGACTGAGGGCGATTGATGGTTATTTTGTATTTCTTCCATTAGCGAATAATCGCTCCAACAGTTGTCTCCTCCTCACCAAGCTGCTTGCTGATGGTCTTGTAGCCCATTCCAGCCTTATGCAGGTCTCCAATCTTCTCCCCGACGTCCTCTGACAGATCTTTGGTCTTCCCCATGATGGTGAGGATTGGATGGAAGAAAGAGATTCTGTGGACAGGTGTCTTTTATACAAATAACAAGTTGTCATTAGGAGAACCTTCTTACATTGACAGGACTAATCTGTGTGCCACATGAGCACCTACTGTAGCCAGTCTGTGGGGGGGCAGAATTACTGTTGGTTGGTAGGAGATCAAATACTTATTTTACTCACTGAACTGCAACTCCATTTATAACATTTCTATCATGTGTTTTTTCTGGATTTGTGGTTTTTGAATAACTGTCTCTATTATATAAAATACTCCTATGATAAAAAATTATAGACCCTTAATATTTTTGTAAGTGGGCAAACTTACAAAATCTACAGGAGATCAAATAATTATTTCCCCCACTGTATATATATTACACTTATTGGGTTTGCAGCCAAGGAGTTAAGAATGTGCGGCCCTGGCTGCTATTTGGTCTCCAGCTCTGGCTCTGTCTGCTAGTGACCTTCACTGAGGCCCTAATGCCATCTATACTTGGAGCGAGTTTAACCCCCTCTGTTCTGCACTGGCAGCTTACTGCCCCGTCAGAGCAAAGCAAAACAGGCGCATAGTTTATGGGCCACTCCACTCAGAACTGAGATTTTAGATTTTGTTGACTGCTAGAAAGTCTACCTGAAAATTTCTTCAATCTGCTGTGCCCAATATGAGGGGTTCCCACCATCCCTGTGCTCAGTTCCCGGGTCTAAACACCTGATGTGCCCATTATGCGGGGTTACCACCATCCCTGTACTACGTTCCTAGGTCTGTACACCCGCTGTGCCCATTATGAGGGATTTCCACCAACCCTGTGCTGAGTTCCCAGGTCTGTACACCTGCTGTGCCCATTATGAGGGGTTTCCACCATCCCTGTGCTGAGTTCCCGGGTCTGTACACCTGCTGTGCCCATCATGAGGAGTTCCCACCATCCCTGTGCTGAGTTCCCGGGTCTGTACACCCGCTGTGCCCATTATGAGGGGTTTCCACCATCCCTGTGCTGAGTTCCCGGGTCTGTACACCCGCTGTGCCCATTATGAGGGGTTCCCACCATCCCTGTGCTGAGTTCCCGGGTCTGTACACCTGCTGTGCCCATTATGAGGGGTTTCCACCATCCCTGTGCTGAGTTCCTGGGTCTGTATAAATGCTGTGCCCATTATGAGGGGTTCCCACCATCCCTGTGCTGAGTTCCCGGGTCTGTACACCCGCTGTGCCCATTATGAGGGGTTCCCACCATCCCTGTGCTGAGTTCCGGGGTCTGTACACCTGCTGTGCCCATTATGAGGGGTTCCCACCATCCCTGTGCTGAGTTCCGGGGTCTGTATACATGCTGTGCCCATTATCAGGGGTTCCAGCAATGTGTCATCCCCGAGATGCCTTGCTGGTGCCAACATCTGCTCACCAGCTTCTTCAACCGTCAGATCTTCAGCCCTTTAGATGGGCCGGGTCAGGATCCCACAAGTCATCCCAGCTCAGCAGATGCCGGGATTCTACCCTGAGTTGCTATTAATAAATCTGCACTTAGTTACGACTTAACCTTGCAGGGGTCTCCCAGTATAACCGGGCCCCATTAGAGCTCCTGGAGGGGCCGGCTGTGTCCAGTATTGCCTCATCTGTGACCCTGAAACTGCACAATGAGCTCTATTATGGCCATCACAAGGTGATGCAGTGTGACATCATTGTTTCCTGGGTGCACGCCCTTAGCCACAGCTGTCACAAAGCTGAACCTTGCCCCAACGGCTGACCGTCACCAGAGCTCGGGGCCAAAGCACTGACTCACTCTGGTTAAGGACACGTGAATGTGCCATAGTCATGGACAGAGGAGCCCTCCATCCAATGGGGTGACGGGACAGTATAGCATTCTCCAGGCTGTATGTGAATGCACAGAGCTTCTCCAACTAACACTGACAGGTCCAGATATTGTCTTATGCCAGCAGGGAATGGGGAGTATACAGTATAGTGCTGGAAGTGAATAGTCTCTTACAATAGAGGGGTACTCATTGGAACAGGAAGTGAGAGGAAATCTTTACAAAGTGACGTAACATCACTTTTAGAGATTTCCTCTCACTTCCTGGTCTGGTGAAAGCCCCTCCAGTGTAACAGACTACTCACTACTAGTCAAGTCAACCCCCCGAAATTCGCGGGGCTTATGTTTTTGAGCACTCGCGAATTGTGAAAACCTGCAAATTTTGGATGTGGTAGAAAAAATGCCTATCAATGGTTCACACAGGGGAGGCTTCAAAGTCGCACGACTCTGAAGCCGCCCCATACAGCGCGACTTCATCGCGGCTTTCAAAACGACTTCTGTATAGAAGTCAATGCAAACTGCTCCGAAGTCGCCCCCCAAGTAGTACAAGAACCTTTTTCTAAGTTGGAGCGACTTCAGTCGCTCCTATTAGAACGGTTCCATAGTACTGCATGGAGCGCGACTTGTCAGGCTGACAAGTCGCCTCGCAGGTCGCCCTAAAGCGGGAATGCTAGGCTGGGAATAAATCCACGGGATGAGGCCATAAACTCTGAACCGCGACTTAGACAGTTGTCACTAGAACAGGAAGTGAGCGGAAGTTACATCACTTTGTAGAAAATTTCCTCTCACTTCCTGTTCTGCTAACAGCAGCCCAAGAGGGAAAGTTACGTCACTTTGTAGAGATTTTGTCTCACTTCCTGTTCTGGTGACAACTGTTGAAGATGGGAAGTTACGTCACCTTGTAGAGACTTCCTCTCACTTCCTGTTCTGGTAACAGCTGTCTAAGTAACGAAATTACGTCACTTTATAGAGATTTCCTCTCACTTCCTGTTTCAGTGAGAACCCCTCAGACTATTCACTACTAGCACTATATTATATACTTCCCCTTTTAGACAGCTGTCACCAGAACAGGAAGTGTGGGGAAGTTACGTCATTTAGTAAAGGTTTCCTCTCACTTCCTGTTTTGCTGACAAGTGTCCAAGGGGGAACGTTACATCACATTGTAGAGATTTCATCTCCCTTCCTGTTCTAGTGACAACTTCTAAGAAGGGAAATCACGACACTTTATAAAGATTTCCTCTCACTTCCTGTTCTGATGAAGGGAAGTTACGTCACTTTGTAGAGATTTCCTCTCCCTTTCTGTTCTAGTGAAACCTGTCTAAGAAGGGAAGTCATGCCACTTTGTAGAGATTTCCTCTCACTTCCTGTTCTGGTGAAGGGAAGTCACGCCACTTTGTAGAGATTTCCTCTCACTTCCTGTTCTGGTGAAGGGAAGTTACGTCACTTTGTAGAGATTTTCTCTCCCTTCCTGTTCTAGTGACTGTTCTGTTCTAGTGACAACTGTCTAAGAAGGGAAGTCACGTCACTTTGTAGAGATTTTCTCTCCCTTCCTGTTCTAGTGACAACTGTCTAAGAAGGGAAGTCACACCACTTTGTAGAGAGTTTCTCTCACTTCCTGTTCTGGTGAAGGGAAGTTCCGTCAGTTTGTAGAGATTTCCTCTCACTTTCTGTTTCGGTGAGAACCCGTCAGACTATTCACTACTAGCACTATAATATATACTTCCCCCTCTTAGACAGTTGTCACCAGAACAGGAAGTGAGGGGAAGTCACGCCACTTTGTGGAGATTTCCTCTCACTTCCTGTTCTGTTGACAATTGTCTAAGAAGGGAAGTTAGGTCATTTTGTGGAGATTTCCTCTCCCTTTGCTATTCTGCTGTAAGGTCTTTCAGCGTAACAGACTTTTCACTACTAGCACCATATCGTATACTTCCTCTCTTAGACAGTTATCACCAAGAAAGGAAGTGAGAAGTTACATCATTTTGTAGAGATTTCCCCTCACTTCCTGTTCTGGTGACAGCTGTCTAAAAAGAGAAGTTAGGTCATTTTATAGAGACTTCCTGTTGTGTGCCAAGGACAAGGTAGTGGAGGGAAATCTTTTTGCACAATACAGACAGCAAAAATAACCTAATTCGGGTTTTAATGGTTCTCCATCCAAAACGAAACAAAAATTTTTGGCTACACATAAATTATAATAGTGAAAATACGGCAAAGTGCGGTAAAAGATGCCAAGCTTATAAAAGTGGGTGAGGGCTTAGTTTGTGAGGGTGTCAGGTTTGCTCATGCTGAGGGAAGGAGGTGAGGCCGGGAGGATGCTGTGACTTCTTCTGTAAAATCTCAGTGAGATTTCCAGCTGGCCCGAGCGGTGAAGGGCCCCCAGGGACGCAGAGCGGGGCCCCTGGCTGTTCTTTTCTCTGCCTGTTGCACTTGTTGGCTGCAGGAATCTGACTTCTCCACTTGAAGAAGAAGAAGAGGCTGGAAAATGGCAGGCATGGAAGGAATGTTATTTGTGTGGAGCTGGGGGAGGGCCAGGCATGTGCGATACAGCTGGAGGCGGCCAGGGCACGGAGCGCAGGAAAAACAGCAGAAATGGCTGTAAAATAAGACTGTGAGACCAATGGGGGATGGGGTGTCATTGGGGGGGGGGGGGGGGCTCTACCTGCCAGGCCTGATGGGTATTAGTGTCACCTTAATGTGTTCATGGCCATCTCCATCCTCCCTGAGCGCGGATGGTGAGCGGGGTCAGCGCTCATTGCTGCGGGTCACCGAGGTGACAATGGGCTCAATGTGCTGTGAATGATGTGTGACATCAGAGGGACACTCCATATCCCCCTAATGTC
Source organism: Lithobates septentrionalis (assembly GCA_037952835.1). Taxonomy (NCBI): domain Eukaryota; kingdom Metazoa; phylum Chordata; class Amphibia; order Anura; family Ranidae; genus Lithobates; species Lithobates septentrionalis. The sequence goes on from JBBDGP010004415.1 coordinate 22,012, forward strand.
CGGTTCCACCCAGTGGGGAGAGGATACAGATGTCACCCCCCCCCCCACCCCCATCTGCCTTTCATGTTGCTACCAACGCACGCACCTGCCACCTCTGTGGGCGCCCCATTGAAGTGCAGCGCCGACACTGATGGCTTTTATTAGAGGAGAAGATTAAAGCGGAAAACATCCCAGACAGTCCAGAGACCGCGATTTCCCAACATAGGAAACCCCCCCCCCCCCAAACAGAGACGTAAAATTATTACTTCCATATTTATCTATTTATATATTACCAGCAATGACTAGAAACTATATCACATGATACTGGTGGTGAACGAGTTCCCGGATCTGTACACCTGCTGTGCCCATTATGAGGGGTTCCCACCATCCCTGTACTGAGTTCCCGGGTCTGTACACCTGCTGTGCCCATTATGAGGGGCTCCCATCATCCCTGTGCTGAGTTCCCGGGTCTGTGCACCCGCTGTGCCCATTATGAGGGGTTCCCACCATCCCTATGCTGAGTTCCCAGGTCTGTACACCCGCTGTGCCCATTATGAGGGGTTCCCTCCATCTCTGTGCTGAGTTCCCAGGTCTGTACACCCGCTGTGCCCATTATAAGGGGTTCCCACCATCCCTGTGCTGAGTTCCCGGGTCTGTACACCTCCTGTGCCCATTATGAGGGGTTCCCACCATCCCTGTGCTGAGTTCCCGGGTCTGTACACCTGCTGTGCCCATTATGAGGGGTTCCCACCATCCCTATGCTGAGTTCCCAGGTCTGTACACCCGCTGTGCCCATTATGAGGGGTTCCCATCATCCCTGTGCTGAGTTCCTGGGTCTGTACACCCGCTGTGCCCATTATGAGGGGTTCCCACCATCCCTGTACTGAGTTCCTGGGTCTGTACACCTTCTGTGCCCATTATGAGGGGTTCCCACCATCCCTATGCTGAGTTCCCAGGTCTGTACACCCGCTGTGCCCATTATGAGGGGTTCCCATCATCCCTGTGCTGAGTTCCTGGGTCTGTACACCCGCTGTGCCCATTATGAGGGGTTCCCACCATCCCTGTACTGAGTTCCTGGGTCTGTACACCTTCTGTGCCCATTATGAGGGGTTTCCACCATCCCTATGCTGAGTTCCCAGGTCTGTACACCCGCTGTGCCCATTATAAGGGGTTCCCACCATCCCTGTGCTGAGTTCCCGGGTCTGTACACCTGCTGTGCCCATTATGAGGGGTTCCCACCATCCCTGTGCTGAGTTCCCAGGTCTGTACACCCGCTGTGCCCATTATGAGGGGTTCCCACCATCCCTGTGCTGAGTTCCCGGGTCTGTACACCTGATGTGCCCATTATGAGGGGTTCCCACCATCCCTGTGCTGAGTTCCCAGGTCTGTACACCCGCTGTGCCCATTATGAGGGGTTCCCACCATCCCTGTGCTGAGTTCCCGGGTCTGTACACCCGCTGTGCCCATTATGAGGGGTTCCCACCATCCCTGTGCTGAGTTCCCAGGTCTGTACACCCGCTGTGCCCATTATGAGGAGTTCCCTCATTTAGAGCAAGCCACAAATACACGAAGTATACCACATTCCTTATTCTTTTATTTATTCTTCTATCCCTAATTCCTGCTAATGTCCCCTGAGCTGTAGATATAATAATTACTAGAATTGGGTTCCCTCAGACCTAGAAGTTATTTAAAGGGGTTTCTCCACAAATGTTCTGTGTGTGGCAGGGGGGCCGCCGTGTGCCGCCTCCTCCATTCACGGCTTTGTTTTCTGTCTGGATTATTCATTGTATCGGTTTTGATTGACACTTTTTTTTGCAACTTTTTTCACTTTAAGTTCCTTTAAGAGTTCCCTCGCCCTCGGGTTCCTCCTGCCTGTCATTGTGGTGTCCCTGCCACCCCCACCCCCCCCATTCTCTCTCTGTAGACTCCTTAATCTCCATTGTTGTGTCTCTTTCCATTCTTGTCACTTGTGTCTTCGAGCCCCCCCCCCCCCCCCCCCCTTGTCTGGTCTCTTTGTGATGGATGAATGAGCCCCACACTTATATATCCAGGAATGTCTGACGGAGGAGCCTCTGTTGGAGTGAGAAGTCGTCTCGTTGGTCCCGATGTGGATCGTACAATCAGACATTGTTGGGAAATGATTTATATACATAATGGATGGAGCCACTTCTATACAGCAACCTAATTAAAGTAGATGTGAATACTAACTGGATGATACCTAAAGCGTTATAAACTCAAAAACAAAAGTAATATATATTGCAGCTTACCAACTCATACAGTGCCTTGCAAAAGTATTCACCCCCTTGGCTTTTTACCTATTTTGTTACATTACAGCCTTTAGTTCAATGTTTTTTTCATCTGAATTATATGTGATGGATCAGAACACAATAGTCTAAGTTGAAGAAGTAAAATTAGAAAAATATATACATAAAACTATTTTTCAGTAATAAAAAACTGATAATTGGCATGTGCATATGTATTCAGCCCATAAAAAGCTCTGGTGCAACCAATTACCTTCAGAAGTCACAATTAGTGAAATGTCCACCTGTGTGCAATCTAAGTGTCACATGACCTGTCATTACATATACATAACTTTTCTGAAAGGCCCCAGAGGCTGCAACACCTAAACAAGAGGCACCACTAACCAAACACTGCCATGAAGACCAAGGAACTCTCCAAACAAGTAAGGGACAATGTTGTTGAGAAGTACAAGTCAGGGTTAGGTTATAAAAAAAAATATCCAAATCTTTGATGATCCCTAGGAGCTCCATCAAATCTATCATACCCAAATGGAAAGAACATGGCACAACAGCAAACCTGCCAAGAGACGGCCGCACACCAAAACTCACGGACCGGGCAAGGAGGGCATTAATCAGAGAGGAGCACAGAGACCTAAGGTGACCCTGGAGGAGCTGCAGAGTTCCACAGCAGAGACTGGAGTGTCTGTACATAGGACCACAATAAGCCGTACGCTCCATAGAGTTGGGCTTTATGGCAGAGTGGCCAGAAGAAAGACATCACTAAATGTCACGTTTTGAGTTGGAGAAAAGGCATGTGGGAGACTCCCAAAATGTATGGAGGAAGGTGCTCTGGTCTGATGAGACTAAAATTGAACTTTTTGGCTACCAAAGAAAACGCTATGTCTGGCGCAAACCCAACACATCACATCACCCAAAGAACACCATCCCCACTGTGAAACATGGTGGTGGCAACATCATGCTGTGGGGATGTTTTTCAGCAGTTGAGAAACTGGTCAGAGTTGAGGGAAAGATGGATAGTGCTAAATACAGGGATATTCTAGAGCAAAACATGTACTACTCTGTGTGTGATTTGAGGCTAGGAGGGAGGTTCACCTTCCAGCAGGACAATGACCCCAAACACACTGCTAAAGCAACACCTGTGTGGTTTAAGGGGAAACATGTAAATGTGTTGGAATGGCCTAGTCAAAGTCCAGACCTCAATCCAATAGAAAATCAGTGGTCAGACTTAAAGATTGCTGTTCACAAGCGCAAACCATCCAACTGGAAGGAGATGGAGCAGTTTTGCAAGGAGGAATGGGCAAAAATCCCAGTGGTAAGATGTGGCAAGCTCATAGAGACTTATCCAAAGAGACTTGGAGCTGTGATAGCCGCAAAAGGTGGCTCTACAAAGTATTGACTTTAGGGGGGTGAATAGTTATGCACATTGACTTTTTCTGGTATTTTGTCCTATTTGTTGTTTGCTTCACAATAAAAAAATAAAAAAAATCTTCCAAGTTGTGGGCATGTTCTGTAAATGAAATGATGCAAATCCTCAAACAATGCATGCTAATTCCAGGTTGTGAGGCAACAAAACACCAAAAATGCCAAGGGGGGTGAATACTTTTGCAAGGCACTGTAGATGTGGTGGCTGCATTCGTTTTCCTTTTTAGGCTTTTTTTCCCCCTTTATTTTCACCTGGCGATCCTGACAGTAAGTCTCTTATTCTTCAACTTCTTTTAACAGAGCAGGCTGTCCAGCTAAAGTGGCAGGTAGAGGATTGGGACAAACCATTCACCACTGAAAGGGGTGCTTACAATGGTCAGCTTTTATTCATTTATGTAAATCCAGGGCTGTTTTTTTTTTTTGGCACCTCTAGCACTGAATGCATGTGCCGGGACAAAGTCATCTAGAGCCCAGGGCGAACATGCCAAACTGCCCCCCCCCTCCCAAGATGTATGAGCATTACGTGTCAGCAAAAATCCCCCCACAAACACATTGAGCACCTGCATGATTACCCCCTGAGCATAAATTCCCCCTCCTCCCAGTACAAATCTCCCCCCTGCTGAAATCCCCCCTTTCAGCAAAAATCTTTGCCCCCCTAAATCCCCCCAGCTCAAATGCCCCCCCCCTAAAAAAAAATGCACCCCTTCTAGCACAAATCCTCTACCATCTACCCCTAAAATTTCACCTCCTAGTACACATCTTCTCCCCTCCACTTCAAATTCCCCCCAAATTCTCCCTCCTAGCACAACCCCCCTAATTTCCCCTCCTAGAACAATACTTACCCTCTACCGCCCCCCAAATGCCCCCTCCCAACACAAATTCCCTCCTCCCCATCTCCTTGTGGTGCCCCCCCCCCCCTTTACTTCACATGATACCACAGTGCCCAGGGCAGCCCCGCCTCCTGCCCACCCCTTGTCCCAGACCTGCATGTAAGAAGTGCTGGGGGAATATCTATTGATATTGGCTGCTGAGGGAAAGGGGGTCTGCTGCTGGTAGGGGACCTATGGCTGCTGGGGGAGGAGGTGCAACTGTTGCTGGGAGGGATCTACTGTTGAGGGAGCGGTCTATTGTTGCTGGGAGATCTATTGTTGCTGGGAGATCTATTGTTTCTGGGGTGGGGGGCTATTGTTGCTGGGATCTTTTGATGCTGGGGGGGTGTACTGTTGCTGGGGGTAGGGGGGCTATTGTTGCTTGGGGGGGTGTATTGTTGCTGGGGGTAGGGGGGCTATTGTTGCTGGGATCTTTTGTTGCTGGGGGGTGCACTGTTGCTGGGGGTAGGGGGGCTATTGTTGCTTGGGGGGGGGTGTATTGTTGCTAGCAGTAGGGGGGCTATTGTTGCTGGGATCTTTTGATGCTGGGGGGGTGTACAGTTGCTGGGGGTAGGGGGGCTATTGTTGCTGGGATCTTTTGATGCTGGGGGGGGTGTACAGTTGCTGGGGGTAGGGGGGCTATTTTTGCTTGGGGTGGTGTATTGTTGCTAGGGGTAGGGGGGCTATTGTTGCTGGGATCTATTATTGCTGGGGGGGTGTATTGTTGCTGGGGGTAGGGGGGCTATTGTTGCTGGGATCTATTATTGCTGGGGGGGTGTATTGTTGCTGGGGGTAGGGGGGCTATTGTTGCTGGGATCTATTATTGCTGGGGGGGTGTATTGTTGCTGGGGGTAGGGGGGCTATTGTTGCTGGGATCTTTTGATGCTGGGGGGGGTGTACTGTTGCTGGGGGTAGGGGGGCTATTGTTGCTTGGGGGGGTGTATTGTTGCTGGGGATAGGGGGGCTATTGTTGCTGGGATCTTTTGTTGCTGGGGGTGCACTGTTGCTGGGGGTAGGGGGGCTATTGTTGCTTGGGGGGGGTGTATTGTTGCTAGCAGTAGGGGGGCTATTGTTGCTGGGATCTTTTGATGCTGGGGGGGGTGTACAGTTGCTGGGGGTAGGGGGGCTATTTTTGCTTGGGGTGGTGTATTGTTGCTAGGGGTAGGGGGGCTATTGTTGCTGGGATTTATTATTGCTGGGGGGGGGGGGGGTGTATTGTTGCTGGGGGTAGGGGGGCTATTGTTGCTGGGATCTATTATTGCTGGGGGGGGTGTATTGTTGCTGGAGGTAGGGGGGCTATTGTTGCTGGGATCTATTGTTGCTGGGGGGTGTATTGTTGCTAGGCTGCAGGGAAGTTATTTTACTATTTAATATACTACATGTTATCATTAACTCATTCTTAGCACCTCCAAATGATGCTCGTGTTGTGTATTCTATAAAAGGGGCAGTACTGGGAGGTGGGTAGGGTGAGGAACCAAGGGATGGTCTTCTGGGGTGGGTAGGGGGCAAAGACTAGGGGTAACTAAAAAGGGCGAGTACCTGCACCTATTGTATGAGGAAAAAAAAGCTCTGTGTTAATCTTTACTCCAAAAGAAAAGATAAAAGCTTGGTGTAACTGCTTAAAAAATGTTAGATGGAGTTTGGCTTTAATTTGTGGGCCAAGTCTGTCTAAATCTGCTAGTACAGCTAACACTCCCCTCCACCCAGACTGGCAATCCCGCTGTCCAAAAGTGTCTCTGTTGCTCCTCCATCCAGAGTGGAGACACCCAAAACTTTTGGGGGATTATTAGGGCTTTAACTGCGCTATCTGATGATCAGTGGCTTGGTTTGAAATCAGAAACAACTGATCAGCAGATTGCACAGCTAAAGTCTGCACACCCCCAGGGAGAATGCACTTCTAAAGGGATGCTGAGAATGTATTCTTTCACAGGAAACAAAATAATTGGTAAACTGCAATGAACTGAATTTTTGTTTTGCGTTTTAATACCCAAGAGGCATGTTTATAAAGCAGTGAATATGACTTTCACCAAACGATCACTGGTGGTGAATCAATTCCTCCTCCACATGCACTCCAGGGATGGCTGCACGGCATTTCTCAGGGCGGGTTTCCTGATGGTGACAACAGTGGACCGTGTCTGTGTAATGTGCGCTGAAACAGCCACTTGTGGCCTCCATTGGAAGCCCGTGCTTTAGGGTGACTACGCAGGAGCACAATTGGGAGACGGGGGCAGAGCGTTGTCACCCTACAACAGGAAGTGCCTGAACAAGGAGCTTCATGGCAGGATTTGTGAACTTATGTTTGGAATTACATTGACGTGAGCTCTAATTGTGTGGAAATGACCCTCCCCCATGGTATATAGAACGGTCTGTATAGATGGTATACATATCTATACACATTGCATGGTGACTGCCCGTGTGGGGAAGATGCACCTTATAGATACTCCACTGTACAGAGAGAACGGGGAAGGAATAGAACAGACAGGCAGCGGCCTGCAAAGTGTTACTGGAGTCTGGAGGAAGTTTGCGGAGTGCCCCCGGGGTATAGTCACAGCTGTCAGCTTGGCTCCGGGTCGGCCAGCTCAGAGATTGGCAGAGAGTGTGGCACACAGTGCAGAGGTCTGCACTGTGTGCAGACTGTCCGGAGAATGGAGCTCTGGCCCGAGGAGGGGGGGGGGGGGGTAAAACAATCTACAAAGTCTGGTGCACCAGCTGAAGAGGGGTTCCTTATAGCTCATAACGTGTTTCAGTTTAGGTACTTTGTGGATATGAGTTGCTTTTTATCAGTAAGACGCTGGAGCAGTGATGGCCAACTTGCTAGATACAGCTTTGCGTGTCGCCCCTAACATCACCAAAGGGCCACACATAATATTGTATGTAATACTACAGAAGACTATCAGAGACTGTGGACGTTCTGCAGGAGACTGTCAGAGACTAGACGTGCTGCAGGAGACTGTCAGGGATTAGACCTGCTGCAGGAGACTATCGGAGACTGTGGACATGCTGCAAGAGACTATCAGAGACTAGACGTGCTGCAGGAGACTGTCAGAGACTAGACGTGCTGCAAGAGACTATCAGAGACTAGACGTGCTGCAGGAGACTGTCAGAGACTAGACCTGCTGCAGGAGACTATCGGAGACTGTGGACATGCTGCAAGAGACTATCAGAGACTAGACGTGCTGCAGGAGACTATCAGAGACTAGACGTGCTGCAAGAGACTATCAGAGACTAGACGTGCTGCAGGAGACTGTCAGAGACTAGACCTGCTGCAGGAGACTATTGGAGACTGTGGACATGCTGCAAGAGACTATCAGAGACTAGACGTGCTGCAGGAGACTGTCGGAGACTAGAAGTGCTGCAGGAGACTGTCGGCGACTAGAAGTGCTGCAGGAGACTGTCAGAGACTAGACGTGCTGCAGGAGACTGTGAGAGACTAGAAGTGCTGCAGGAGACTGTCGGAGACTAGACGTGCTGCAGGAGACTGTCAGAGACTAAACGTGCTGCAGGAGACTGTCAGAGACTAAACGTGCTGCAGGAGACTGTCGGAGACTAGAAGTGCTGCAGGAGACTGTCGGAGACTAGACGTGCTGCAGGAGACTGTCGGAGACTAGACGTGCTGCAGGAGACTGTCGGAGACTAGACGTGCTGCAGGAGACTGTCGGAGACTAGACGTGCTGCAGGAGACTATCAGAGACTAAACGTGCTGCAGGAGACTATCAGAGACTAAACGTGCTGCAGGAGACTATCAGAGACTAAACGTGCTGCAGGAGACTATCAGAGACTAAACGTGCTGCAGGAGACTATCAGAGACTAAACGTGCTGCAGGAGACTATCAGAGACTAAACGTGCTGCAGGAGACTATCAGAGACTAAACGTGCTGCAGGAGACTGTCAGAGACTAAACGTGCTGCAGGAGACTGTCAGAGACTGTGGAATGCTGCAGAAGATTTTTAAAGTTGAACTCCACCCTTGTAGTGGGGCAGCCTTAGCATTGTAGGGGTTTATTGCAGGTTTACATCTAGAGGACCGGGTGGGTAAAGGAGTTGTACTCTCCTGATCCTCCTCACCCGCATACTCCTCCACGCTGCAAGCCTGGTCTCCACAGTCTCTCCTTCCTGCACTCCAGTAGCCTCATCCCCATGATGTCATCAGGACCAATTGAGTCCTACACTGGACATGAGAACTCTGAGGAGCACTGGGGGCGCTGTTTAGTTGTAGATTTGTGCATATCTGGGTATGTTGGGGTGCAGGCTGTAGATCTGTACATATTGGGGCATGTGGATATTGGGGGGGGGGGGCAAGTTTTAGATCTGTACTCTGTACATATCAGAGTATGTGGATATTGGGGTGCAGGCTGTAGATCTGTGCATTCAAGGTATGTGGATATCAAGAGGTGTAGGCATTAGATATGTGCATTTTGGGGTGCAGGCCGTAGATCTGTACATATAGGAATATGTGGATATTGGGGTGCAGACTGTGTAAATATGTACATATCAGGGTATGGGGATATTGGGGGCAAGCCATAAATCTGTATATATCTGAGTATTGGGGTACATATCAGGGTATGTGTGTATTGGGGTACAGGCTGTAGATCTCTACATATCAAGGTATGTGGATATTAAAGGGGTGTAGGCCATAGATTTGTGCATTTTGGGGTGCAGTCCATAGATCTGTACATATTGTATCGGAGTATGTGGATATTGTGGTGCAGGCTTTAGGTCTGTACATATCCGGGTATGTGGATTGGGGCAAGCCATAGGTCTGTATATATCTGTGTATTGGGGTGCATATTCGGGTATGTGTGTATTGGGGTGCAGGCTGTAGATCTCTACATATCAAGGTATGTGGATTTTAAGGGGTGTAGGCCATAGATATGTGCATTTTGGGGTGCAGGCCATAGATCTGTACATATCAGAGTTTGTGGGTATTGGGGTGCAGGCCATAGATCTGTACATATCGGGGTATGTGGATATTGGGGTGCAGGCCATAGATCTGTACATATAGGGATATGTGAATATTGGGGCACAGGCTGTCGATCAGTACATAGAGTATTGGATTTTGGGGTGCCGACTGTAGATAGGTACATATCAGGGTATGTGGATTTTTGGGTGCAGGCTGCAGATGGGTACATATCAGGAGTATGTGGATTTTGGGGTGTAGGCTGTAGATTGGTACATATCGGGGTATGTGGATTTTGGGGTGTAGGCTGTAGATTGGTACATATCAGGGTATGTGGATTTTGGGGTGCAGACCATAGATCTGTATACACGTTATGTGGATATTGGGGTGTAGGTTATGTAGTACATATTGTGGTATGTGGATATTGGGGTGCAGGCTGTAGAGCGGTACATATTGTGGTATGTGTATATTGGGGTGCAGGCCGTAGATCGGTACATATTGTGGTATGTGGATATTGGGGTGCAGGCCGTAGATCGGTACATATCTGGGTATGTGATATTGGGGGTGCAGGCCATAGATCTGTGCATATCTGGGTACCAGATACATATGTTGCAGATTTAAATATAGATTTGGTAGTGAAGTGATATGTGGGTTTTGGGGTGCAGGAAGATTTGCAATAACTGCGGCTTAGAAACCAAATATGGTCAGATTGGGTGCTGATCATTTTGCTGCACAGATGCCGCCATCGGCTGCCATGGGGTGGGTGTTGGCACTCAGAATGGGGAGTATTTGGAGAATTGGCATTTGATGCCATGTGTTGCGCACAGCTGATCTGAGCGAAGGCTTCTGGGAGATTTCTCTGGCTGGGATTATTCTAGAAGGGGGGCTCGGAGGGTGCTGGGTGTGGGGGGGGGACCCCCAGGTGAGGGCTTCCAATGAGGAGGGAGGGTCACCTGGGTGTGAAGAAGAGGAGATACAAAGTGACAGACGGAGAGGAGTATCCCAACACTTGTCCCATTCTCCTCCTGCAGCCGCCCCCTCTCCTCCCTTCTCTGGGAGGGAATTCGACTCTCAGCCAGGATCAGTTGCTGCTCACCTCTCACACACAGCCGGACCCACAGGGCAGACAGGCGGGCCCGATCACCGGGGTACATCACACAACTTACCCTTCTCCTTAACCCTTTCCACCTCCTCCAGGATCAGGTGAGTCTGTCCTTAGCAATGATTGGATGGGGTTATATTCTAAGTTGGACATAGATGGGACGATTTCCATAAGATTCGACCAATGTGAGCAGTCGTAATGTTCGAGGTTCAATCACCGCCACAAACGGTAGGTTACGGCGCCCGTATGTGCTTCGGTTTTATTATCCGATCGATGTGCAATTCAATCAAATGAGCAAAAAATGTATTTCAACCTGATTTTGATCGAGATAAGGCAGGGCAGAAAATTGTCGATTGTGTTGCATTGATCAACAGCACTGAGATACTTTGTTCATGAATTTGATCGTATTTCGATCAATCGCATTGTGTGGCGCAGAGGTGCACTCAATCGTATCTTCCATCTATTGGAATGTCGTCTATAGATCGGTTATTTCTATCAGGAGCAACTGTTGGGAAAATAAATCAATCGCTGATCGATAAACATGAGATATAGGGTGAAAGGATTTCCAAAAAGTCGTATTGGATGGGTTACAATCTGAAACAGATCAGTGACCAAAGCCAAAACCCAGTCCCCCAATCTGGCCATACACGGCAGATATCCCCCACTAGGGAACGACGGGCATCCGACAGCAACCAGAACAGGTGTCGGGACCCCTATGATCTTCTGATGCTGCAAATGTGGAGTATTTCAGGTCCTTGGAAGAGGAAAGGATCGGCATGGACTTACAATCTTCCCCGACAAGCCATGCGATTACAAACGCCCGATATCGGCAGGATGCGTCTGTGAAAACGTCTCGATCATTGCAATCAATATTGGGAGTATTGTCTGTTTATACTGAGCTGTCTATGGAAAACATTACTAATGATCTATCATTCGTTTTGTGGAAAGATATTTAAAGTATACTGGATAGTGGGAAATAAAATTGTCCAATTTGTGGGCAGCCTTCTGTTCTGTGCTTAGATTGTCAGCTCTTGGGCCAGGCAAATGAGTGTGTAGAGTTGGGACAGGAGTCTGGTTTGGACTGTGTGGTGATGGTGTCCGGGTGATGTGTGTGTTGTCACAGTGCGGGAGATTTACTAAAACTGGAGAGTGCAAAATCTGGTGCATCTGTGCATAGAAACCAATCCGCTTCCAGGTTTTATTGGAAAAGCTTTATTAAACAAGCTGAAGTTAGAATCTGATTGGCTACCATGCAGGGCTGCTCCAGATTCTGAGTGCTCCAGCTTTAGTAATTCTCCCCAGTGTGTCTGTTCAACCGTCACCAGACAGCGTCCGTCCGCATCGCACCGCGACTTCACATCATCATCATCATCATCATCATCATCATCAATATTCTATATACAATAGAGGGAGAGATGTGTGATATAGATGACTGGACACAGGGCGCAGCTTCTCACCACTATGATAGGATATAAATGGATATCACTGTATAAATGAGCTCTGTATACACTGAGGACATCAGAGTGTGAGCTCCATAGACGAGTCTAAAGGTTGTATGTTCAGAGAAGGCTGCAAATAACCGAACCTGTATATAGAGCTAATGATCGATCTATCTATCTATCTATCTATCTATCTATCTATCTAATCTATCCCATTCCTGCTATTCTGCATAGTGGGAAGAATTGATGGAATCAGTTCCATGTATACCAGATATCACACAGTTCCTAAAGACCTCATCTTCCTATAGCTGTGCATGCTGAGACTTGTGGTTCCTCCTCAGCAGCAGGTGATACAGTATAATATGTAACTATAAAGAAAAAATTATATTTTTTTCAGTTACAATATATCATCTATCTATCTCTTCCCCTCTCCCCTCTCCTCGTCCTCCCTTCTCTCTTCTCTCTTCCCTCTCTCTCCCTTTCTTTCACTTTTTCTCTCCTATTTCTTTTCTCTCTCTCTCTCTCTCACTTTCTACTTATCTCTCTTTCTGTCTCTTTCTACCCATCTTCTCTTTCTGTTTCTTCTCTCTCTCTCTCTCTCTCTCTCTCTCTCTCTCTCTCTCTCTCTCTCTCTCTCTCTCTCTCTCTCCTCTCTCTCTCTCTCTCTCCTTATCTCTCTTTTTCTGTCTCTTTCTACCCATCTTCACTCTCTGTTTCTTTCTCTCTCTCTCTCTCTCTCTCTCTCTCCCTTTTCTCTTCCCCCCACCCCCCCCTCTCTCTCTCTCTCTCTCTCTCTCTCTCCCTCTCTCTCTCTCTCTCTCTCTCTCTCTCTCTCTCCCTCCCCCTCTCTCTCTCTCTCTCTCTCTCTCTCTCTCTCTCACTTTCTCTTTTTCTCTCTCTCTTTCTTTCCCTCTCTCTACTCATCTTCTCTCTCTGTTTCTTTCTCTCTCTCTCCCTTTTCTCTTCTCTCTCTCTCTCTCTCTCTCTCTCTCTCTCTCTCTCTCTCTCTCTCTCTCTCTCTCTCTCTCTCTCTCTCTCTCTCTCTCTCTCTCTCTCTCTCTCTCTCTCTCTCTCTCTCTCTCTCTCTCTCTCTCTCTCTCTCTCTCTCTCTCTCTCTCTCCTTTCTTTCACTTTTCTCTCTCCTCCTTTCTCTCTCTTCTCTTTCTCTCTTTCTACTTATCTCTCTTTTTCTGTCTCTTTCTACCCATCTTCTCTCTCTGTTTCTTTTCTCTCTCTCCCCTTTTCTCTTCCCTTCTCTCTCTTTTCTCTCTCTCTCTCTCCTCTCTTCCACTCTCTCTCTCTCTCTCTCTCTCTCTCTCTCTCTCTCTCTCCTCTCTCTCTCTCTCTCTCTCTCTCTCTCTCTCTCCCCCCTCCCTCTTTCACGCTCTCTTTTCTCTCTTCTCTTCCTCTC